>BLSH010187565.1:674295-694652 GCA_018402905.1 Glandirana rugosa | reverse complement strand
TTGTTACACAGGACATATGTTCAGCCAACCGTATTGGTCTTTTCCAACTTTGATCTCACATCCTACCCCCCTCTTTCCCTTTCGTTTCCCCTCTCTGTCTTCTCCCCTCTCTGTCTTTTCGTCTTATCGTCTTTGATTTGGTGACTCTCGCCTCTACTCTCTCTTCCTTTAAGTCCCTTCACTTTCTCTCTCTCACTGGTTCCCTGAAGGCTCCAAATTCCTTAAGTCTTCCTCACTCTTTAGTTCTCTCGAGGTGAACCTCCATCGCCCGGGTCCCAAGGGTATGGTCGAGGGTAAACCGGTACCTCAGGTTCATCTACGATTGGTAGAAAAGAACCCGTTACTAGGTACTCTAGAAAGAAAACCGGACCCTCTCACTCCTTCTGAATTCCTTAAACCTCGGAAGTCCCTTGGTCACTCTCTCTCTTTCACTTCCCTGAATTTCCTTCTCTCTCATCTCCGCTCTCAGTGGTTTAGTTTCTGCTATTCTGCTTTTCTGTCTCTCCCCTCTTCTGTCTCTCCCCTTTGCTTTCCCTTTCTCCCCCCATCCTACACTCTAGTTTCAACCTTTTCTGGTTATGCCAACCGACTTGTATACAGGACACATTGTTCAGATCCCTCCTGTTTCTAGATGGATCATGGAGCCTTGTCGCGGGTACAGAGCAGGCGAGCCTAGACTTCCCTGCTCAGTTCCCTACATGCCTTGTATGTTTTTGACGGAGACAGGGCTGCAACGACAGCTCCCTTCATTACCCTTAAAACGCTCCCTGCCCCGCCTGGCGCAGATTGTTCCCATGAGGGGCGCCGGGCGGGATATGGATAGCCCCTTCCTCCCTCATTTGTGGTTCGGGCTCTCATGTGGCCCTCTACTGTCTCCCTCTTGTGTTTATATCATGGTTCATTTAGTATACTCCCAAGCGCCTCTGTATGTGTCCACACATCTTTTTGTTAATTTACCTATGATGTTATATACATATCTTCTGTATTACCGCATGTCGGTCCTGCCTTATATCTTATGTTATAAAAAATAAAAACTTTTGAAAGAAAAAAAAAAAAAATGTGATCTATCTAAGAAGAAACGCATAATTACACAGAGCTTCATTCACCAGTAAGCTATATGCGAGCCATGTGTCATAGGTAAGGACTCTTTTGTTTAAAATTTAGCCAGCAAGTTGATGTTGTATAAAATGTATATTTAATGAATTCAACTGGTGGTGCACTGCTAGCAGATTGGCTGCAAGTACTTGTGGCACGCATTGCTAGACCTTAATTCCTTTCAGTGCAGGTTTTGGAGAGGACTGGAGGTATAGAAGGGGTTGAGATCCCAGATGAGGCGCAAGTACGCCTTGTTTTGTGATGTGGGTTTTTCAGATGTTGTTGCCAATGGACTGCATGGCTGGTCATCATATGTCTTGTCAAGTCAGTAGTGCCCAAGCGGCTGGAGTTCTGGCCATGCTTGACCCACTTCAGATATAGATTGCAAATGGAAACGGTGCGGTCTACTGCACATGTGTTAAAAATGCCCACATCAAAGAACTTTTGAAAGTCAGTGGGGAGCCAGTGTGCCCTGCACCTGTGAAGCTCTGTGGTCTGATGCTATTGGGTGGCTGCCCTCAAGCTTGCCCCTGGAGGACATCCTGCCTCGTTGGAGTTGTGCCTCCTCCTCCTCCTCACTTTCCTCCTCTCTTCTCTGAGGCACCCAAGTACAGTCTGTGTCCTCATCATCCCCTCCCTCCTCGTCACTGGAGCAAACTTGACAGTATGCTGCAGCTGGGGGAACATGACTGCTAGTTTCTTGTGCTTCGGCAGCACCCCCTGTCTCTAGGCTCACACTACTCCCTTCCTCAACCTGGATGCGTGAGGGTGGGGCTACAGAAGGAGCTGTGGACAAGGATCCAGTGGAATAGGCCACTTTGCCAGTTGTGTTGTTAGGCAAACTTGTATGAGTCTGGGTGACAGAGGATGAGGAGGATATAGACGGCTTAGTTATCCATTCCACCAATTCTTCTGCATGTTGTGGCTGAATAGCAAGGCCAACAGTAGAAAAAATAAAACAAGCGTGACCTGCCAGCAGAGGATGCACCATGTCCGCCACCACCACTTTTTACTGAAGGCACAGAGGCTGCTTGCCCTCTTTTAGTGGCCTGGGAGCATGTTCCGAGTGGAACCAGTCTTGGCCACCATGCTGCAGCTCAGTTTCAGGGTCTTGGCAATCTTCTTATAGCCTAGGCCATCTATATGTAGAGCAACAATTCTTTTTTTCAGATCCTCAGAGAGTTCATTGTCATTAGGTACCATGTTGAACTTCCAGTGATCAGTATGAGAGAGATAACACCACATTTAACACATCTGCTCCCCATTCACACCTGAGACCCTATAACACTAACGAGTCACATGACACTGGGAAGGGAAAATGGTTAATTATGCCAAATTTGGATTTTTTCACTTAGGAGTGTACTCACTTTTGTTGCCAGCGGTTTAGACATTAATGGCTGTGTGTTGAGTTATTTTGAGGGGGCAGAAAATTTACACTGTTATACAAGCTGTACACTCAATACTTTACATTGTAGCAAAGTATAATTTCTTCAGTGTTGTCACATTAAAAAAGATATAATAAAATATTTACAAAAATGTGAGGGGTATACTCACTTCTGTGAGATACTGTACACCTACGAATGCACTGATATATAGTGTACACTCAATACACTGTGCATCCTGCCTTTAGCCAATCATATCTCTCACAGCAGAGCGCTCTGTGATTGGCCAAAGCATGCAGGTCATGCGCATGCCTTGGCAAATCAGTGGGTGCCATTTCCCCCGCCATTGGAATGCATTGTGGGGTGCTTGAAGTTCCCACGAATGCCCCATAATGTTCTAATTTGAACGAACGGGCAAACGCCCGTTGTTCAAGTCGAACTTGCGTTGGACTTGAACAGCTGGCCCATCCCTAGTGCCAATTGGTTCATTCATAACTGAAGCATAGTAGACTGTTTTTACTATACTTCCGTTTCTGAATGAATGGGTGGCTTGATATATAACTATTCCTGTCCATTCATTTTGTGCAGCTGAGACTACACAGATGGAGATTGAGGGCTGAGGTTTGTTTAGACCCCTGATATCTCATCAAAGACCCCCAACAGGGACCCTAAAAAATTGTAAAAAAAAATAAAAATAAAATTGTAAAATAAATAAAATGAAATGGCAAAAAAATAATAAAATTTAAATAAAAATTAAAAACTACTGACACCAGTGAAGGAACTATCAGGATTGCAAAGGTTGCAATTGTGACCGGGCCCTGGCATTTCACCACCATGGGAAGGCAGAAAGGGGGCCCGCTGCAGAACTTGTGAAAGGGTCCCACTGCGGGACCATAGTAAAGAGACTCGCAATGGGAGTAAAGGGCCCCAGGATCAGTGGGAAGAGGGAGGGCCCTGGCCAGGGGTCAGAGGGGCCATTCATAATTTCTTGCACTAGGGCTCAGAAGGTTCTAGTTACACCTCTGGTGTGAAGGTGCAGGAATTGGGGCAGATCTGAAGTGTGATGGTTCAGTCATTATGGCTGTTCTGAGATGCAAAGGTGTAATAATTGGGGTGATCTGAGGTGTGAAGGTACAGGAGATGGGGCTGATCTGAGGTGTGAAGGTGTAAGAATTGGGTCTGATCTGAGGTGTGAAGGTGCAGTAATTGGGCTGTTCTGAGGTGTGAAGGTACAGGAATTGGGTTGATCTGAGATGTGAAGGTTCAGGAACTGGACTGATCTGAGGTGTGAAGGTGCAGGAAATGGAGTGATCTAAGGAATTGGGCTGATTTGAGGTGTGAAGGCACAAAGCTCAATATTAATTTCTTACCGTAATTTAAGTAATTTACAGCATTAATAACAATTTAATTTTGTAAATGAGTGTATGAAGTTGGCCTTTATTCATGTACCTGGCACTCTCAATTTTTTTTGAAAATATCTATGCTCAAAAGGTTGCCCACCCTTGGACTTTGGCATATTATGACAGTTCCCCTAGTTACACCTGAACAGCAACATATACCATATAACATTGCTCTGTAAGAGTATAAAATGTGATCTAAGAAGAAAGGCATAATTACACACAGAGCTTCATTTACCAGTAAGCTATATGAGAGCCATGTGTCACAGGTAGAGTTGAGCGAACTTGAACTGTAAATTACAGGTTTGTACCGAACTTCAGGGTTTTCAGAACCCGGACATGAACCCGAACCCGGACTTTTCAAAAAAAGTTTGGGTTCGAGTTCGGGGTTCTGGTATTTGATTCCACGTGTTGAATAGCTGCCAAGGGCAGCCAATCAACACGTTTTTCACTGGTTTGCCCTTAGAAGCCATCACAGCCATGCCTACTAATGGCATAGCTGTGATTGGCCAGTGCATCATGTGACACAGCCTCTATATGGGGCTGGAGTCACCGTGCTGCATGTCATATGCTCTCAGGCTAGTTTAGGGAGAGGATGCTGCTGGCTCTGTGAGGGACAGATTGCAGATATTATAGAACATCTAATCCTGCATTACTGAATGATCTGATTGTGGACTAGGTAGAGATACTAGTACTGCTGCTTTGAGGGACAGATTGTAGACCTCATCCTGCTGCACAGAACGATCTGACTGGACTAGGTAGAGTCTGTTGCTTTAAGGGAAAGATTATTGTTCTAAAATCATCTCCAAGTTCTATAGGGAAAGGTTCCAGTTGTTGCTTAGAGGGACAGAATATTGTTCTAAAATCATCTCCAAGTTCTATAGGGAAAGTTTCTTCCAGCCGTTGCTTAGAGAGCCATATTATTGTTCTAAAATCATCTCCATGTTCTATAGGGAAAGTTTCTTCCAGCCATTGCTTAGAGAGCCATATTATTGTTCTAAAATCATCTCCTAGTTCTATAGGGAAAGTTTCTTTCAGCTGTTGCTTAGAGAGCCATATTATTGTTCTGAAATCATCTCCAAGTTCTATAGGGAAAGTTTCTTCCAGCCTTTGCTTACAGAGCCATATTATTGTTCTAAAATCATCTCCAAGTTCTATAGGGAAAGTTTCTTGCAGCTGTTGCTTAGAGGGACAGATTATTGTTCTAAAATCATTTCCTAGTTCTATGGGGAGAGGTTCCTGCTGTTGCTTAAAGGGACAGATTATTGTTTCTTGCACAAAATTAAAAAATGCATCTACATTGCTGGTTTAAAAAAAAAAAAAATTCTAAAAACTACATTTGCGTCCAGCGGTGCATTTCTTGCACAAAAATAAAAAAAATGTCTACATTGCTGGTTTAAAAAAAAATTCCAAAAACTACATCTGCGGCCAGCCGTGCATTTCTTGCACAAAAATAAAAAAAACAGTGTTGGCTACCTCCTCCTCCTCCACCGCCACTTTCACCGCCTCCTCAACCTCCGACTCCACATCCACCTCTATTTTTGATTTTTTTATGTGCTTTTAGCTTAAACATTATTTTAAGTTATTTCCCTATCCCCATTTCTTTGTGGGGCACTTGTCCGACTCTTACCCCCATTTTCCTTCCTTCTGCAGACCTCTAGGACTTGCCAGTACTTTGTTACAGCCATTTTTGTGCCTAAAAGTTTGGGTCCCCATTGATTTCAATGGGGTTCAGGGTCCGGGACAAAGTTCGGGTCAAGTTCGGTCCCGAACCCGGACTTTTTCCCAAAGTTCGGTCGAACCTGCAGAACCCGAACTTCCAGAGGTTCGATCAACTCTAGTCATAGGTAAGGGCTCTTTTGTTTAAAATTTAGCCAGCAAGTTGATGTTGTATAAAATGTATGTTTAAAATGTATGTATAGGTGTCAGGAGTTGTGCATGTGTCTAGCTGAAAGATGGAATACCACTGGACCCTCTCTGGTTATCACCAGCATCTCACTATCCCTTGAGGCTCTTGACTGCTTACACCTATAGTTAAAAAATACTGAGTGCATCGCTACCTTACTAATCAATAACTGAACAATAATGGTGGAATCTTCTAATTTATGGTATTCTCAATGAACTTCAATATTACCACAATAACAGTCTATGATGGTTTATCCATAATTGCTTTTGAGCCATTATCCAAATGATCAGATGTGGTGATCCCATAAGTGCATTGGATATCTGCGAAGGAGAGGATCTAAGGAGCAGATAGACAAGGAACAAGACCCCTGGAAGGGGAAAGAGCATTGGGATCTGTGAATAGGTTTGAGTTTAAGATAAGAGCATTCTCTGCCTGGTGGTGTATCACGATGCAGCTTTCTGGATACATGTATTGGACCTTTTACTAACAGTTTATTAATTTTGCTTCACTCATTTCACAAAATTAAGATTTTTTAGTTGGGAGACTAAAGTGCAACATTTTGGATCAATTTTTGTTTGCTCAGATTGTTACACTGAACTTATGTTTTAGTTATTATTTTAATGTAAATGATTGCACTTAAAGTTCATTTGCTTTGCAAATATCTATAGGAGGGGTTGCCACCATCTCTGCTAAGTTTCATTTTTTTATGTTTTATTTTTAGTTTGATGTGTTTTTTTATGTGTAGTTACACAGAGACTAGTATTGTGGTAATATTGATTTATTTTGAAAAATACCATACATTAGCGGGTTCCACCTGTCTTGGTAAGTTATTGATTAGTAAGAAAGGCTTTGGTATGGACTGCGGGGAGACCCAACACAGTTTTTTTCTTCATTTTTTTTTTCAATAGTTGGGTGCCGGTATTTGCAACCGCAAGTCAATTTAAATGTGATTTGACACTTTTTTTTCTTTAAAAATGTTATTTTTGTTGCAGCATGTTCTATGCATGCTACAGATGTGACACTTTACAGGCAGGCTAAGGGACCCCCCAGGGACTATATTTAAAGCAATCTGAGAAATTCCCAGCTCAACTCACCAACCAGTCTGCTTACCAACTGAATTAACCTGTGTTAAAAACAGGGGCTCAGTTAGCACACATTTGCAAACGCATGCGTAAGCTGTAAGGCCACATCACAGCACCCTGTATCACTAGCAGCCCAAACTCCTGTAAATTTATGAAAGTCTCCACAGTGGAAGCACATGCATTCTAATGAATAGATAGGAGGCAGGTGGACCTGGAGGTAGCCCTAACCTCCTTAAAGGCACAGGGTTACACTGGACACCCAAAACATAGCACAATTGCAGCAAAGGTGTCCTGGGTGTCCCCTAACCAATATTACATCAGTAACAAACAAAATGGCCCTTACCCCAACTATAACTGGCCTTCACAGCAAGGAGCACATGGAAGGGCAATGCATGTAAGACAAAACCAGAGAAATTTCCAGCTCAACTCACCAACCAGTCGGTTTACCAACCAAATTAACCTATCTAACAGGATGCATTAAAACAGGGGTTTACTTAGCACACATTTGCAAATGCATATGTAAGCTTCAAGGCCACTTCACGGCACCCTGTATTACGTGTAGTCCTAACTCCAGTCATAAACCCCTTGGGGTTAAACTAAACCCCTGCTTTTAATGCATACTGTTAGATGGTCAATTCGGTTGGTAAGCAAGCTTGAGCTACCTCCAGGCCCTCCTGCCCCCTATCTATCCATTAGAATGCATGTGCTTCCACTGTGGATACCCTAATAAATGTATTAGTTAGGACTGCGGGTAATATAGGGTGCCATGAAGTGGCCTTGCAGCTTAAGCATGTGTTTGCAAATGTGTTCTTTTAACGCATACTGTTAGACAGGTTAATTTGGTTGCTAAGCAGACTGGTTGTTGAGTGGAGCTGGGAATTTCTCTGGTGTTGTCTTGCATGCATTGCCCTTCCAAGTGCTCCTTGCTGTGAAGGCCAGTTATAGGTAGGGGCAGGGGTCATTTTGTTTTCACTATACTTAAAGGAATTCTTTAATTTTTATTATTGAACATCATTAAAATCACTGCTCCTGAAAAAAACAATTGTGTTTTTTTTTTCCTTCAAATACATTTTATTGAACAGGTATATCAATGCAACGTGTTGACATATAAAGGAAAGTTAAACATCAAAGAGATATACATTGTGGATATGAGAGCAATCACTGGAACATATAAAAGTAATTTAAATAGCCAATGATCCTACCATTCAACAGGAGTTTATGCAATAATAAGAACAAGGGAATCGACCAGACCAAGGCCAATGCAGTTTGGTGCATGTTGAAGTATTACCCCTTTTTTGCCCCTTGTGCTAAGATTAGCCCAAGTTAGTTAAAAAATAAGCTTGGTTGTCTGTTTATGTATGAAAGGGTTGGATCCTAGAAATAGGTTGTGTCTTTTTGGAAGATGTTCATGACTGCTGAATTTAGAAGTACTGGATGTAAGGATGATGGCTCACTTTGTACGCTAGAGTAATGCAAAAGATATGTGTGTGAGAAAAGATGGTATGGATGAAAAGAGAAAGATAAGAATAAACTTAAGAGAGAAAAAGAAAAAAATGGCAAAGGGGGGAAATAGGGGGGAATGGGGGGGATGTGTGGGTCAGGGGGTCTAGAGGGGGAAGGAGTAAAAATGGTGAGGGAGCCAAGGGAATCGTCTTCTTGATCTTCATATAGGGCAGTGTAGAATTGGAAATCAGTATTCAGGTTCACTCAAGCAAGATCTCCTTCAAATTGGTCCTTCCAGGCTCATCCCTTAATTAGGGGTGGAAGGTCCTTTGTCTCAGATTTCAGGTCAGAAACAATATGAAAATAATTTTTTCATTTTTTTTTGCATTGATACATGTCCCCCATGGCAGTACCCAGACCCCCATACCCCTATTATGGCCAATTTATTGCATATAGGCCTTTAAAATGGGCTCTTGTTCAAGTCCCATAGACTTCAATGGGGTGCACCATTCGGGTTAGAATTTTTCCCCTGTTCGGGAGTTCTGCTGCAAACTGAACAGGGGGGTGTTTGGTCCATCTCTAGCACAGAGGAATGACAGCATGAAGAGGCTCTCTCCTCCCTTATCACTACTCCTGTACTCCCAGAGCCATCCTCCTTCACATCAACTCCTCTCACATGGGCAGACAATGGAGAGCTGTGGGATATTATCCGCTCTCTCCACTACAGGCTAGACAATATGGCCAGGAGAACAATTTAAAGAATTAGGTTGCAAGTTGAAGGGAAGAACCTCCAAGGCAATATTCTCTGAAATATTGCCTGTGCCATGCGCAACACAGGAAAGGCAGGGGGAGATTAGAGCCCTGAATGCATGCTAAAGGCCTGGTGTAAGGAGGAGGGCTTTGGGTTTTTAGAGAACTGGGCTGACTTTTCATTGGAGTGCAACTTATATGCTAAATATGGCTTGCACCTAAATGGAAGGGGGTCTGTACTGCTGGGGAGAGGTTTATGGGAAGGCTGGAGGAGAATTTAAACTAGGATTGAGGGGGGAGGGTGCATTATATTATAATGGTGTAGACAGGTCAGACAAGGGTCAGCCCCTATTGGTGGGTGGAATAGGGAAAGATTGGTTGATTGCACTGTTTGTACTAAAATTAAAAACATGCAACATACATGCGCAAAATGTGACAGTGAATTAAAGTGTTTGTTCACCAATGCCAGGAGTCTGCCAAGCAAAATAGGTGAGTTGGAAGCTCTGGTGCATGAAGATAATTATGATTGATTGGTATAGCTGAATCTTGGCTTCATTCTTCACATGACTGGGTTATTAATATTCCTGGCTATTCTCTCTTTCGGAAAGACAGGGTAAAATGGAAGGGTGGGAGTGTCTGTGTGAGAAGTGATCTCAAAGTGAGTGTGAATGAGTGTGAATGAGGACCTAGTTGATGGAGAGTGTGGGTAGCTCTGCATATGGGTGTGCATATTACAAAGGTTATCATTGGAGTTTGTTATAGACCTCCCAGTGTTAAAGAGGAGGTGGAGACCCTGCTCCTTGCACAGATGGAAAGAGCTGCAAGGGCTGGGACAGTGATAATAATGCAGGATTTTAACGACCCGGAAATTAACTGGAGTAATGGCACTGCTGGGACAGCTAGGGCAAAAATGTATAAACCTATTACAGGACAATTTTATGGTCCAGTTTACTGAGGCCCCAACTGGGAATGACACTTTGCTGGACCTGGAAATCTCAAAACATGCAGAGCTTATTACCAATATTCATATAAAAGAACATCTGGGTAACAGTGACCATACAATGAATTAATTTAATGTAAGCTGCAATCAACAAACACACACGGCAATGATAAAAACACTTAATTTTAAGAGAGCAAATTTTACAAAGATGAGAGCTGCTCTTCTGGACGTAGACTGGGAGGGAATATTGGCATTGATGAACACAGAACAGAACAGAAATGGGAATTTTTCAAAAAAACTGTATGCAAACTCAATGCAAAATATATTCCCATGGGCAATACGTTTAAAAGGCTAAAAAGAAAAGTTGAAAAAGTTATAAATGATAAGAAAAGAGCATTTAAAAAATATAAAAATGAGGGAACACTATCATCTTTTAAATGTTACAAAGAATATAACAGAAAAAGGAAATCAAGGATGCAAAAATTAATAACAAACAACAGATTGCAAAAGATAGTAGGACAAACCCCCAAAAATTCTTCAAATATATTAATAATAAAAAGGTCAGGTCTGAGCATGTAGGCCCTTTACAAAATAATCTAGAGTGCGTGACTGGGGACAAAGAGAAGGCAAACTTATTAAATACTTTCTTCATGTCCACGATGGGGGTGGTAGTAACACAGCCCCAAATGATCCACAATTAGAGTTGAGCGAACCCGACCTGTAAAGTCCGTACCGAACTTTTGGTAGTCCGGGTTCGGGTCCGGGGTTCTGGTATTTTATTACACGTGTTGAAAAGCTGCCTAGGGCAGCCAATCAACAAGTGTTTCACTGGTTTTCCCTAGAAGCCATCACAGCCATGCCTACTGTGGCATGGCTGTGATTGGCCAGTGCACCATGTGACCAAGCCTCTATGTGGGGCTGCAGTCACCGTGCTGCATGTCATATGCTCTCAGGATAGTTTAGGGAGAGGATGCTGCTGGCTCTGTGAGGGACAGATTGCAGAACATCTCAACCTGCATTACTGAACGATCTGATTGTGGACTAGGGAGAGATACTAGTACTGCTGCTTTGAGGGACAGATTGTAGACCTCATCCTGCTGCACAGAACGATCTGACTGGACTAGGTAGAGTCTGTTGCTTTAAGGGAAAGATTATTCTTCTAAAATCATCATCAAGTTGTACAGGGAAAGGTTCCAGCTGTTGCTTTAAGGGAAAGATTAGTGTTCTAAAATCATCTTCACAGTGTGTGGGAAAAGCCTGTTTCAGCCGCATAGAGTCATATTAGTGTTCTAAAATCATCTTCACAGTGTGTGGGAAAAGCTTGTTTCAGCCGCATAGAGCCATATTAGTGTTCTAAAATCATCTTCACAGTGTGTGAGAAAAGCCTGTTTCAGCCACATAGAGCCATATTAGTGTTCTAAAATCATCTTCACAGTGTGTGGAAAAGCCTATTGCAGGCGCATAGAGCCATATTATTGTTCTAAAATTTAGAACAATAATATGGCTTTCTATGCGGCTGGAAGAACAGTAATATGGCTCTATGTCCCTGCAATAGACTTTTCCCATACACTTGAAGATGATTTAAGAACACTAATATGGCTTTATGCCCCTGCAATAGGCTTTTCCCACACACTTTGAAGCTGATTTTAGAACACTAATATGGCTCTATGTGGCTGAAACAGGCTTTTCACACACACTGTGAAGATGATTTTAGAACACTAATATAGCTCTATGCCGCTGAAACAGGCTTTTCCCACACACTGTGAAGATGATTTTAGAACACTAATATGGCTTTATGCGGCTGAAACAGGCTTTTCCCACACACTGTGAAGATGATTTTAGAACACTAATATGGCTCTATGCGGCTGAAACAGGCTTTTCCCACACACTTTGAAGATGATTTAGAACACTAATATGGCTCTATGCAGCTGAAACAGGCTTTTCTCACACACTTTGAAGATGATTTTAGAACACTAATATGGCTCTATGCCACTGCAATAGGCTTTTCCCACACACTTAGAAGATGATTTTAGAACACTAATATGGCTCTATGCGGTTGAAACAGGCTTTTCCCACACACTTTGAAGATGATTTTAGAACACTAATATGGCTCTATGCGGCTGAAACAGGCTTTTCCCACACACTTTGAAGATGATTTAGAACACTAATATGGCTCTATGCAGCTGAAACAGGCTTTTCTCACACACTTTGAAGATGATTTTAGAACACTAATATGGCTCTATGCCACTGCAATAGGCTTTTCCCACACACTTAGAAGATGATTTTAGAACACTAATATGGCTCTATGCGGTTGAAACAGGCTTTTCCCACACACTTTGAAGATGATTTTAGAACACTAATATGGCTCTATGCGGCTGAAACAGGCTTTTACCACACACTTTGAAGATGATTTTAGAACACTAATATTGCTCTATGCGGCTGAAACAGGCTTTTCCCGCACACTGTGAAGATGATTTTAGAACACTAATATGGCTCTATGCGGCTAAAACAGGCTTTTCCCACACACTGTGAAGATGATTTTAGAACACTAATATGGTGCTATGCCCCTGCAATAGGCTTTTCCCACACACTTTGAAGATGATTTTAGAACAATAATCTTTCCCTTAAAGCAACAGCTGGAGGCTTTCCCTGTACAACTTGGAGATGATTTTAGAATCTAAAATCATCTCCTAGTTCTATAGGGAGAGGTTCCTACTGTTGCTTAAAGGGACAGATTATTGTTTCTTACACAAAATTAAAATGTGCATCTACATTGCTGGTTTAAAAAAAAACAAAAAAATTCCAAAAATAAAAAAAACAGTGTTGGCTCCTCCTCCTCCACTTTCACCGCCTCCTCAACCTCCAACTCCACCTCCATTTTTGATTTTTTTTATGTGATTTTAGCTTAAAAAATATTTTAAGTTATTTCCCTATCCCCATTTCTTTGTAGGACACTTGTCCGACCCTTACTCCCATTTTCCTTCCTTTTGCAGATCTCTAGGACTTTCCAGGACTTTGTTACAGCCATTTTTGTGCCTAAAAGTTCGGGTCTCCATTGACTTCAATGGGGTTCGGGGTCCGAGTCAAAGTTCGGGTCAAGTCCGGACCCGAACCCGGACTTGTCCCGAAGTTCAGCCGAACCTGCAGAACCCAAACTTCCAGAGGTTCTATCAACTCTATCCACAATGGCTCAAAAGTGAAATGCTCCAGAAGTATTTAGACAGAATATAGGTAGATAAAGCACCTGGACCAGATGGCATCCATCCACGGATCCTAAAGGAATTGAGCTCTGTCATTTCAAAGCCATTGTATATAATTTTTAGGGACTACTTAATGACTGGAATAGTACCCCTGGATTGGCGTAGGGCCAATGTGGTGCCCATAGTTAAAAAGGGATCAAAGTCTTTACCAAGTAACTATAGACCTGTTTAACTTCTATAGCTGGGAAGATCCTGGAGATTATAATAAAAGACCACATAGATGCGTTCTTGTTGGAATAAAACGTTTTAAGCAACAGACAGCATGGATTCATGAAAGACAGAAGTTGTCAAACAAACCTGATTTCTTTTTATGAGGAGGTAAATAAAACCTTGGACAGAGGGGTGGCTGTGGACATGGTATACTTGGATTGTGCAAAAGCGTTTGACACCGTTCCCCACACACGGCTAATGTGTAAGGTTAAGTCTACAGGCTTGGAAAGTTCAGTTTGTAAATGGATAGAAAACTGGCTTAACCGCTTGCCGACCATCAACCGCAGGTTGACGGCGACAAAGTGGCTCTTGTAGGCAAAACGCCGTCCTCTGACGGCGGCTGCCAAATCGCGCACTGTGAGCGCGCGTGCGCTGCTGGAGGCGCGCCCGCATGCTCACTGTGTCCAGGGAGGGCCAGGGAGCGGGTGCTCTCCGCCGGCTATTCGCGATGCCCCCCCGGAGTGAAAGAACAGAGGTCCGTGTAAGTAAACACGGACCTCCGTTCTGTGAGGGGGGAAGGGCTGTGATCACAGCCTTCCTCTACATGGAAGCTGTGATCACTTCCCTTCCCCTGTTAGGGCAGCCCCCATACAGTTAGAACACGCCCAGGGAACACTGTTAACCCTTAGAGCGCCCCCTGCAAGTTAACCCCTTCACTGCCAATGGCATTTACACAGTAATCAGTGCATTTTTATAGCACTGATCGCTGTATAAATGCCAATGGTCCCAAAAAAGTGTCAAAATGTTTCGACATCTCCGCCCCAATATCGTTGTACCACTAAAAATCGCAGATCGCCGCCATTACTAGTAAAAAATAAAAAAAAATAAAAACCCCAGAAATTAATTCTCATCATCCGTAAACGCGGCAACTTTTGCGCAAACCAATCAATAAACGCCGATTGTGATTTTTTTTTATCACAAATATGAGGAAGAATATAAATCGGCAAAAACCGATGAAAAAAATGTTATTTTATAAATTTTTTTTGGATTTGTATTTTAGCAAAAAGTAAGAAATTTGGGTTTTTTTGCAAAATTGTCACTCTTCTTTTGTTTATAGCGGCGATCAGAAATGACGCAGCGGTGATCAAATACCACCAAAAGAAAGCTCTATTTGTGGGGAAAAAAGGACGCAAATTTTGTTTGGGTACAACGACGCATGACCGCACATTTTTCAGTTAAAGCGACACAGTGCCGAATCGCAAAAAGTGCTCTGGTCAGGCAAATCCTTCCGGGGCCGAAGTGGTTAAAGACCAAATTCAGAGAGTAGTGGTTAATGATTCTTATTCTGAATGGTCTAAGGTTATCAGTGGTGTACCCCAAGGTTCAGTGTTGGGACCCTTACTTTTCAATATATTTATAAATGATATAGGGTCTGGGATTAAAAGTACCATTTCAGTGTTTGCAGATGACACCAAGCTATGCAGTGGAATAACGTCCTTGCAGGATGTCTCCAACTTCCAAGCAGACCTCAATGCACTGTCTAATTGGGCGACT
The DNA here is from genome assembly GCA_018402905.1 of Glandirana rugosa. Lineage (NCBI taxonomy): Eukaryota > Metazoa > Chordata > Amphibia > Anura > Ranidae > Glandirana > Glandirana rugosa. The sequence continues at coordinate 679,693 of BLSH010187565.1, read as the reverse complement.
ATGTGGCAAGTGAGGTTTAATGTTGACAAATGTAAAGTTATGCACTTGGGGGCTAAGAATATGCATGCATCGTACATATTAGGGGGAGTAAAACTGGGGGAATCCATTGTGGATAAGGATCTGGGGGTTTTGGTAGATCATAAGCTTAATAATGGCATGCGATGCCAAGCTGCGGTTTCCAAAGCAAGCAAAATCCTTTCTTGTATTAAGAGAGGTATGGACTCCAGAGATAGAGACATTATTTTAACCCTGTACAAATCATTAGTAAGACATCATCTGGAATATGCAGTTCAGTTTTTGGCACCAGATCTCAAAAAGGATATCGGGGAACTGGAGAAAGTGCAGAGAGGGGCAACCAAACTAATAAAAGGCATGGAGGAGCTTAGCTATGAGGAAGGATTGGAGGAACTCAATATATTCTCTTTTGAGAAAAGAAGGTTAAGAGGGGATATGATCAACGTGTACAAGTATATAAGTGGTCCATATAGTGAACTTGGTGTTGAGTTATTTACTTTAAGGTCATCACAAAGGATAAGAAGGCACTCTTTACGTCTAGAGGAAAAAAAGATTTAATCTACAAATACGGAAAGGTTTCTTCACAGTAAGAGCTGTGAAAATGTGGAATAGACCCCCTCCAGAGGTGGTTTTGGCAAAGTTGATTGCTTTAAAAAAGGCTTGGATTCTTTCCTTAATGTAAATAATATAACTGGGTACTAATATTTTTAGGTAACGTTGATCCAGGGTGTATCCGATTTCCTCCCGGGGCATCAGGAATTAATTTTTTCCCCCGTTATAGCAAATTGGATCATGCTTTTCTGGGGTTTTTTGCCTTCCTCTGGGTCAACTACGGGTGAAGGATTGTATATGGGATTATTTGGTTATATATAAATTTTTTTTTTTTTGGGGTTGAACTAGATGGACTTGTGTCTTTTTTCAACCTGACTAACTATGTAACTATTTAACTGTGGGCCCACTCTAAAAAGAACTTTCAGCTCTCAAGCAGGACATTACCAACTTAGACTCCAGACTGTCAGCTGTGGAACAGTCTAGGGACCAGGTGAGCTCCTGCATGGTAGCTATGGATTTGCTGAAAACCACCTCAGAGCAACATTCTATTGCCAAATATTTGCATGTGGAAGATCTCGAGAACAGGAGCTGGCAAAAAAAAATGTGTGTAAGGGGTATTTCTGAAGCCGCACACAGGCCTGATCTTAGGTCCACTGTACAAGTGATTCTTAACTCCAATCTGGATAAGACCTCTGACTCTGAACTGGAGCTGAAAGTTCCCCTGTAAAACAACAGACCAGAGATGTGCTCTACCCAGTAAACATCAAAACAGTGAAAGAGGGGAAACTGCAATGAGCCTGGCACTGAGAGCAGTTGGACTTTGATGGAGCCCAAATCCATGTCTTAGCAGACCTTTCATGCCACACACTCAGGATGAGAGCCATGCTACATCCTCTCTTGGATTTTGTCCGATCAGTTGGAGCAATGTGCCACTGGGGCCACCCGTTTCATATGATTATATGGAAATAATACTGCACCTACATGCTCCACACTCCATTTTCTTTAATTCTATGTCACTAGGGGCTTGGATAGTCTACCAGTTTATAGTCATGCATGAAGACCTACTTGCTTTTACAGCTGGAGACTCCTCACATGTAATTCTCAGAGTCACAAGGCTTATCTAGCATTTGCGTAGTGCTATGAAACAGGGGACTTCACAGCAAGCTGCCTTGGCTTGGCTTAGCTACCAGGCTGCAGGTGTTCTTCTCTTGTACCAAATACCCTACCTTTGGGTTTGGGGGACCATGTGGTTGCTGTGAATAATATCCCCTCTTCTCCCACCCTCTGATGGGACAGACTCTGTACAGATTACTACCTAAGGTAAAATGCAACTTGATGCCCCTATTATTTTGATTTAATGTGACTCCTGACTCTTCTCTCTTTCTATGCTATTAAAGAGGAAGTAAACCTCGATAGTGTTTACTTCCTCTATATTCCCCTGCAAAGTAGAAGCATAATGGGCTACTAGCGGGAGTCGCCAGTCACGGCACATCTCAGTGAAGAAACGGCACGGAGGCAATTTCTTCACTGCGCATGTGCCAAAATGACGTTGGCACAGCTAGTACACGCATATCTCCTGAACCGTGCAGGTTTGGGAGATATGCAGGGCACCTACAGGTAAGCCTTATTATAGGCTTACCTGTAGGTTAAAGTGGTTGTCAGGGGTTGACAATAGGGTTGCCACATCATCCCTTTAATCCAGGACACATCTGAATTACACAGCTTCTGAGGCTAATTTAGTGCAGATAAGGCACCAAGTGAGATTAATTACCACCCTAATCAGCCACAGAACCTGTGTAATTCCTATGTGTCCTGGATTAAGCATGGAGCATTTCTAATTAGCCTTTTTTCCACCACGCTTTCCATAGTGTTATAAGTAGAGTTGAGCGAACTTCTGGAAGTTCGGGTTCTGCTGGTTCGGCCGAACTTCGGGACAGAGTTCGGGTTCGGGTCCGGACAGAACCCGAACTTTGACCCGGACCCCGAACTCTATTGAAATCAATGGGGACCCGAACTTTTAGGCACAAAAATGGCTGTAAGAGAGTCCAGGCAAGTCCTAGAGGTCTGCAAAAGGAAGGGAAATGGGGGTAAGGGTCGGACAAGTGCCCTACAAAGAAATGGGGATAGGGAAATAACTTTAAATAATTAAAAAAAATAATAACATAATAAAATCAAAAATGGAGGTGGATGTGGACTATCTTAAAACTGTGTGAGAAAAGTATAAATTAGCGGGGAGAAGCCATATCACTGTTCTATAAACAGTGATATGGCTTCTCCCAGCTAATTTATAGTTTTTTATCACACAGTTTTAAGATGATTGTACATTCTACAATCATCTTAAAATTCTGTGAGAAAAGTATACATTAGCCGGGAGAAGCCATATCCCTGTTCTTAGAACATCTGCAAACTGTGTGTGAAAACGATCAATTAGCGGGGAGAAGCCAGATCACTGTTCTAAGAACAGTGATCTGGCTTTTCCCGGCTAACTTATACTTTTATCACACAGTTTTAAGATGATTGTACATTCTGCAATCATCTTAAAACTCTGAGAAAACTATACATTAGCCGGGAGAAGCCATATCCCTGTTCTTAGAACATCTGCAAACTGTGTGTAAAAACTATCAATTAGCAGGGAGAAGCCAGATCACTGTTCTAAGAACAGTGATATGGCTTTTCCCGGCTAATTTATACTTTTATCACACAGTTTTAAGATGATTGTACATTCTACAATCATCTTAAAACTCTGTGAGAAAAGTATACATTAGCCGGGAGAAGCCATATCCCTGTTCTTAGAACATCTGCAAACTGTGTGCGAAAACTATCAATTAGCGGGGAGAAGCCATATCACTGTTCTAAGAACAGTGATATGGCTTTTCCCGGCTAATTTATACTTTTATCACACAGTTTTAAGATGATTGTACATTCTACAATCATCTTAAAACTCTGTGAGAAAACTATACATTAGCCGGGAGAAGCCATATCCCTGTTCTTAGAACATCTGCAAACTGTGTGTGAAAACTATCAATTAGCGGGGAGAAGCTAGATCACTGTTCTAAGAACAGTGATATGGCTTTTCCCGGCTAATTTATACTTTTATCACACAGTTTTAAGATGATTGTACATTCTACAATCATCTTAAAACTCTGTGAGAAAAGTATACATTAGCCGGGAGAAGCCATATCCCTGTTCTTAGAACATCTGCAAACTGTGTGTGAAAACTACATTGTAGAACAGTGATATGATATCACTGTTCTACAATTATCTTCTAACTGTGTGTGAAAACTATCAATTAGCGGGGAGAAGCCAGATCACTGTTCTAAGAACAGTGATATCTCATATCACTGTTCTTAGAACAGTGATCTGGCTTCTCCCCGCTAATTGATAGTTTTCACACAGAGTTTGCAGATGTTCTAAGAACAGGGATAAGGCTTCTCCCGGCTAATGTATACTTTTCTCACAGAGTTTTAAGATGATGGTAGAATGTACAATCATCTTAAAACTGTGTGATAAAAGTATAAATTAGCTGGGAGAAGCCATACCACTGTTCTTAGAACAGAGATATGGCTTCTCCCCGCTAATTTATACTTTTCTAACACAGTTTTAAGATAGTCCACATCCACCTCCATTTTTGATTTTTTTATGTTTTTTTTTTTTTAATTATTTAAAATGATTTCCCTATCCCCATTTCTTTGTAGGGCACTTGTCCGACCCTTACCCCCATTTTCCTTCCTTTTGCAGACCTCTAGGACTTTCCAGGACTTTTTTACAGCACTTTTCAGAACTTTTAGTAAAATTACCAGAACCCCGGACCCGAACCCGGACTTTTTTTTGAAAAGTCCGGGTTCGGATCCGGGTCCCGGACACCCAAAAGTTCGGTACGGACCCGAACTTTACAGTTCGGGTTCGCTCAACACTAGTTATAAGTATTATGGAAAACTGTTTTCATACTTACCGTAATTTTCCTTTCCTGGATCCTCCTCATGTCAGCCTACTATGGGTCAGCTCCGCCCCTCTGACTCCTTCAGGACAACCTCTTCCCAAGCCTATAAGAGGTGGCTGTCTGCCCATATGCAGTGTTCAGTTTACCCACCTCGCGACGGACTTTGGGTGGGAATTCCTCGGCTGACATGAGGAGGATCCAGGAAAGGAAAATTACGGTAAGTATGAAAACAATTTTCCTTATTCCTGGACCTCCTCATGTCAGCCTACTATGGGATGTACCCAAGCAATCAACCACATAAGGGGAGGGAAGACATCAAACACCAGAATCATAAATCGGTATCAATAATCTCATGGCTGACAGCCGCCGACAAAACAGTAGACCCAAAAGCTCCCGATGCCGTCAGAGTTACCTTCACTCTGTAACGCGGAATGAAAGTATTCGGTGCATTCAAGCAAGCTGTCTGCACCCTACTTCTGCTGATACCTTAGCGTATGACGCACAGGAATCTGCCATGCTTCTCATAAATGTGCTTTGAGCTCCAGTGGCGGAGGATATCCCGCCTCTCTATATGCCATCTGGATAGGTTTAAGGATCTATGAAGACCTTATTCTAGGAGGCCTAGCCCGTCTAAGGACACGCAGTATGCGATTCCATAGTCGTCTTCATCCCACGTCTGTCGAACGAACTTACGTGGCTTATGAAAGTAAGGCGCAATGTCTCACTTCCATTGAGACTGCCGTAGCCCTCGAAAACCCAGATGACAAAACAGCCGCCGACAGTCGGTACTCTAATAACTATGGCTAAATACTAAGACCACAAACTACAGAAGGGAGGGGAATACACCAACTAACGAACCCATGTAGGGTATCATCCGACTGTACTCCTCCA
>BLSH010187565.1:618212-659373 GCA_018402905.1 Glandirana rugosa | reverse complement strand
AGATTACGTCATCATCTACCAAAATCTTGCCTGAGGGAGAGTTTATCGTTCTAAAACCATCTCCTACTGCATTAGGGAGAGGTTCCTGTCGGTGCTGTGAGGGGGAGATTATTGTTCTAAAATCATCTCATACTGCAGTAGAGACAGGTTCCTGTCGGTGCTGTGAAAGATAGATTATCATTCTAAAGTCATCTCATACTGGTGTAGGGAGAGGTTCCTGCTGCTGGTGTGAGCGGTGGAGAGGTTCCTGCTGCTGGTGTGAGCGGTGCATTTCTTGCACAAAAATAAAAAGTGCATCTTCAATTTTCTTTTTCTTTTTTAAAAAAAAAGAATAATAATTTATTATTCTTTTTTTTTAGTATTAATAAATAGTGCTACATAGTACATTTGTGTTCATAATGAGGAGAGCGTCAAATAAGGGACGTGGTCGTGGTGCTGCTGGTGCTGCTTGTGTTGGTGGTGTTGCTGAAGCTCCTGCTGCAAGGAGAGGACGTGGTCGATCTGTGCCAGCTACACGCACAAGTGAAACACATTCCTCAGGTAGCCGACAGAACCTTCAATGTTATATGGTTGGCCAGAATTCCCCTCAACGATTGGTGAGGCCAGAACAAGTACAGGCGATAGTAGATTGGGTGGCTGACAATGCCTCCAGTTCCTTCACATTGTCTCCCACCCGGTCCCTTGATGAAAGCTCAGAGTTGGCACCTGAACCCCATGGCCATCTGTCTTTCACCTCAGCCCCTTGTAAATCAGCCAAGCAGTCTGAGCCCCAAGTCAAGCAGCAGTCTCTTATGCTGTTTGATGACTCTGCTGGTGTGCTTTCTGTGGGCCATCCACATAGCCCTGCCCCAGAAGTGGAAGACATTGAGTGCACCGATGCCCAACCACTTCTGTTGCAGGATGAGGACATGGAAACACTACAGCAGCACATCTGTGATGATGATGACGAAACACAGGTGCCAACTGCTGCGGCTTTCCTCAGTGTGCAGACTGACAAGGAGGGCAGTGGTGAAGGGTGGGTGGAAGATGATGTGGAGGATGATGAGGTCCTAGACCCCACATGGAATGAAGGTCATACAAGTGACGTGTGCAGTTTGGAGGAAGAGGTGGTGGTCGCACAGAGGCACCAGCACAGCAAAAGAGGAAGTAGGTTGCAAAAGCAGAGCAACCATCCCCTGGACAGTACGCCTGCTACTACCCACCGCACCCAGGGACCTAGCACACCAAATGTAGCTCAAAGGCATTCCCCGGCGTGGCAGTTCTTCAGACAATGTGCTGACTACAAGACACGAGTGGTTTGCACACTGTGCAATGAGAGCCTGAAGCGAGGCATAAATGTTCTAATCCTGAGCACAACCTGCATGACCGGGCATCTAAATTCAAAGCACTTGCTGCAGTGGAATAAGTACCTCAAAATCCAAGAAAGGTCTCGGCCTCCTCCTGCTTCCTCTTTTGCTGCTGCCTCGGCCTCTTCCTCCTCCTCTACAGTGCCAGTGTCACCTGCCACCCAGCAAACAGAGCAAGTGACAGCAACGCCACCATGTCTGCCACTGTCCCCAAGCATTTCCACACGGTCCCATGGAAGATTACAGCTCTCCATCTCCCAAACACTGGAGAGAAAGAGGAAGTGCCCCCTACCCACCCGCGATCCCTGGCCCTGAATGCCAGCATTTCAAAATTCTTGGCCTTTGAACAGTTTTAAAAACCTGATGGCGGTGGCTGTCCCACAGTACGTGGTTCCCAGCCACCACTATTTTTCCAAACGAGCCATCCCTTCCCTGCACAAACAAGTCGGGGACGAGAGCACTCCGCAACGCCATCTGTGGCAAGGTCCACATAACCACTGATACATAGACCAGTAAGCACAGGCAGGGATGCTATATCTCGCTAACTGCACACTGGGCAAATGTAGTGGCGGGTGGGCCTGAGGCGGCTAGCCGTTTGGCACATGTCCTTCCACCACCGAGGATTGCAGGGCATTTCTCTTTGCCTCCTGTTGCCTCCTCCTCCTACTGTGCTTCCTCCTCCTCTACCACCTCCTCATCCACTCAGCGTAACACCTTCACTACCAACTTCAGCACACCCAGGGGGAAATGACAGCAGGCTGTTTTAAAACCGATATGTTTGGGGGATAAACCCCACACTGCACAGCAGCTGTGGACGGGCATTGAACAACAGACCGATGAGTGGTTGTTGCCACTGAGCCTCAAGCCCGGTCTGGTGGTGTGTGATAATGGGCAAAATCTTGTAGCAGCTCTGGGCCTAGCCGGTTTGTCGCAAATCCCTTGCCTGGCGCATGTGCTGAATTTGGTGGTGCAGAAATTTCTAAAAAACTAGGGGGCTCTGTGGAAGCACAAGGCAAAATCAGAGGAGGAGGAAGAGGTCGCCAATGCAGCTGTGGCACCGCCAGCACCTCAGAAGGCAGGGTTAGCATGGCCGAAATGTGGAAAAGCTTTGTCAGCAGCACGCCACAACAAACAGCACCACCAGCTGATAGGCAACGTATTAGCAGGAGGCAGCATTTCAGCAACATGGTGGAACAGTATGTGTGCACACACCTACACGTACTGAATGATGGGTCTGCCCCATTCAACTTCTGGGTCTCCAAATTGGGCACATGGCCTTTGCTTGCCCTTTATGCCTTGGAGGTGCTGGCCTGCCCTGCAGCCAGTGTATTGTCTCAATGTGTGTTTAGCACGGCAGGGGGCGTTATCACAGACAAGCGCAGCCGCCTGTCCACAGCCGACGTGGACAAGCTAAAGTTTATTAAAATGAACCAGGCATGGATCCCACAAGACTTGTCTGTACCTTGTGCAAAATAGACATTTAGACTGGCCTCACACAGCCATTGATATATTTGTTTTTTTTAATATGTCTCAATATTTTGGGGGCTACCCCAATTAGAAAAAACAAACAAACAAATAACAGTGTTGGCTACCTCCTCCTCCTCCCCCTCCTCCTCCACCACCACCGCCACTTCCACCTACACTGCCACGGTCACGGCCTTGTCAACCTCTAGGCTCCTACTCCACATCCACCTCCTCCTCCCATTTTTATTTTTTTATGTGATTTTAAGTTATTTCCCTATCCACATTTGTTTGTAGGACACTTGTCCTACTCCTTACCCGCATTTTGCTTCCTTTTTCAGCCCTCTAGCCCTTTCCAGGACTTTTTTACAGCCATTTTTGTGCCCAAAAGTTTGGGTCACCATTGACTTTAATGGGGTTCGGGGTCAAGTTCGGGTCAAGTTCGGTACCGAACCAGATGAACCCGAACATCCAGGTGTCCGCTCAACTCTAGTGTTAGATACTATTGCAGTATCTGATCAGATCAATATCTGAGCTGATCAGATATATATTAGCATCCCCAATAGATTAGTTCTCTAAAAAATGAGGCATTAGCGGGATCAGCCCAGATACCTGCTAGCACCTGCGTTTAGCCCCACGCCCATCCCAGCCCACCCATGTCCAGGATCAATAGATCGCTGACACTTACCAAACAAAGAACACATATCTGCACAATTCACAGAGATCAGGCCCGATCCCTGCGAAATCTGATAGTGATTTTGGTAGCGACTTGAAACAGGCTCTGACAACCACCTGCACTTTTTTGTCTATGAGTCACACTAGTGTAACTATAAATTTACAAGTCGTGTTAAATCCAAAGTATACTAGTGAAGAGGCCTACGCATTGTTGAGTATGACAGATGAGAGCGATGGGGAAGCTTCTCTGTCAGATTCAGACTCATCATATGAACTCGTAGACAACAGCGGCTCCATGACAGATAGCTCTGATGACAGAGTGGTCCCTGCTAAGGTCAGGCGTACCAAATCCCTTTTTGCTGTCACTGAGGTGCATGAACTGCAGGGCTCTCATATGGAACAGAGAGCCAGTACTAGTGCCACTACTCCTTCTGGTGACCTGGCAAGCACCAGTGGCCTAGTACATCCTGTTCATACAACCAGCACTGCAGTAACACTTGATGACGTGGCGAGTCCCATAAGTGCAGTTCAAGCTGGTGTGGCTATCACAAGTAGTGTCCCGCAGCCACAAAGACAAACACAGGCCCGCAGAGCCCATAGTGCTCATCCTGACATGCTTGCAAACCCTGATTGGCAACCCACCACTGATGCAGCGCCTGTACTTCCCCCATTCACTGGCCAACCCGGAATCACGGTGAATACAGTTGACTTTACGGCCATCGATTTTTATTCACTGTTTTTCACCGAAGATCTCTATAAATCTATTGTGGACCAAAGCAATGTATATGCTGGTCAATACGTCGCCGCTAATCCCCATTTGCCAGAGATTGGAAACCAATTACGGTTTCTGAATTTAAGACCTTTCTGGGCCTTACCCTCAACATGGGCATACATAAAGAACCCGAAGTGTGGTTATATTGGTCCACTGACTCCATTCATCATATGCATATGACAATGAACTTGGTTGTCCATGCAAGGACAATGAATTTGACCGGCTCTACAAAATTCGGCCCCTCATGAACCACTTCAACCAGCAGTTCGCAGCACATTTTATTACCAACCAAGTTGTGTGCGTGGACGAGTCCCTGATTAAATTTGCTGGATGTCTTGCTTAAAAACAGTATGTCCCCAGCAAGCGTTCCAGATACGGGGTCAAGATGTAAAAGCTCTGTGACAGGGCCAAAGCTATACATGAAGTTTTATGGTTTATGAGGGCAAAGATAGTCACATAGAGCCGGAAGGATGCCCAGACTACATGGGGAGTGCTGGCAAAATTGTGTGGAGCTTGGTGTCACCCTTATCTGGAAAGGGGTACGGTTTGTACATGGACAATTACTACACAAGCGTGTCACTTTTTAGTCACTTGTTTGATCACCAAAGTGGCGCATGAGGCACCGTGTGACCTAATCGGCTTCCCCCAATGGCTGGTAGAATCCCAACTTAGTTGGGGGGAGAGAGCCTGCTTGAGATGTAGTAATTTGTTTGTGATGACGTGGAGGGATACAAAGGATGTTTTTGTTCTTTCCTCCATTAATGCAGGCACGGCTATCCAAATTAGAACGCCGACTGGTGTTTTGGAGAAACCCCTCTGTGTCCACGAATATAACCAAAATATGGGAGGGGTGGACCTCAATGACCAGTTATTGGCGCCATACTTATGTGCCCGTAAGTTCAGACGCTGGTACAAAAAAAGTGTCTGTTTACTTATTCCAATTGGCTCTACTGAACGCTTTTGTGCTATACAAAGTGTCAGGACGGACTGGACCTCTCCTTCAATTTCGGGATGAGGTCATCAGAGCCCTTCTGTATCCAGATGGTTCTGCACCCCATGTTCCCAATCCAAATGCAGTGATCCGGCTGCATGGACGGCATTTTCCACATGCCATCCCTGGTACCCCTACCCAACGATACTCCCAAAAAAGATGTTGTGTCTGCCAACAACGCGGATACAGCCGTGACACCCAATATTATTGCCAAACCTGTTTTGGCCAGTCTGGTCTCTACATCAGTGACTGTTTCAAGTGCTACCATACACTAGTTGAGTATTAGCGTAGGGAACAGCTCCACACAGGAATAGGGCACACGTTCACAGGGTCTCCAAAGATGTCACTGCATTTTTGGAGACCCTAACCTTTACGGTTTACTGTTCTAAAAAAAAAGAAGCGTACCAAAAAAACAAAAAAAATATAAAAAGTTATAAAAACCAAAAAAAATATAAAATAATAAAAGCCAAAAACAGTTGTACATTTCTTGTTTTTCTATCTCTATTTTCTCTCTGTTCTCTTTTTATTGCTCTCTCTATTGTTTTTTTATACATACCTGTAATGTTTTGTTGCTGTTTATTATCATGTTTTTTTTGCAGGTATGTAATGTTTTTATAATGTTTACATGTAACGTTTAATTATTTTTTTAGTCTTAGCAGGAATATTATTTTTTATATGTTACTCTTTTTTATTAATCTTTATTTGATTTTCAGGTATGCCAGCTGCAGCGCTGATTTATTTAGGGTGACAGCAATAGCGTTTGCTTCCACCATATATAAAGCAGTGACTCCAGTTCTGTTGCAGTTGATTTCACCACCACCGCAGTGGGTGGAAATTAAGGTGGATTGCCCCTGTGCTCCGGTATATTTTTTAAAAAAAGGGGCTATGCTCACCATTAGAAGTGGGAGGATGAAGGGAGGTTTTCAAATGGTGGGCATACCCACCGATTGATTATTTTGTTTTCATTTAACCCACAGGCTGCATGAAAAAAAAAAAAACATTACAACATATGCCCAACAGTAACAGATTAGTATGTTGCTGGTCTTAGAGTGGTTATACTGGAATGATGGCTGCAGGTATAGGTATCATATAGGTATTGTTCTTTTCAGTGGTTGGCTTTCATGTAAAAACAATCCTAGTGGATGATTAGCTGCTAGACTGCTTTTACAAGCAGTGGGAGGGAACACCCCCCCTCCGGCCATCTTACATGGTTTTCTTGGGCTCTCCTGTCCTACCGGGAAACCCGAGAATGCAGCCGGTGGTTCCGACAGCTGACCATAGAGCTGATTGAAGACTAGAATGGCTCCAATCATCTCTATGGCCTAAGATACCGGAGGCTAAGAGCATTTTATGATTTTGGTTTCGTCTGATATAAACCGTGCCATTGGGAAATTTGGGAAATTTGGGAAGCATCTTATCGCACTGATTTTGGTGTGGTCAGATGCTTTAAGGGCAGAGGAGAGGTCTAGAGTCAAATAGACCCCAAATTAAAAAAAAAAATGCAACACTACCTATTTTTATCATAGAAGATATGTAAATGTCCCATGATAACAATAAAAATAATAGAAAAAAAAAGATGAAAGGGACAGTGTAAAAATAAATTAAAAAGTAAAACGAAGAATTAAAAAAAAACCACCCCTGTCCCCCCGTGCACCCACAAAAAGGTGAACGCAAGCATCAGTCTCATGTCGTATGTAAACAGCAAATGCACCATGCATGTGAGGTATCACCGCAAACGCCAGATCAAGGGCAGTAATTATAGCAGTAGACCTCCTCTGCAGATCTAAAGTGGTAACCTGTAAAAGCTTTTTAAAGGCTTTTAAAGATGCATATAGTTTGTCACCGCTGCGCGGGTATGTGTTATTTTTAGAGCATGTCATGTTTGGTGTCTATGTACTCAGCATGAGATCATCTTTTATATTTCACCAAATATTTGGGTAATATAGTGTGCTATTGTGCATTCAAATTCAAAAAATTGTTTTTTTTCCACAAAAACTGCGTTTGAAAAATCGCTGTGCAAATACTTTGTGAAAAAAAAATTGTAACAACCACCATTTTAATCTGTAGGGCCTCAGCTTTAAAAATAATATAATGTTTGGGGGTTCAAAGTGATTTTCTAGCAAAAAATGTCATGCAAACAAAAAGTGTTTGAAAAGACTTGGTGAATGATGTGTGGCATAGGATTCTAATGTTGCCAGGGCAGTTCAAATACCCCCACAAATTACCCCATTTTGGAAAGTAGACATCTCAAGTTATTTGCTGAGAGGCATGTTGATTCCCTGGAATATTTTATTTTTTGTTGCAAGTGATTGAAAAATGACATAAAAAATAATGACACAAAGTTGTCACTAAAATTATATATTGCTCACAATGTTACACCCCAACATACATTCTGCTGCTTCTCCTGAGTACAGGGATACCAGGATACCCCATGTGTGAGACTTTTTGTGAGTCTATCCACGTATGGGACCCCAAAAACCAATCACCCCCTTCAGCATTTCTAAGGGCGCAAATGTATGCACACACTACCTATCACAGTTGCAGAGGTCATGAAATGCCCAGATAGTACAACCCCCCCCCAAAAGACCTCATTTTGGAAAGTAGACACCCCAAGCTATGTGCTGAGAGGCATGTTGAGTCCATGAGATATTTTATTTTTTGCCACAAGTTCGGGGAAATTACTTTTTTTTCATAAAGTTGTCACTAAATCATATATTGCTCACACATGCAATGGGTATATGTGAAATGACACCCCAAAATACATTTTGCTGCTTCTCCTGAGTATGGGGATACCCCATGTGTGAGACTTTTTGGGAGCCTAGCCACATACAGAACCCCACAAACCAATCACCGACTTCAGGCTTTCTAAGGGTGGTTTTACTCCTCAGTACCTATAATGGTTTTGGAGGCCCTGAAATGTCAAGGTAGCACAAAAGCCCACCAAATTACCCAATTTTGGAAAGTAAACACCACAAGGTTAGAGGTGAGCGGACACCTGGATGTTCGGGTTTGTCAGGTTCGGCCGAACTTCGCGAAAGAGTTTGGCACCGAACTTGACCTGCACTTGACCCCGGACCCAGAACCCCATTGAAGTCAAAGGTGACCAAAACATTTGGGCACAAAAATGGCTCTATAAAGTCCTGGAAAGGGCTAGAGGGCTGCAAGAGGAAACAAAATGGGGGTAAGAGTAGGACAATTGGCCTTCAAACAAATGTGGATAGGGAAATAACTTAAAATCACATAAACAAAATAAAAATTGGAGGAGGAGGTGGATGTGGAGTAGGAGTCTAGAGGTTGAGGAGGCGGTGACCGTGGTAGTGTAGGTGGAAGTGGCGGTGGAGGAGGTAGCCAACACTGTTTTTTGTTTGGTTGTTTTTATTTTCTAATTGGGGTAGCCCCCAAAATATTGAGACATATTCAAAAAAAAAAAGTATAACAATGGCCGTGTGAGGCCGGTCTAAATGTCTATTCTGCACAATGTACAGACAAGTCTTGTGGGATCCATGTCTGGTTCATTTTAACAAACGTTAGCTTGTCCACGTTGGCTGTGCGCTTGTCGGTGATAACGCCCCCTGCCCTGCTAAACACACGTTCAGACAATACACTGGCTGCAGGGCAGGCCAGCACCTCCAAGGCATAAAGGGCAAGCTCGGGCCATGTGCCCAGTTTGGAGACCCAGAAGTTGAATGGGGCAAACCCATCAGTCAGTACGTGTAGGCATGTGCACACATACTGTTCCACCATGTTGCTGAAATGCTGCCTCCTCAGCTGGTGGTGCTGTTTGTTGTGGCGGGCTGCTGACAAAGATTTTCCACATTTTGACCATGCTAACTCTGCCTTCTGAGTTGATGGCAGTGCCACAGCTGCGTTGGTGACCTCTTCCTCCTCCTCTGCCTTCGCGTTGTGCTTCCACTGAGCCCCCCAGTGTCATTGGGAATGCCCTTAGCAGCGCGTCTACCAGCGTGCGCTAGTAGTCACGCATCTTCCGATCAAGCTCCAGTGAGGGAATTAAGGACAGCACATTGTCCTTGTACTGGGGATCCAGCAGGGTGGCCATCCAGTAATCAGCACAAGTTAAAATATGGGCAACTCAGCTGTCATTGAGCAGGCACTGCAGCATGTAGTTGCTCATGTGTGCCAGGCTGCCCAGAGGCAAAGGAAAGCTGTCCTCTGTGGGAGGTGTATCATCTGTGTCCTCCATATCCCCCCAGCCACGCTCCAGTGATGCCCACAAGCTGCATTGGGTGCCACCCTGCTGTGAACACGGTTTCCCCTCCTCCTCCTCCTCCTCCTCATCCTCTCAGCCCTGGCTTGACATTTTTTTACCTGGCCTATGCTGGTGCAGGAACCCACCCTCTGAGCCACTTGTGAATGACTGGCCTGATAACCATGGAAATGACCCCTCTTCCTCCTCCTCCTGTGCCACATTCTCTTCCATCATCGCCCGAAGTGTTTTTTCAAGGAGACATAAAAGTGGGATAGTAACGCTGAGAACAGCGTCATCGGCACTGGCCATGTTGGTGGAGTACACAAAACACCGCAATATGGTACACAGATCTTGCATGGAGGCCCACTCGTTGGTGGTGAAGTGGTGCTGTTCCGCAGAGCAACTGACCCGTGCGTGCTGCAGCTGAAACTCTACTATTGCCTGCTGCTGCTCGCCCAGTCTCTCCAGCATGTGCAAGGTGGAGTTCCACCTTGTGGGTACGTCGCATAGGAGGCGGTGAGCGGGAAGGCCGAAGTTCAGCTGCAGCCCAGCCAAGCGAGCAACAGCAGGGTGAGAACGCCGAAAGCGTGCTCAGATGGCCTGCACTTTCTGCAGCAGCTCTGACATATCCGGGTAGTTTTTTAGAAATTTCTGCACCACCAAATTCAGCACATGCGCCAGTCAAGAGATGTGCATCATACCAGCTAGGCCCAGAGCTGCTACGAGATTTCGCCCATTATCGCACACCACCAGGCCAGGCTTGAGGCTCAGTGGCAATATCCACTCATCGGTCTGTTGTTCAATGCCCATCCACAGCTGCAGCGCAGTGTGGGGTTTATCAACCAAACATATCAGTTTTAAAACAGCCTGCTGTTGTTTCCCCCTAGATGTGCTGAAGTTGGTGGTGAAGGTATTACGCTGACCGGATGAGGAGGTGGTAGAGGAGAAGGAAGCGGAGTAAGAGGAGGAGGCAACAGGAGGCAAAGAGAAATGCCCTGCAATCCTCGGTGGTGGAAGGACATGCGCCAAACGGCTAGCCGTCTCAGGCCCACCCGCCACTACATTTGCCCAGTGTGCAGTTAGCGAGATATAGCACCCCTGCCCATGCTTACTGGTCCACGTATCAGTGGTTATGTGGACCTTGCCACAGATGGCGTTGCGCAGTGCACACTTGATCTTGTACCCGACTTGTTTGTGCAGGGAAGGGATGACTCGCCTGGAAAAGTAGTGGCGGCTGGGAATGTACTAGGTCCCTGGGTGCAGTGGATAGTAGTAGGTGTTCTGTGTAGGGAACGGACGCTCTGCTTTTGCAACCTGCTTCCTCTTTTGCTGTGCTGGTGCCTCTGTGCGACCACCACCTCTTCCTCCAAACTGCACACGTCACTCGCATGAACTTCATTCCATGTGGGGTCTAGGATCTCATCATCCTCCACATCATCTTCCACCCACCCTTCACCACTGCCCTCCTTGTCAGTCTGCACACTGTGGAAAGCCACATCAGTTGGCACCTGTGTTTCGTCATCATCAGAGACATGCTGCGGTGGTGTTTCCATGTCCTCATCCTTAAACAGAAGTGGTTGGGCATCGGTGCACTCAATGTCTTCCACTTCTGGGGCAGGTCTATGTGGATGGCCCACGGAAAGCACACCAGCAGAGTCATCAAAAAGCATAAGAGACTGCTGCATGACTTGGGGCTCAGACTGCTTGGCTGATTTACAAGGGGCTGAGGTGAAAGACAGATGGCCATGGGGTTCAGGTGCCAACTCTGAGCTTTCATCAAGAGACCGGGTGGGAGACAATGTGAAGGAACTGGAGGCATTGTCAGCCAACCAATCTACTATCTCTTGTACTTGTTCTGGGTACACCATTAGTTGAGCGGCAATCGGGCATACCATATAGTGTTGAAGGTTCTGTCGGATACTCGCACCTGAGGAAGGTGTTTCACTTGTGCGTGTAGCTGGCACAAATTGACCACGTCCTCTCCTTGCAACAGGAACTTCACCAGCACCACCAACACAAGCAGCACCACGACTACGACCACGACCACGTCACTTATTTGACGCTCTCCTCATTCTGGACGCAAATGTACTATGTAGCATTATTAATAATAAAAAAAAGAATAATAAATTATTATTCTTTTTTTTTAAACCATCAATGTAGGTGCACTTTTTATTTTTGTGCAAGAAATGCACCGCTGGCCACAAATGTAGTATTTAGAATTATTTTTTTTTTTAAACCAGCAATGTAGACGCACTTTTTAATTTTGCGCAAGATATGCACAGTAAAGTGCAAATGTACTATGTAGCACTATTTATTAATACAAAAAAAAAGAATAATAAATGATTATAATTTTTTATTAAAACAGCAACGTAGACGCACTTTTTATTGTAGTGCAAGAAATGCACCGCTCACACCAGAAGCCGGAACCTCTCCCTACACCAGTATGAGATGATTTTAGAACGCTAATCTGTCCCTCACAGCACCGAGAGGAACCTGTCCCTACTGCAGTATGAGATGATTTTAGAACAATAATCTGTCCCTCAAAGCACCGCCAGGAACCTGTCCGTACTCCAGTATGAGATGATTTTAGAACGATAATCTGTCCCTCACAGCACCGACAAGAACCTGTCCCTATTGCAGTATGAGATGATTTTAGAATGTTAATCTGTCCCTCACAGTGCCAACAGGAACCTGTCCCTACTGCAATATGAAATGATTTTAGAACAATAATCTGTCCCTCACAGCACTGACAGGAACCTGTTCCTACTGCAGTATGAGATGATTTTAGAACGATAATCTGTCCCTCACAGCACCAACAGGAACCTGTCCCTACTGCAGTATGAGATGATTTTAGAACGATAATCTGTCCCTCACAGCACCGATAGGAACCTGTCCCTACTGCAGTATGAGATGATTTTAGAAAGATAGTCTGTCCTTCACAGCAACTACAGGAACCTGTCCCTACTCCAGTATGAGATGATTTTAGAATGCTAATCTGTCCCTCACAGCATCGACAGGAACCTATCCCTACTCCAGTATGAGATGATTTTACAACGATAATCTGTCCCTCACAGCACCGACAGGAACCTGTCCCTACTGCAGTATGAGATAATTTTAGAACGCTAATGTGTCCCTCACAGCACTGAAAGGAACCTGTCCCTACTCCAGTATTAGATGATTTTAGAACACAAATCTGTTCCTCACAGCACCAACAGGAACCTGTCCCTACTGCAGTATGAGATCATTTTTAGAACGATAATCTGTCCCTCACAGCACCGACAGGAACCTGTCCCTACTGCAGTATGAGGTGATTTTAGAAAAATAATCTGTCCCTCACAGCAACGACAGGAACCTGTCCCTACTGCAGTATGAGGTGATTTTAGAACGATAATCTGTCCCTCACAGCACCAAGAGGAACTTGTCCCTAATCCAGTTTGAGATGATTTTAGAACGATAATCTGTCCCTCACAGCACCGACAGGAAACTCTCCCTACTCCAGTATGAGATTATTTTAGAATGATAATATGTTCCTCACAGGACCACCAGGAACTTGTCCCTACTCCAGTATAAGGTGATTTTAGAACGATAATCTGTTCCTCACAGCACCAATAGGAACCTGTCCCTACTCCAGTATGAGATGATTTTAGAACGATAATCTGTCCCTCAGAACACCAACAGGAAACTCTCCCTATTCCAGTATGAGATGATTTTAGAACGATAATCTGTCCCTCACAGCACCAATAGGAACCTGTCTCTACTGCAGTATGAGATGATTTTAGAACAATTATCTGTCCCTCACAGCACCGACAGGAACTTGTCCCTACAGCAGTATGAAATGATTTTAGAACAATAATCTTTCACTCACAGAACCGACAAGAACATGTCTCTACTGCAGTATGAGATGATTTTAGAACGATAATCTGTCCCTCACAGCACCGACAGGAAAATGTCCCTACTGCAGTATGAGATGATTTTAGAACGATAATCTGTCCCTCACAGCACCGGCAGGAACCTGTCCCTACTGCAGTATGAGATGATTTTAGAACGATAATCTGTCCCTCACAGCACCTACAGGAACCTGTCCCTACTGCAGTATGAGATGATTTTAGAATGATAATCTGTCCCTAACAGCACCGACAGGAACCTGTCCCTACTCCAGTATGAGATAATTTTAGAACGATACTCTGTCCCTCACAGCACCGACAGGAACCTGTCCCTACTGCAGTATGAGATGATTTTAGAACGATAATCTATCCCTCACAGCACCGACAGGTACCTCTCCCTACTCCAGTATGAGATGATTTTAGAACGCTAATCTGTCCCTCACAGCACCGACAGGAACTGGTCCCTACTGCAGTATGAGATGATTTTGGAATGATAATCTGTCCCTCTCAGGACCGACAGGAACCTGTCTCTAATGCAGTATGAGATGATTTTAGAACGCTAATCTGTCCCTCACAGCACCAAAAGAAATCTGACCCTACTGCAGCATGAGATGATTTTAGAACAATAATCTGTCCCTCACAGCACTGACAGAAACATGTCCCCACTACAGTATGAGATAATTTTAGAACGAAAATCTGTCCCTCACAGCACCGACAGGAACCGGTCCCTACTGCAGAATGAGATGGTTTTGGAACGACAATCTGTCCCTCACAGCACCGACAGGAACCTGTCCTTACTCCAGTATGAGATGATTTTAGAATGATAATCTGTCCCTCACAGCACCGTCAGGAACTGGTCTCTACTGCAGTATGAGATGATTTTGGAAAGATAATCTGTCCCTCACAGCACCGACAGGAACCTGTCCCTACTGCAGTATGAAATGATTTTAGAATGCTAATCTGTCCCTCACAGCACCGAAAGAAATCGGACCCTACTGCATCATGAGATTATTTTAGAACAATAATCTGTCCCTCACAGCACTGACAGAAACATGTCCCCACTGCAGTATGAGATGATTTTAGAACGATAATCTGTCCCTCACAGCACCGACAGGAACCTCTCCCTACTCCAGTATGAGATTATTTTAGAATGATAATATGTCCCTCACAGCACCGCCAGGAACCTGTCCCTACTCCAGTATAAGGTGATTTTAGAACGATAATCTGTTCCTCACAGCACCGATAGGAACCTGTCCCTACTCCAGTATGAGATGATTTTAGAACAATAATCTGTCCCTCAGAACACCGACAGGAACCTCTCCCTACTCCAATATGAGATGATTTTAGAACGACAATCTGTCCCTCACAGCACCGACAGGAACATCTCCCTACACTAGTATGAGATGATTTTAGAACGCTAATCTGTCCCTCACAGCACCGTCAGGAACTGGTCCCTACTGCATTATGAGATGATTTTGGAACGATAATCTGTCCCTCTCAGGACCGACAGTAACCTGTCCCTACTGCAGTATGAGATGATTTTAAAATGATAATCTGTCCCTCACAGCACCGACAGGAACCGGTCACTACTGCAGTATGAGATGATTTTGGAACGATAATCTGTCCCTCACAGCACCGACAGGAACCTGTCCCTAATGCAGTATGAAATTATTTTAGAGCTAATCTGTCCCTCACAGCACCGACAGAAATCTGACCCTACTGCAGCAAGAGATAATTTTAGAACAATAATCTGTCCCTCACAGCACTGACAGAAACATGTCCCCACTACAGTATGAGATAATTTTAGAACGAAAATCTGTCCCTCACAGCACCGACAGGAACCGGTCCCTACTGCAGAATGAGATGGTTTTGGAACGACAATCTGTCCCTCACAGCACCGACAGGAACCTGTCGCTATTGCAGTATGAGATGATTTTAGAACGATAGTCTGTCCCTCACAGCACCAACATGAACCTGTCCCTACTGCAGTATGACATGATTTTAGAACGATAATCTGTCCCTCACAGCACCGGCAGGAACCTCTCCCTACTCCAGTATGAGATGATTTTAGAACAATAATCTTTCCCTCACAGCACCAACAGGAACCTATTCCTACTCCAGTATGAGATGATTTTAGAATGCTATTCTGTCCCTCACAGCACCGACAGGAACCTCTCCCTACACTAGTATGAGATGATTTCAGAACGCTAATCTGTCCCTCACAGCACCGACAGGAACCTGTCCCTACTGCAGTATGAGATGATTTTAGAACTATAATCTGTCCCCCACAGCACCGACAGGATCCTTTCCCTTCTGCAGTATGAGATTATTTTAGATTGATAATCTGTCCCTCACAGCACCGCCAGGAACCTGTCCCTACTTCAGTATGAGATGATTTTAGACAATAATCTGTCCCTCACAGCACTGACAGGAACCTGTCCCTACTGCAGTATGAGATGATTTTAGAACGATAATCTGTCCCTCACAGCACCGACAGGAACCTGTCCCTACTGCAGCATGAGGTGATTTTAGAACAATAATCTGTCCCTCACAGCACCGCCAGAAACCTTTCCCTACTGCAGTATGAGATGATTTTAGAATTTGTCCCTCAAAGCACTGACAGGAACCTGCCCCTAATGCAGTATTAGATGATATTAGAATGCTAATATTTCCCTCACAGCACCAGGAACCTGTCCCTAATGCAGTATGAGATGATATTAGAACGCTAATCTTTCCCTCACAGCACCAGGAACCTGTCCCTAATGCAGTATGTGATGATTTTAGAATGCTAATGTTTCCTTCACAGCGCCAGGAACCTGTATCTAATGCAGTATGAGATAATATTAGAATGCTAATCTTTCCCTCACAGCACCAGGAACCTGTACCTAATGCAGTATGAGATGATATTAGAACACTAATCTTTCCCTCACAGCGCCAGGAATCTGTACCTAATGCAGTATGAGATGATATTAGAACGCTAATCTTTCCCTCACAGCACCGCCAGGAACCCCATCTCTAATGCAGGATGAGATGATATTAGAACGCTAATCTTTCCCTCACAGCACCAGGAACCTGTCCCTACTCTAGTATCAGATGATTTTAGAACATTAATCTTTCCCTCACAGCACTGCCAGGAACCTATCCCTAATGTAGGATGAGATGATATTAGAATGCTAATCTCTCTCTCACAGCAGCGCCATGGACCTCTCCCTACTCCAGTATGAGACGATGTGACACGTGGCACTACGTGACTCCAGCTCATATAGAGGCTGGGGCACATGATTCACTGGCCAATCACAGCCATGCCATTAGTAGGCATGGCTGTGATGGCTTCTAAGGGCAAACCAGTGAAACACTTGTTGACTGGCTGCCCTGCAGCTACTCAACAGGTGACAAAAATAGTCTGGGTCACTTGATGCACTGGCCAATCATAGCCATGCCATTAGTAGTAGTGAAACCCTGCAGCTATTCAACAGGAGCCAAAAAATACCCGAATACCGAACCCGATTCCGGACTTTATTTTAAATGTCCGGGAGCGGGTTTGGGGCATGGACACCCTAAAGTCCAGTACGGACCCTAACTTTACAGTCCGGGTTCACTCAACTCTACCCAAGGTATTTGCTAAGAGGCATTGTGCGTATTTTGCAGCTCTCATTTGTTTTGGAAAATGAAGAAATAAATGGAAAATGTATTTTTTTTTCTTTTTTCAAATTTCAAAACTTTGTGACAAAAAGCGAGACCTACAAAACACTCAGCGTGCCTCTCAGCACATAGCTTGGAGTGTCTACATTCCAAAGTAGGGTTATTTAGACATTTGAAGAAGGAATGTATGGGGTATGGGTGTCCCACTAGCACCCAGACACTGCTCTTTTTCCTTTTTCTTGACCAGTCTGTGGTTCCCATTGTAATTCCAACATGGATGTTCTCAGCCAGGGTCGGTCAGGTTTTATGTCCAATATATAAGCTACCTGCCTCAAGGATCAACAATTTGATGATGAATCTTAATTTTTTCTAGATCGTGTCTTTAATTTATTAAAGAAGAAATCGCATCTTTACTGGCACATTCGCTATTTGGAGGAATATGCCAGGGAAAATATATGTCCTATGGGCCTCAGAGTTAAAATTTTCCCCACGTTCAAAGAACCCTCTATAGAGTTCAGAAAAACATGGGAGAAAACCCTTACGGCATGTAGTGTTGATCTGATGACACAACTTACCACCCAATACCGTCATGATATGACAAGTCTTGATGGTGAGATAGATCGCTTAAATGCTCAGTTTAAACACATTATTGAGTCCCCTTCATTTGCCTCTAAATGGAAAATGGTTATAGAACATCTTGAGAAAATAAACAAAGATATCATCATTAAAAAACAAACCAAACTCACGAAGGACAAAATGGCCTTCAGTGAAGGATATGCCTATAAATGGACCAATAATCTTAAGATGAAACGACAGTTTCCTCGTAAACGACCAATGGTAGACAATCCGATGACATCTGATTATACTGAATCTGACTCTTCTATTTCTTCCAATCTCTCACAGGCCCTGCACCGAGTATCCTCTGTGAACCCTCTCAATGCCTCACGTAAAAGGTCCCTCACTGGAGAGGAATCTCGTTCCTCTAAGGCACCGAAAAAGGGCAAGAAACAGGCTAAAACCCCTACACCCACAACACCCCATCACACCACCCAATTGGGTAACCGGGGCACCACTACTCCCTACCCATCACTTCATGTGGTCTTACCTAAGGTACTTCAGTCTCCCCTTATTCAAACTCAGCAACCCGACAACATTGATTTTTTAGAGCACGGCACTCCCGAACCACTCAGACAGAGCAACGTGGACACCTTTGTCCTCAAGCCCACGCTGTCCCACACTACTCCCCCAAGCCCACATCCCAAGATGATGGTGGAATTGACACCCTTAATATTATCAACCTCACATCGATAGCACTGACCCCAATGGAAATGAATGTATTACAATTAGGTTTCCCCCACGGGCAGGGCGTCCGGATGGCTGGCTCCCTTCTATATGAGCAAGACCACAACACGTGGCCCCTAGTGGACTTTATTTTAGAACTCCTATGCTTCATACTTACGAGAAATTACTTTACATTCATGGAACAGCTCTACTTACAGGCCCAAGGTGTCGCAATGGGCACAGTGTGTGCACCATCCTATGCCAACTTATTCTTAGGAGGATGGGAAAGATCAATCTTCTCAGAAGATTTGTTCCAACCATACCTTCTACGTGTGCTGTGTTGGCACAGGTTCATTGATGACCTACTGATTATATGGACTGGTGGTGTGGATTTACTACACCAGTTCATACAACAACTCAATTTAAACTCACTTAATCTCCACTGTACATATGTATATAATCCAAAAAGTATCCCCTTCCTGGATATTAGACTAATCATTAATGATCAACATCAAATTGAGACAGATCTATACAGAAAGCCCACTGCAGGCAATACTCTCTTGTATGCGTCTAGTGCACACCCTCGTTCTCTTGTAGAAAGCATTCCATATGCCCAGTACTTACGTTTACGGCGGAACTGCACTAGAGATGAGGGATTTTTATCTCAGGCTGTAGCCCTCCGACAATGATTACTAGCCAGAGGGTACACACACACCACCCTTAGAAAAGCCTTTAATAAGGCTTATTCACAATCTCGCAATTCTCTTCTTTTTAGACGCCCCAGGCCTAAAATACGGGAAACAGTAGGGGTGGTCACCCGCTACTCTGCCCATCATAGCTCGCTGCGGTCTGCCCTGTCTAAACACTGGCACCTTCTTGCTGAACATCACATCCTGAAAAAATATGTTCGTTCCACCCCGGAACTAATCTTTAGGAGAGCTACTTCTCTTCGGGACATACTCACTAGTAGTCACTACCAATCTGCCTCCACACGCCCTTTGGGGCCTCAGGGCACGTTCCGGTGTGGAGACTGCCCCAGATTCCCCTGGGTGTTAGAAGGTACTTGTTTTGAAATTCCTAATGGCCAGAAATTTTCACCCTCGTTCCACGCAAATTGTGGAACTAGGGGCCTAGTGTACCTTATGGTTTGTGAATGCGGTGCCTTTTATATAGGCAAGACCATACGTGAGTTTAGACAGCGTATCGGGGACCACCTTTATGTCTCCTATGGTGGTAAACTCACCACCGTGGGTAGACATATTGTTCTGTACCACCGATATAATATTAAAATGGTGAAATTTATGGTCCTGGAGGTGATCCCCGAGGATCCCAGGGAAGGAGATTGGGATTGTCATATCCTACAGCGGGAAACCCTGTGGAATGAACGTTGGGGGGCTAAATCTCCCCTGGGTATTAATGAGGCACACAGTTATAGATCTTTCCTAAAAGTAGACTCACTGTGAGAACCCACATTGCTCATGATCCCCTTGCCCTTTTCCCCTACCCAACCCCCATCAATGCTTGCTCTTGCATCATCACAATGGTTGATTTTTGACTTTATGCCTTGTTCCACATGCAATAATGTGGACCTTGGTGGTCACTCTGTTTGTATTTGAAATAAATTTATTTTATGTTCATAACTGCAATTACCCCACCGTGTCATCTATGTTTACGGTTGATCCGTTTGTAAATGTTGGTGGTATTATAACTTGGTCCCGGTCGGGTGCCCTGTTGCTATGTCAGTGGGCCCCCGATCCGATACCAATTGTTATTGCTACATCTATGCTACATGCATTTCTTACCGTGATCATACCTCCCAGGGTTGAGGATAATTGTCCCCACATGGCGGGCATGTGACCTCTTTACTTGCAGCAGCGTTGTTAGCAACGTTCCTGCATTTGCCTTGGTTCTCACCCCTCCCAGGGTGTTACCATGTTTGGCCTCACACTCGCCTCTCTGAGTGTCTGGGAGGAGTAAGGCACGGACACGCTGGGCTTAGCTGTTGCTGATTTCCTGGCGTCTCCGTGCAGGGGATAAATGGAGCTTCCAGCCTCACCTTCGGCACGGCTTTTCCCCCAGAGACATTCTGCGCTTCACTACTCTGTCTGGTAAGTCTTGGCTCTGTTACAGGTCTCCGCAGCTGTCGGCTGTGTAGTGATCTATGTCCTTCCTTGTAGTTTGCTTGGGCTGCTTGCCCTCGCAACCCACTCATATACATGTATTTCATTTATCTCTCCAGACATGCTTTTTGCATACCTCCTCAATGCCGGATCTCAGTTTACCCTCTGAGTCCTGGCTCTGTACATTTTGGACATATGCTATTTATCTTTTGATAGTGTCTCTGGGGGAACGTGTCCCTGCCGTCATCCTATTGGAAGGTGGGTTTACAGCATATATCCTATATCTTGCTACTTGACTTTGATTCTGTCTTCCTAGGCATGTTGGTACTCCTTACCTATGCTTTTCATAGTGTCCCCCCCCCTTCTCCTTCCCCCTTTACATCCTCTCTCTCTCATTCCTTTTTCTTTTTTCTCCTTCCCCTCTCCCTCCCTCCCTCTTTTCCTTTTTTCCTTTCTTCTGTTTTTCCCTCCCTATTTTCTTTCTCCATTTAAAACATTTTTTTTTTGTTTTTTTTCTGTACTTTTACTTTTTTTCCAGCCATGTTCTCTCCTTGCTTGTTCCTGCTATTTTATTCTTTTCTGCCCTTTTTTTCCTTTCCTATTGCCCCTCCCCCCTTCTTCATCTCTTCCAGCTCTTCCTCCTCATCTTACTTCTCTCCCCCCTCTTTCTCCTCCAGCACTTTTCTCATTTCCATCATGGGGTTACCTCTCTATATGCCCTTTTTGGCTTTCCAACTGATTGAATTATACAATTTTTTCTTAATTTAGTTAAACAGCTCCCTTTGTCCCCCATGTCCACCGTGGGGGGATAGCCCCTCAGTGGGCGTGTTTTTGACCCTTACGTTTGGCTGTGATCACTGTGGGTAAGTTCATATTTTGATTGTTCCCAGTCTTACCTATTCTCTCTCTGTGAATACTAATGCTCTGTCATTATTTTTTGTGTATACATAGTTTTTAAAACAATATAGCTGTATGCTGTTTAAATCTCCTGAAGAAGCGGAAGCCCCGCAAAACCGGTCGAGAGCTTTACACCATCCACAGCCTACATGCCAAGGGCCGGTGGTACCCCCTGTGGGGACCATTCCAGGCACCATATGTAAAAATCATTGAAGCTTGTACCCAATGCTGTATTTTTTATAGTGTGTTTTTGTATGTCATATTTTTCAAATAAATTGTTTTAGATTTCTTATACATATTTGTGTACCTTTGAGTGCCGAGATAGTCCATGCCTACTCTAGTTATGGTGCCTGGGTGCTAGTGGGACACCCATACCCCATACATTCCTTCTTCAAATGTCTCTTTTCGGATGATGGCACACATTATAAATTATATTTTGTATTACCATTTTTTGGCTCATTCCTTATACTAGGGTTATTTAGAGTTATCTGTGCATTTCATGGCCTCCGGTACTGTGATAGGGAGTGAGGAGTAAAATCATCCTTTTATGCCCTTAGAAAGCATGAAGGCTGTGATTGATTTTTGGTGTCCTGTAGGGGGCTAGACTGACAAAAAGTCTCACATATGTGGTATCTCCATATTCAGAAGAAGCAGCAGAATGTATTTTGGGGTGTAATTTCACATGTACCCATGACATGCTCGAGCAACATATCATTTAGTGACAACTTTGTGAAAAAAAAAAATTGTAATTTCCCCAAAACTTGTGGCAAAATATAAAATATTCCATGGATTTAACATGCCTCTCAGCAAATAGCTTTATGTGTCTACTTTCCAAAATGGGGTCATTTGGGGGGGGGGGGGGTTGTGCTATCTGGGCATTTCATGGCCTCCGCAAATGTGATAGGTATTGTGGGGTGAAAGCATACATTTTTGTCCTTAGAAATTCTGAAGGCAGTGATTGGATTTTGGGGTCCCGTATGTGGATAGGCTCCCAAAAAATCTCACACGTGGGGTATCCCCGTACTCATGAGAAGCAGCAGAATGTATTTTGGGGTGTAATTCAACATATACCCATGCCATGTGTGAGCAATATATCATTTCAGTGACAACTTTGTGTATTTTTTTTGTCATTTTTCAATCACTTGTGACAAAGAAATAAAATATTCAATGGTCTCAACATGCCTCTCAGCTAATTCCTTGGGATGTCTACTTTCCAGAATGGGGTCATTTTGGGGGGGGGGGGGGGGGTGTACTGCTCTTCCATTATAGCACCTCAGGAAAAAGATATGCAGTCATAAAATAAAAGCTGCGTAAATTCCAGAAAATGTACCTAGTTTGTAGACGCTATAACTTTTGCGCAAACCAATAAATATACGCTAATAGACTTTTTTTCACCCGAGACATGTGGCTGAATGCATTTTGGCAAAAATGTATGACTAAAATTTAGTTTATTGTATTTTTCTAATAACAAAAAGTAGAAAATATCATTCTTTTCAAAATGTTTGTTCTTTTTTAGTTTATATCGCAAAAAATAAAAAGCGTAGAGGTGAACAAATACCACCAAAAGAAAGCTCTATTTGTGGAAAAAAAGGCGCAAATTTAGTTTGGGTACAGAATTGCATGGCCGCGCAATTACCAGTTAAAGCAACGCAGTGCCTAATTGAAAAAAAGTGCTCTGGTCCTACAGTGGGAAATCCTTCCGGGGGTGAAGCGGTTAAACCAGTGCTCATTTTGGTATTTACTATAGCGCCCAGTAATTACTCCATGGGAGTTAAAATAAGAGTAGTTTCATGTCTGAGCATGCTCAGTTGTATTCAGCTGTGCTGTGCACCCAGTTGTAAAGAGACAGGGAATTTATCTCTTCTCAGACTTTTAAATATATTTCAGTGTAGAAATCACTTTTTCACACAGTTTAAAAGCAGATTATCCTTAAACAATATACTGCATATTTTAGTACAATTTAGGTGATGATATCATGCTGTAAACTTTATTCCCATGTGCACTTCTTCAGGTCCTCACTATATTAAGGATTTGGGCGCTATCTGTTACATGGGCACTATTGTAAATTTAAGTTTGGGAGTATTTTTCCACCAGGGCTCGTGTGAATATAGTTTTAGTGCTATTTACCATGATTTTGGCATGTTAACGCTATTTACACCAATCTCTGTATTTTTCCCACAAAATAGTGGCCTACGCTATAGTAATTGACCCCCATAGTCTCCTTATGTAATTGGACACCATTACATAAGGAGACATGGTTCTATGGCTATCTTTCTTCTACAAACTTAAAAAATGGCTTGTACTTCATCAAGTTGGCGTGTGCACTCTACATTGATTCATAGGACTTTATTCAATATGCTTGCTTTTGCTCTCTGCAGTTTGCCTAGGTTCACGCTGATGTGGTGTGGGATTCACATTGATTGCTGTGCTTTTCCCACACTGCATCACAATCGCACTCCATTCATGCGATCCTCTACCGGTGTGAATGTGAAGTTAACGACACCCCAAAAATGGCTCGCAAAATGCAGTGCAATTGGCAGAATCAGAATGCAAGGGTATAAACACCCATGTGATCCGATTCCAGTTCGGAAAAAAATGGTGCATGCACCTTTTTCGTATCGGCGTGGTGCGATTTGAGCCATACAAAATCAATGGGCTCAAATTTCCCTGCAAAGAATTGCATGTGGTTTGAACAGGAATGCAGTGTGATTCCCCGCACCACACCAGTGTTAACCCAGGCTTCATGATCTCTAGAGGTACACACCAGAGCTGCCCTGCTCTTCTTCCTCTGTTTGCACTACTGCTGGAGCCACTGGTCACAGCTATCAGAACCAACCTGGACATAAGAAGTTTAAAGGTAACTCTATATCCACAAACATATCACTGACAACACTAACCTCTTTTTAACAAATCCTCTCACCTCACTTCCCAATGTAACCCTCTTATAGTCCAGGTTGAAATCTTTTTCAGGGATTTCAGTAAATTTAAAGCAAATCCAAAGGCCCGAACATCAGTCCTATACAACACTTGGTCCTCTAGCTTTTCTTTAAGTGTGAAACAATTATGTCTACCATACCTTGGGATCTGTGTTACATTTCATTATGACACATTATACACTGCAAATATCCTGCCCCTTTTACAACAAATCAAGTAACTTTGTGAATCCTGGAAACAATGCCAAATATAGTATAAATGTATCTGTTTCCAAAGCATTTGTCTTACCATTTGGAATCCTGGCAGTTATTTTGTGCATATTCCAATGTGCCTTAATTTACTTTATTGGGGGGGGGGGGGGGGAACTCTTGACCTCACTTTTCTAGAAATTTTCATTTTTAGCAAATGTGTTTTGGCAGATCATTTGTCCCTCATATATCTAACTACTATTATGTGGCCCAAGTAGCTCCTATACTTTCTTATCACACTACTCCTGGAACTCCTCTCTGGCTTAGACTGGAAGCAGTGAAAATTGCTCCCATTTTTATTGATACCTTACAATCTTAATAAAAACACATAGACAATATGCATTAAACCATCATTAAAAAAGACATACACAATGCCCTACAAAGACGGGCTAGACATTACATGGACAGAGATTGAAAAACACTCTTTACAAATTATCTAAAACTGGCACCCCAAGGACCTGATGGTGACACCCCAACAAAGGAGTCCAGAAAGGTTCAGCCAGCTTGCACTTTTACATGTTTCGCGGTTACAACAGCTTTGTCAGAAAGAGACAGTTTCAGTGGTGAAGGTGCTCTACAGGAAACACACATAATTATACAACCATAATTTCATACATTTTTAGATTACGTTATGATTTATTGACCAGGAGCTTCCATAGGGCACAAGCTCCTTAGGGAGGTCTAGGTCAAATATCAAACAAAACATAAGTAATCTGCCCAACATAAAACATTACCCAAGGGGGTCCTCCAAAGCACATGTAGGGGGTCACTCAGCCAAAGGTTGCCCAACCGGTCCTGATGGCCAGTGTGGATAAATAAGCCCTCCCAGGGGCAGGTGTGGGTGCCAAAGCAGAGAAAGGTGTTATGTACCATTAAAGTCCATGTTTGCCTCCACTTCCATACTCTCTTCAATATATTTGGACGTAGGTACTGTATCATAATGTTATTGGTGGCTTCAATATAAACATAGACAATATGGGGCACAGTCAAATACTCAGGCAAATTAGCCTCTCCAAACCTCTCATTTGTGACTATAGTACCGTATATTATCTGGACTTCTCCCCAGACTTTAAGAAACCTTACATTCAGTGTGCCTGGTGAACACCTGGCAGTTTGCCCACCCAACAGTTAAGGTTCTACTCAGCTACACATGGTACCTATTTACATCTAGACTACTTTTTATTTCCCATAGGGACTTGGTATGAATTGAATCTGTTGAAATTGATCCTAATGAGGCTATTTTAAAGGATCCTCTTACTAGGAAAGATGTCTCCAAGGAAATAGCTGTTTATTTTGCACTTAACAACACTCTGAAGATTAGTACTACTACTTTCAGAATACAAGAAACTGTAAATCCTCCAGGAACACTTGAATTCGCTGTTATATCATAAGATTAAAGGGGCGTGGCTTGGTACGGTGAGAGATGGCTGCCTGTGAACGGAGCTCCGGAGAATTCTGCCTGCAGAATGGGCAGAATTATGAAGGCTAACTCCTAGCACAGCTACTCGCACACACCAGGCACTTTGAAATCCAAGCAGATTGCAGACATCTTCAAATCCCAGACCATGGGAAGGAGAAGCGTGGCAAGCCCCAAGATGGCACGGACTCAGACATGTGAGGAAGATGACTTCGATGAAGAATCGTTGGCAGCTTCCAACGACATTGCAAGAGATCCTACCACAGCAGAACACCCTCTCACCTACACAGATATGATGGAAATTGCAGCGGACATAAAAAGATTGTTCTCCACTGCCATCACTGATCTGAAGGCAGACATTCTTGCTCTGATGGAGCAGATAGCGGCTGGGGAAAGAGCGGGGAGACATAGGGAGAGAGCCATTAAAAGACTTGAGGAAGTCCCCACCACACATAACCAGCACCTAATTGCGATTAATCGACAAATGGAGGATTTAGACAATAGGGGGAGGAGACACAATGTCAGAGTAAGGGGGGTCCCTGAAAATATAAATAATGAGCAAATTAAACCAGCTTTGTGCTCTATCTTTAATAACTTGCTGGAAAGACCGCTTGAAACCCCCATAGAATTCGACAGGACGCACAGAGCACTGAGACCAAAGGCACCTGACTCTGCACCCCCCCCCCGAGACATCATTTGCTGCATTACAAGTTTCTCCTTGAAAGAAGAAATTCGGACTAAAGCTCAACAAAATGACCAAATCATTTTCAATGGCCAACCCATACAGCTCTTCCAAGACTTATCACCTATCACCCTCAAAAATAGGAGGGCAATCAGACCTATCCTTGATGCTATGAGGGAAAAAGGTATACTGTATCGATGGAAATTCCCCTTCACTGTTCAGGCGACCATCAACGGCAAACAATATTTCCTGCGTACATTGGAGGATCTCCCAAACTTTTGTGATAACATTCAAATTGACCAGATAGAACTCCCCGAATGGTAGCAGGAGTTTTGTTTACCCCCTTCAATGCCTACAAATATGCTGTATGACAAAGCTTCACCATCTAAATCCCCCGATGTGAAAGAGGGGAAAAAACAGAAACAACATGAAGTTCACCATTTAGCAGCACCTCCTCACAAGTCCCCGAGAATGAGATAAACTCTCTAACACATTTTCTGCTCTTGGATATTATTGAAACCTATTATAGGATTGATCTCACTTATGATCGGAAGACTAGTTGCCTGCCCATTCCATTTTTCGCTTATTTATATGTGTCAGGAAACTGGTGTGACCAGAAATGTGTGGACTGCACAGAAAGTACCAAACAAAAGCCTAACTTAAATAAGAGGATTTATTATAAGGTGTGACAATGAACTAAAACGCATAAACAAAATAGAAATAGTGAAGCCAACCAAAAGCATATAACTAGAGCAGTAAGGAAAGTCCAAGGAAAGTCATCCACTGATGATGGTGTTATATACACGTACCTTGACTCTTGTGACAAAGGGCACAATAAGCACACAAAGTAAAACATGGCTAATAGAACACAGCATGGTTCGCTTTATACGCATTACTCTGCCACTTCCTGTTTTTGCTCTTAAGTTGCAAAAAAAGTCTCCACCAAAGAAAGACACACATCACAGGTCTTTATCACCAAATGCTTTTTCCAACTCTGTGAATACAAAATGTCTTTTCCCCTTTTTGTTTCTGATAAACTGACCAAAGTGATGTCAGAACCTACACACATCAAGGACCTTGCCCTGGTTGGGTAACCTTCAACTAAGTCTCTCAATGTGACTAACTGTTCCTCTTTATCCAGTTATGTTTATTAAGACTGGGACATCATAGGGGAGAGACTACAGACATCCTATGGATAATGTACCTGAATATAGAAGATGTTTATATATCATAATCATAGAAATCCCACTGATCCAAAATGGTTATGTAGTCTGCGGTCTCTTCTGTAAAGCTATTAACAACACACAAGTTGTATTAGAGCTTCAACGCATGCTAATACTATGATAATATGCTTAATATTGTAAGGTTATAGAAAACTATTTTAATGTTGATGACTATATATACAGCTGTCACTATTACATCCTGTGAAGCCATACACAAATAACTCAAACCGGACTGATACCAAGTTCACGTGTGTGAGACTGATCCATTATGGACATAATTATTCACGAACCATATACATGAGCTAGCTTATATCGAAATCACGTTCTGTAATTTGTTCTTTAGGGAAAATGCTTCCTCCGGGTTACAGAATCCTTATTGAATAATACAGGAAACACCAACCCCTTATCCTAACTGCTTTTGCACTTAGGTAGTCATCTCCCTCATATATGTGCCCCTCCATTAACTCCCAAGAGAAAGTCAAAAATGCAATTATGGACCTAAAATCTGGCAAAAGCCCTGGCCCGGATGGGTTTACTGCCCAGTATTATAAACTTTTTGAACCAATTTTAAATGTATCATTAACAAATGCTCTGAATTCAATCTCAAAAGAAGCCAAAGCCTCTAAGGAGTTTCTCTTAGCTCATATTACGATAATTCCAAAACCAGACAAAGATCCAAATGAATTCACCAACTATAGACCAATCTCCCTGTTAAACTTGGTTTTAAAACTCCTCGCTAAAATTATAGCCAATAGAATTAGACCCTTTCTTGAAAGCCTAATAGGAGCCGAACAGGTAGGCTTCATGCCAGGCCGTGAAGCAAAAGACAATACGATCAAATCCCTAAACATAATCCACAGAATACATCATGACAAAATCGAGGGCCTCCTGCTAACAACTGTTGCAGAGAAGGCCTTTGATCGGATCGCTTGGGATTTTATGTTTGCCACATGCCAGCACATTGGTCTTGGTAATAACATGATGTCATGGGTGAAATTTCTGTACACCAACCCAACAGCTAAAGTCAAAATTAATGAAACCTTCTCTGATCCTATAGAAATTCAAAATGCCCCTTATCCCCCTTGCTGTTTAGCTTAGCGCTATACATATTGTATCCAATGTAACAAAAGAGAATACAAACTAGCTACATATACAGATGATCTACTTTTTTTATATAACTCAACCCCACATATCCATCCCCAATCTGAATGAATCCTTCCAACTATTTAGACATTTATCAAATTTCAAAATCAACCACAAAAAGTCGGAGGCTATGGGAATAACGCTTTCTAGCAAATTAGAACAACTCACAGTAAGCAATTGTCCATACAAATGGGAGAAGAAATTTTTAAATTACCTTGGCATACATCTAACATAGATTTGCTCTATGAACAAAACTTTCTTTTAAAAAAGATTGAAACAGACCTTAAGACATGGAATAACAAATATTTTTCATGGTTTGGTAATTCTGCAATCTTAAAGATGACGGTGTTGCCCAAATTACTTTACCTATTCCATTCCCTACCCATTGATCTCCCAGAATCCTTCTTTAGGAAACTGATAACCTTACAGAGAAACTTTTTATTGGCTAATAGAAGACAACGCATTCAACTCAAATTTTTTTCAGTTTCAGGAATCCAAAGGAGGAATTGGACTTCTGGATTTCAAAAAATATTTTCAGGCGACCCACCTAACCAGAATTATTGACTGGTACTGTCACGAAAAGAAAAAAAATTGGGTAAATCTAGAAAAATCCTGGTCACCTATAGATATGCGCTTCCTACCTTGGTCAGACTCTGCTGGATAGCCTATGATAATTAAAAGCCACCCCCTGATCAATAAAACACTTAAGATATTCAATAATTTAGCAACCACATTTAAACTATCTACTAACCCTGGACCTCTTTCCTCCTTAGTAAACAATCCTAATTTCCAACCGGGTTTAGATAACACCCTGCTCTCCCAGACTAAAAATGAACTTTTTTTTAGCATTATCAGTGCATAACTGCCTCCTCAAGAATAAAATCAAACCTTACCCTATACTAAAACAGAAGCACTAAAGTTCTGGCTTTATCTACAAATCCACAACTTTATACTCAATAATAAGAAGATGATCTTGATGCTGAGACCTCTCACTAATTTTGAACATATCTGCAACTCACAAAAACCAATAAGAGGCGCCACCTCACTTCTATATAACTAGATATCGCAGCCGATGATCGACTCACATGACAAATATAAAAAAAATCTGGGAAATGGCCCTGGACATACAATTTTCTGACTCCCAATGGGAAAAAGCATGTATTTTTACACACAAATGCTCATTAAGCACACAAATGCAAGAAATGTCCTTCAAGATCCAAACCCAATGGTATTTTAACCCCTGAAAAGCTACATAAATGGTTTACATCTGAGTCAGAGGTCTGCTGGAGATGTTCTGAGGAGAGAGGCTCTTTCTTACATTTGTGGTGGTCCTGTAAATGCATTGAACAATTTTGGAGGCAAATTAAGAACTGGATAACATACATCACTGACACCCAAGTAGACCTAGATGCGGCGTGGTGCTTACTCCATTTAAACAATCTATCCTATAAGAAATACAAAAATTCTATTATACGCCATTTACTCAATGCAGCCAAAATTTTGATCCCAAAGCATTGGAAGTCACGTACCGTTCCAACTTTAAAAGAATGGCTTCTGAAGGTGAAATCAATCTATGACATGGAAGAAACTATCGCCATAAAAAAATGATAACACCACCCTATTTCATAAGAGATGGAAACCCTGGTATATCTTTACTCATTCAACTATCTTTAAAGATTTAAGCTCTGATTAAACACCGCCTGCAGAATCATACCATTTGATTTGCAAATTAACAATTACTATCACTTCAATAACCCTCCCTCATATTAATCTGAGTTATATACAATAATCACCCCCAAATACCTTAATTTTGTTGACATCAGCCTGCTCCTTTTGCTAAAACATCCACACATTATACTGTTATTTTTTTTTTATTTTTTTTAATGAGATTTTATTGAATATAAACAAGAGAGTACATGAAATTATTATCATACATCAACGTCAATAAAGTACCTTGGTGAGACCATGTCTTCTGGTACCAACATGTCAGAGTTGAGTAGAAAGTCTACATAAGAAGGAGCGGATGAAGTGAGCACATTGCCAGAAATTAAATAGGTGAGATCTGGGTATGGAATATTTTAGAGCTATGTCTTCAAGGGGGGGGGGGATCTCCTGTAGTCGGGTCGCAGAGATTGTAGAAGTTTGTTAAGCCATTTCTGTTCCATAGTTCAAATGCTTGGTGTTGCAGGCCAGGTGGGAAGTTTGGGTTCCCCTGAATGGAGAGGTGCCTGGAGATGTTAATTGGGACCTTTAGAATTTTTCGGACCTCTCTCCAGGCTATAATCGTGTCGCATAGCAGGAGGTTGTTTTGCAGGTTTGGCGTAAGTACTTTCCAAGGTGTGTAGAGAAGGGCCTTAAGTGAGAGCGGTTGTGTTATAGTAGATTCCAAGGAGGGGTTAGCATATCTGGAATCATTTCTGGACCAGTCTAATCCAATTTGTAGGAGGCATGCTAGGTTATATAGTCTTATATTGGGTAGGCAGGTGCCATTTTCTCGCTTGGGGAGATATAGTTTAGTCAATGCTATTCGTGGTCTTTTGCGGTGCCATATGAAATTAGTGACACTTTTGTTCAAGGATTGAATATCTTTGTGCTTGAGCAGCAGGGGAATAGTCTGTAGTGGGTAAAGTAGGCGTGCATAACTGACCATTTTAAATAAATGGCATCTCCCCAGTAGCGAAAGCGGCAGGTCCATCCAGTTCTCCAACTCCAAATATATTTTATGTATCAGAGGTGGAAAGGCAAGGCAAGTTTCCAATTTTTATTCCCAGATATGTAATGTATGACCTAGCTAATGTGAAGGGAGATTGGGAGATCCAGGGGCGTTGTGTAGAAGGGCCTATAGGGAGGATTTCACTCCTGCTATAATTAATTCAGAGACCAGCATATCACCTGAAATCATTAAATATTTGGATGATAGTGGGCATGTCCTTGGCCGGGTTAGAGGAGAATATAAGAACGTCGTCAGCAAAAAGCGCTGACCACAGTTCATGTAGTCCTATTTGGATTCCGTTAAGGGGGGCTTTAGTGGGAGATATCTCGATAGCGGTTCTATGGCTAAATTGAACAAAAGTGGGGATAGGGGACATCCCTGTCTTGTGCCCTTGAAGAGTTTGAACTTCTCTGAGAGGGTACCAGCCACCACCAGCCTGGCCGCGGGAGAGGTGTATATGGAGCAGATTAACTGAACGAATTGACCGGAGAAGTTCATCCGTTCCAAAACAAGAAAAATCCACTCAAAGTTTACATTGTCGAAGGCTTTCTCCGCGTCGAGGGTGATGATGGTGTGGTCCCCCCCTTCATGGGTATTAGCGTGGTCGATGGCAGCTAGTACTTTCCTGATGTTCAAGGAGGCAGTTCTGCCTTTAACAAAACCCGATTGGGCAGGGTGAATTAGGGGAGGGAGGATAGTAGATAATCTGTTGGCAATCATTTTTGATAACATTTTTATATCTAGATTTAGGAGGGAAATGGGGCGGTAGGAGCCTGGTTATAGTGGGTCTTTCCGTTTCTTGTAGATTAGTTTTATGATGGCTTGATTTCCCAAGGGTAGATAGGGGCCTCCTTTCCATATCCCATTAAATACTTGTAATAGGGTGGGCTCAATTGCCTTGTGTAGGGTCTTGTAAAGTTCCCCTGTGAACCCGTCCGGGCCTAGGGCTTTGTTTGGTGCGAGATGCTTGACTGCGGTTGATATTTCCTGGATTGAGATGGGGCATTGAGCCTATCCCGATCTGAGGGTGAGATTAAGGGGAGGTCTAAGTTATCGAGAAAGTTTTCCTCCAGGGTGAGATCGGTGGCATCCGGGGAGTATAGATTTTGGTAAAATTTCATCATAATTTTATTTATCTCTTTAGGGGTGTTTGTGATGGCTCCCTGGGGGTCTCTGAGGGCGGTTATGTGTGTAGGTGTATAGGGGTCTCTGGCTAATCTTGCCAGGAGTTTCCCGGATTTATTCCCGAATTTATAGAATTTTGCCTCTAGATGAGACCGCTTGGTTAATTCTATTGATTCTGCCCAAGAATCGAAGTCGGCTTTAGCGGACTTCCATTCCTCTCTAGTGTGAGGGGTGTCATTTACGGACAAGTTTCTTTGTGCTAATTTTAGACGGGTACTGGCTGCTTTGAATTTGGCTAGGGAGTGTCTTTTGAAGGAGAAGGCATAGGAGATAATTTTCCCTCTGAGATAGGCCTTGCCTGCGTCCCAGAAGAGGTTTGGGTTGTCCAAGTGCTGTTCATTGGTGGAGGCATATTCCCTCCAGGCTAGATGGATATAGCGCTGAAAATCGGAGTTGTCTGAGAGATATTGGGGGAATCACCATATCTGGGGGTTAGGTTGGGAGAGCGAGTCCTGAAAGGAGATGGAGATCGGAGAGTGGTCTGAAATCGCGATCTCGTGGATTTCAGCCTCTCTGATCATGGGCAAGAGATCATCTGTGCAGTAAAGATAGTCGATCCTAGTGAATATCTTATGTGGATTAGAATAAAACGTGAATTCCTTCTCTAGGGGATGGAGATAACGCCAAATATCGGTCATGTGTAGCGACTCCATGGTACTAGCTAGAGGGGTGGATGTTAAGGTGTTAAGGTTGTGGTGGGTTTTTTTGGGATGTGATCGGTCATCTATTGTGTGCGAGGTCAAATTCAAATTGCCCCCTATTATGTGGGGGGTTTGTGGTGTTTTCGTTAGATTGAAGATAAGATCTTGGAAGAAAGGGGAACCCGGGGAGTTGGGGGCGTAAACATTCGTAATCAGAACATCCTTCCCTGATAATCGTACATGGGCTGTCAGCAGGCAGCCCTGCATCTCTGAGCTGGTAGAGAGGACTTCGCAAGGTAAGGCTTTGTGGATTAAGATGGCTACTCCAGCCTTGCGACCTATGGCCTCAGAGCCTAAAACTGTTCCCACCCAGAGTTTTTTTAGGCGTTGTAAGTCTGATTGTCTCAGATGTGTCTCCTGTAGGAGTGCTATATCTGTAACTAGCCTCTTTAAATGTCTCAGGATCTTCATCCTTTTAATGGGGGATCTAAGACCCTTCACGTTCCAGGAGGTGCATCTTAAGAATGTGGCGTAAGGAAGGGGCTTGAGGTCTGGTGTGGAGGTGAAAGGGAGTGTCCCGTGGGCTGTGGAGAGGTAAGGATACAGGAGTGGAGTATTGCATTAAAGTGAGAGGTATATAGGTGTTCCCTGGGGTGCAGGGGAGGGGATGGAGTATAACTGTGGGGTGGTAGGAGGGGTTTAAGGAGGGGTTTTATGGTTGCAGAGGTGTTCAGATAAATAACCCAAAACATAACTAGTCTGTACTTCACTTTTTTCCGCATGGGCTCGCAGACAGTAAGTCGCTCCCTACCATCAGCCATTTTAGGCGAAAATGAGAAAGGGGCCAAGTGAGGTTTTCAAGCTGTAGAGGCATCTTGGTGCTATTTAGAAGTGTGTGAGGAGCGCGATTCATCTATGTGGAAGCCCATGTGGAAAGCGGAGGTTGAGACAAAAAAAACAACAACATAAACATGAGCCATTTACAAACAACAATAGCTTTACCATATGTATTCTTAGTGGTAATATAAGGAGGAGGGTGGTTTCTCGTGGGCGAGTCGGATGTCAGAGGGACAGGCGAATGCCATCTGTGCTTTTGGCCTGTAAGTGAACTAGGAGAGAGAAAAGTAAGTCTCATAGTTTAGTACAGGCCGGATGGGGATTAACCCACCAGATGGGAATCCGATGGTTTCAGTCGCTTCGGAGAGTGCTTCCAGGGGCTGCGCTGATTTAGGGATCTAGGAATTGTGGATGCCCATTGTGATTTGATGGGTTGGAGTTCGGTGTTGATGGAGCAAAGATACTTTTCTGCCTCTTGGGGGTGAGTTGTTCACCGTTTGCCGATTTTAGCCGCAGAACTGCTGGGAAGGCCAAGGTGAATTTCATTTGGTGTTGGTGTAGGGTAGTGCAGACTTGTTGAAATGCCTTGCGTTTTTTAGATACTTCTAATGAGTAGTCAGCGAAGATTAAAATTTTTACGCCATCGACGATGAGCGGGTTTGTCAGCCTGTATTTGAATAGAATATCTGACTTGTCCGCATAGTTAAGGTATTTGGCAATCATGGTCCGAGAGGTCTTGCGGTCTGGTTGATGACTCCCAATGCGGTGTGCGCATTCTACCATACAAGGCCTGGGCAGGCCTAGGGCCTCCGGTATGCGATTTGCGCAGAAATCCATGAGGGCTGGGGCCTGAAGGGACTCTGGGACCCCCACAAAGCGGAGGTTGCTCCTTCTCGACCTGTTCTCGAGATCATCGAGTTTTTGTAAAATAAATTGGTTGGTCTTGGACTGGGCCTGCTCAGCCACGTGGGATTGGTAAAGTTCCTCTTCTATATTAGATATTCTGTGTTCAGCCTCATCTAAGCGGGCGTTGTGCTCCTCCAGTTCTTTCGTGATTTGTAGCATGCCCTCGTGACAGCTTTTTCCACCGTCGTTTTAATTGTAGGGGCTAAGATCGCAGCTACAGCTTGGGCGATCTTTTCGTATGTGCCCTGGTCCCCTGATTGAGTTATGGGGGTATTGCTCACCTCCATGTCAGCGGCATTCACGTCCGGAGCGTTCGTTGCACAGGCCGCATCCCCGGCCTCGATTTGCAGTTGGGACGGTGTAACCCGCAGGCCGCCTTTCCCTAGGTAGCGCTCCATTCCTGAGTACAGGAGGGGTGTTGGGGATGCTTCCTGTAAGGGCGGGTGCCTCTGTAGGAGCCCATAGAGCTGGCTTTATAAGCTCATTTTTCGGCCGTGGAGCGGGAGCAGAAGCAGAGTGCTGCTACTCCATAAGGCGCCGGAACCGGAAGTATACTGTTATTTTTATTGCTATATGACAATCTCTCTCAGTATTAGACATGATATTAGGATAAAAGAAGGCAATGATAAAAAATGAGAGAGAAAACATTTAAGTCCTGTTAAACATTTATGTCATATTAAATTGTAATTTTAAGATACCTTTGTTATCAAAATATAATACTCTCTCTTTAGTAACAAAATCCACATAACTGTAATTGCATATATTCATTATCCATGCTGTTATGTCATTATAATTGCTTTATGAATACTATGTATGTCACCTGTTTTTTCACAATAAAACCTTATTATATTAAAAACAAACAAAAGAGATTAAATGTAAACTGCTGATGTATAAAAGGTCTATCTATGAGTATATCAACAAACCAAAGACCCTACTTGGTAGGGCCTTAAGGGGAACATGTAATACATTATTCCTTCCATATATCTATTCTTCTTCTGCTAGGAAAGTTACAATGTCTAGAGGGATTGCACAGACTTTCCCTAACTTCTACCAATGGTAGAACTTGGATGCACCAGTCGTCTGTGCATCTTGCCTATATTGGGTCTTATTTTAGGACCTCTGGCCTTCTGGTACTCCCCCAGGTGATGCCTGAGGCCCTGCACATGTACATAATTGTGGAAAGTGGCAAGAATAAAATTAAAATACCTCATAATGTTTAACCTCCCTGGCGGTATGATTATTTCAGGTTTTTGGTGCTGAAAGTGGTACCATTATTTTGCATGGAAATGTATATTGTAGGCCTGTAATTATTAGGAATAACTCACTCAAATCTGTCCAAACCAGAGTCTAGTAGACATCCCTGGTATGATAAAGTTTGAAACATGAAATCATAAATTATAATATAATGAATAACTAAAAATAATTATCAAAAATAATAATGTAATAGTAATATAATGTATTCAATAATGTAATCAAACCAAAAACACTGAAATTTGCTCAGTTGCAGAATTGTCGCTGTCGTCACTTTCAGTGTCTGATGATAAATTTCCCCAAAAATCAGTTACACTCAATTCTGCAAATGATTCTTATTTACTATCGGTGTTTTCTAGCTGATCAAAAAACACTTTTGAGGTAAAGGGACACTTTTTGGTTGCCATGGACATTCTCAAGTTTCCAGGCAGAAAGAATGACATATATAATATAAAAGTGCATGCAGGGCACTGGGCAAACCACTAGGGACAAAGGGGATGTGAAATGATTTCATACAGTAATGTAATCTGTGTTTCACTTTTTTAATTTCCCCCCCAGCTGCGCCCCCAATGCTCACAGGGAATGGAGCCCGGCACATAGGGGCATCGGGCGGAGGACACAGCCCGCAGACACAGCGGGGGGACATCGCTGGATCCAGGGGACAAGGTAAGTAAAGCTGCCTTGGATCCAGCGATGCGTTCCCAAATGTGGCTCGGGGTTACCGTTCTTGGTACAAAAAATCCACCCCGAGCCACACTCGGGAATACCGCCAAGCAGGTTAAGGGAGATCTGCGTCTTGAGTGGTCTTGGGAAGGCCTTGAATGCATACATGATTACTTTGACTCTGGTTTTCTTGCTCTTCCACCTTGTACAGAATCAAGCAGGTCATGAGTATTACATCTCATAACTTGGAGAACAGAGATCATCTTGGAGTGATTATACAGACAACCATCAGTCTCTTCAACTCTTCAAGAACAAAGGACAGTTTCCCTTTAAGAGAGGAGATTTCAGACATGACAGGCT
The DNA here is from genome assembly GCA_018402905.1 of Glandirana rugosa. Taxonomy (NCBI): domain Eukaryota; kingdom Metazoa; phylum Chordata; class Amphibia; order Anura; family Ranidae; genus Glandirana; species Glandirana rugosa. The sequence goes on along the minus strand of BLSH010187565.1, from coordinate 621,894 downwards.
GATGTGAAAAAGCATATTTTATTTCAATGATTTCTATTTAAAAGACTCAATGACATACAGGAAAACAAACCTATTGAGTATACATCATATATGATAATAAGTATCATCAAAGATCTTCAGGTCTAATAATATAACAGAGGTAATAACACTTTAAAAAAAAAAAAAAAAGTTAAGTCTCATTTTGTGACGTCGAGTCTGGATTTGTCTGTGGGAGGCAGTACCCAGCACCCCGAAAAGGGATCAAGCAGTGCTTGGGACTCTGCCTATCACAGGTTTAGATTCAAGAATTTTGTTATGTTATCACAGATTTATAAATTTTAACCTGTAGGCTAGTTAAGTGTAAAGCAGAACCATATGTATGCATTGATATATGCGTAAGAAAGCGTTTCAACCTTTTTATTTTCTTTTATAAGAAGGGACGGTGGGGGTGAAGTAGGGGAGTGAGGTAGGGAAGGGAGGTAGAGAGTGTGGGAGGGAACAGGGAATGGAGAGTGAGCATGAGTTAGCTTAGATTTTTGATAACGGGATCCTTATGACTTGATAAACAGTTTGTACCAATTGGACCATGGGTCCCAGAGGTCCAGGGTACGGTTTATATTATCGGAAAGTATCTTTTCAAACGTGTAATGGGTCTGTACTTGATTTTTTTTTTTTTTTTTCACAATAAGTTTATTATTTCAAAAATCAAGACAGAAGTTTGTTACAACTTATCTGGGACATATCTTGTAACAAAATAAAGCTGAAAGCAATACTTTAACAATAATACTCTATGGTGCTGCCATCAGGGCAGCCGTGTATACAATATATAAAGAGGTGCAACATCACTGCTAGGCATACGTATGCGGCAGTTATTAGAGCATTACATATTATGGTTCTAGTATTTAAGCAAAAACAATCAAAATAGAGAGAAAAGAAAAAGAGAAAAGAGGGGGGAAAAGAAAATGTTAGAGAGAAGAAGAGGGGAGGGGGGGGAGATCCAGGCTGTCAGGCGTACTGGTTGTGTGACTGAGTATACAGAATAGACAAATGTTCATTTAAATAAGTTTATGTATGATTCTGATTGTGTAAAGGTGTTCCAATGACTCCAAAGTGTGTGAAATTGTTCAGTCATGTCTCTTTTGATTGCGACTGTCTCTTCCATATGTTTGATATGATTCACTTTATCTATCCATTCTTTGACCGATGGGACATTTGTAGATTTCCAATATAAAGGGATGAGACTTTTGGCTGCGTTGAGGAGGTGTCTGGAAAGGCATTTTTTGTATGTTTTAAAGGAGGTATTAGTTATGTGTAATAGGCAGCAAGCAGCGTCCAAAGTAAGGTTGGTATTAGTGATGTGCTTTATCCAGTACATAATTCGCATCCAGAACATTTGTATTGGGGCACACTCCCACCAAATATGCATGAAAGTGCCCTTTTCTTTACCACATCTCCAGCATGCGTCCGAAAGGCGGCTATTCCAGGATTTAAGTTTAATTGGGGTAATGTACCATTGGGTACGAATTTTATAAGCGTTTTCTTGTAGTTTTGTGCTGATTGAGCATTTATGGGTAAAGACCGCAGCTTTCTCCCATTGTTTATCGGTAATGGTGATTTTGAGATCTTTTTCCCATCTTAGTCTACAAGCATCTGTTCTTTCGGACGCTGGCTGAGATAACCATTTGTATGCCATTGATGTGCAATTAGTTGTGATTTTTTTTTCTAAACAGATCTTTTCGAAGGTCGTAAGAGGTCTGAACAGAGAATTTTTTTTTTTATTGTTCTGGATGAAATTATGTATCTGTCGGTAATTCCAGAGAGACATATGACTCTGGTTGAACAGTTTGTTCATCTCGGTCAGAGTTATGACCTTGCCTTTGGTTGTGCAGTGCCAAACAAGTAAGGGTTGGTTTGGTATTAGCGGAATGAGATTCATTCCGTTTATCCCTGGGGAAAAGTCTGGGTTTTGGAGAATTAGGGAAAGCGGGCTGGGTGTTGAAGAGAAGTTATGGTGGTGCGTAGCCTTATAAAATATATTTAAAGTAGTGGATATCAGGGGGTGTTCTGTGACATATTTAGGGTGGTTCTTAGGATTAGACCAGGGTAGGAAGTGAATTGGTATGTGTGTTCCACCTTTCTCAATTTTAACCCAGTCTTTGTTCTCATAGTGACAATGCCAGTCAATAATTCTTGTTAAGTGGGAAGCATAATAGTATTTTTTATAGTTGGGAACTCCAAGTCCACCTTTAATTTTGTCCAAATGGAGAAGGTTCAAGCTAATTCTGGGTTTTTTATTGGCCCAGAGAAAGCTTCTCTGTTTGTGGGTTAAGTTACTGAAGAATGCGTTTGGTATAGCTATCGGGAGTGCATGGAACAAGTACATTAATCTAGGGAGAATCACCATTTTTAAAATGGCTATCCTGCCAAACCACGAAAAGTTTTTTGGGTTCCAGTTATTAAGGTCTTTCCCTATTTTCCCTAGTATGGGTATGAAGTTGTGTGAATAGATTTGATCTAAATTGGGGGTAAGTTTAATACCTAAGTATTGGAGGCTCTCATGTTCCCATTTGTAAGGGCAGTTTTGGTTAGTTAGTTTGGCTGATGTATCGTTCAGGGAGAGGTTCAAGACTTCCGATTTTTTATGATTGATTTTAAAGTTCGCAATGTATTTAAACAGTTGAAACCATTTATTTAGGTTGGGGATGGTGATGTGAGGTTGAGTTATAAAGAATAGCATATCATCTGCGTAGGCAGCGGTTTTGTATTCTATTCCATCTATTTTGACTCCGTGTATGTCTGGTTGTAGGTTGATGTTTCTGATCAGGGGTTCTAGAGTTATAATAAAGAGGATTGGAGAAAGGGGGCAACCTTGTCTGGTTCCATTATTTATTTGGATTGGGTCTGAGAAGGTATCATTGACTTTGATTCTGGCACTGGGGTTTGTGTATAATTTTTTGATCCAATTCATTATTTTCTCACCTAGACCAATAAATTCACATGTTTTTAGCATATAATCCCACGCTATTCTGTCAAATGCTTTTTCTGCATCTGTTGACAGGAGCATGGCTTCAATTTTGTCTAGATGTGTTCTATGTATGATATTCAGGGATTTTATTATATTATCCCTGGCTTCCCTTCCAGGCATGAAGCCCACTTGTTCAGGGCCGATAATGTCTTTTAGAAGGGGTTTGAGTCTGTTGGCTAATATTTTTGCTAGAATTTTGAGGTCTAGGTTCAACAACGAAATGGGTCTGTAATTTGTGCAGTCGGTTGGGTCTTTGTCTTTTTTGGGAATGACCGTAATATGCGCAAGAGAAAAATCTCGTGGTGGAGGGGTTTGGTCTTTTGTCAAGTGGTTTAGTGCCAAAGTAAGGGGTCTGTTTAATGTTTTTTCAAATGTTTTATAGTATACTGATGTGAAGCCGTCTGGGCCTGGGCTCTTGCCTGGTTTCATTTCAGAAATGGCTGTTGTGATTTCTTCACTTTTAATGGATTGATTTATGGAATTGGTCACGATCAAAGGAAGTCTAGGTATTTTACTATTTATTAGGAATTCATGTATAATCTGTTCCCTGCTTTCAGTGTGTGATGGAGGTTTATTCTGTGTAGGGATATTGTAGAGTTTGGAATAAAAATTAAAGAAGTGTTTGGCAATGTTCTTTGAGTCATGTGCGGAGTTCCCTAGTTTGTCTCTGATACAATG
>BLSH010187565.1:586683-612480 GCA_018402905.1 Glandirana rugosa | reverse complement strand
AGTGATATGGGTACTTCCGGCTTATTTATACTTTTTTGACACAGTTTGAAGATGATTTTAGAACAGTTCTATGGCCTCTAATGTTAATTAATACTTTTCAGACCCATTTTGAAGATGATTTCCATTTTTGCATTTTTTATGTTTTTATTTTTTTAAAAATATTTAAAGTTATTTCCCTGTCCCCATTTCTTTGTAGGTCACTTGTCCCACCCTTACCCACATTTCCTTCCTTTTGCAGACCTCTAGGACCTTCCAGGACTATTTTACAGCACTTTTTGTACCTAAAAGTCCGGGTCTCCATTGATTTCAATGGGGTTCGGGGTCCGGGACAAAGTTCGGGTTCTGTCCGGACCCGAACCCGGACTTTGACCCGAAGTTCGGCCGAACCAGCAGAACCCGGACTTCTAGAAGTTCGCTCAACTCTACACAGTAGGCCACCTATAATTCCAGGATGTTCAACACTTGAATGTGGGGAAACAGGCTTCACCTTCCCTGGGCAATCTCTGAACTGCAGTGCCCCCCCCCATCCTGAGCTGCTGTCATTGGTCATGATTACGACCCATGAATGTGGGGTGGTGATGGAGTGACATCTGAGCAGGTTCTTGCGCTGCAGCCACCACATGACTGTTGTTATATAGATGAGGTGGTCGCCTCTGTCTGGCTCCCATTGCTATAGAAACCCTGTTTGAAATGGGAGCATCCTCCACAGAGCCCATTTGACCATGGGGGGAGGGGGCATGGAGGCCATGGTGCCAATGATTCTAAGGCATTTGGAGGCACTTAGATGTGAAGAGGATAGGGCTAGCCGTACTCTCTCCAGGACTACCGATATCTTCCCCAAGGGCAGGGAGATGGTATTCATGACTGTGTCGAACTGGGTGCCTAGGTACACTAGGCGTTGTGATGACTCCAAGTTGCTTTTCTATGGATTCATCAACCAGCCGAACTCCTGGAGCGTAGAGATTACCTGGGCCCTTTGGATCAACAGCTGTTCTCTGTCTTGAGCCAGCAAAAGAAGGTCGTCAAGATAATGATGCAGACGTATGCCCTTCATATGCCCTTCATTCTGATAGGGGCTACTATGGCCAAGAAGCCCTTTGAGTACACTTGTGGGGATGTTGGGGGCCCGAAAGGGAGGCAGGTAAGCTGCAGATGGCATAAACCAAAAGGTATTTGCGATACCCTTCCGCCACTGGGACGTGAAAGTAGGTGTCTTTCAAGTCTATCGATAATATATATATATATATATATATATACAGTATACACAGTATCTCACAAAAGTCACTTCACATTTTTGAAAATATTTTGTTCTATCTTTTCATGAGACAACACTGAAGAAATTACACTTGTCTACGATGTATGCCCCCTCAAAATAACTTAACACACAGCCATTAATGTCTAAACCACTGGCAACAAAAGTGAGTACACCCCTAAGTGAAAATGTCCAAATTTGGCCCAAAGTGTCAATATTTTGTGTGGCCACCATTATTTTCCAGCACTGCCTTAACCTTCTTGAATATGGAGTTCACCAGAGCTTCACAGGTTGCCACTGGAGTCCTCTTTCACTTCTCCATGATGACATCACGGAGCTGTTGGATGTTAGAGACCTTGTGCTCCTCCACCTTCCGTTTAAGGATGCCCAACAGATGCTCAATAGGGTTTAGGTCTGGAGACATGCTTGGCCAGTCCATCACCTTTACCCTCAGTTTCTTTAGCAAGACAGTGGTCATTTTGGAGGTGTGTTTAGGGTCGTTATAATGCTGGAATATTGCCCTACGACCCAGTCTCCGAAGGGAGGGGATCATGTTCTGCTTCAGTATGTCACAGTACATGTTGATATTTATGGTTCCTTCAATGAACTGTAGCTCCCCAGTGCTGGCAGCACTCATGCAGTCCCAGACCATGAATTTTCCATCACCATGCTTGACTGTAGGCAAGACACACTTGTGTTTGTACTCCTCACCTGGTTGCCTCCACACACGCTTGACACCATCTGAACCAAATACGTTTATTTTGGTCTCATCAGACCACAAGACATGTTCCAGAAATCCATGTCCTTAGTCTGCTTGTCTTCAGCGAACTGTTTGTAGGCTTTCTTGTGCATCATCTTTAGAAGAGGCTTCCTTCTGGGACGATAGCCATGCAGGCCAATTTGATGCAGTGTGACGTATGGTCTAAGCACTGACAGGCTAACCCCTTCAACCTCTGCAGCAATGATGGCAGCACTCATACGTCTATTTCCCAAAGACAATCTCTAAATATGATGCTCAGCATGTGCACTCAACTTCTTTGGTCAACCATGGCAAGGCCTGTTCTGAGTGTAACCTGTCCTGTTAAACCACTGTATGGTCTTGGCTGCAGCTCAGTTTCAGGGTCTTGACAATCTTTTTATAGCCTAGGCCATCTTTATGTAGAGCAATAATTATTTTTTTCATATCCTCAGAGAGTTCTTTGCCATGAGGTGCCATGTTGAACTTCCAGTGAGTAGTATGAGAGAGTGAGAGTGATAACACCACATTTAACACACCTGCCCCCCTTTCACATCTGAGACTGCAACACTAATGAGTCACGTGACATTGTGGACATTTTCACTTAGCGGTGTACTTGCTTTTGTTGCCAGCAGTTTAGACATTAATGGCTGTGTGTTGAGTTATTTTGAGGGGGCAGCAAATTTACACTGTTATCCAAGCTGTACACTAACTGCTTTACATTGTAGCAAAGTGTAATTTCTTCAGTGTTGTCACATGAAAAAAAAAAAAATATTTACAAAAATGTGAGGGGTGTACTCACTTTTGTGAGATACTGTATATAGTATGTACGAGATGGGCCCAGTTCCTTCAAGGATTGCTGTACCACTCGTCTCACCAGCGATTCCATCTGCTGGCCACCAGCCTCCCTTTCCCCAAACGCCCAGACATAACATGCTTCACATAATGATCTGCCCTCTGGAACATGGGCACCACATCCCCAACAGACTTTTTGACTAGATTGGCTGCCATGGCGGTGTGTGCGGTGTCTGGAAGAAGAATGAGAACTTCTTTTCCCATTGCCGACCCCTTGACAGGGACCTGTGGTGCCGGGATCTGGATGAGCAGTGCCAGTGTTGTAGCCTGGCAGGGTCTCTATCTTCACATGCTGTACATTGGTGATCTGACCTGGAGGGGCTACAAGCACAAGACAAGGAGGTGGAAGGGAAAGAGAGAAACACAGAACAGGGGTTAGTAACCTACAGAAAACAGGGTAACCTCCGGCGCCATAGCCCTGTCCATGTAACTGTTGAGCAAGGCCTGGCCTTATGGAGGAGGTGACTTATCCATGGTGGAGGGAGCACACAACCGGATCCACCTACAAAAACACAGGGGCTATCAGCCAGCTTCTCTACTCCCCCTCCTCCAGTGTCTCTGCTGTATAGGCTAGGACTTACCTGGAAAGAGCTTGAGAGGGTTGGGAAAGCCGCCGCACACTCACTGCCCACGGTCATTCCCGAGACTGAGCAGGGCTGACGGCTATTTAAAATCCCCTTCCTTTCACATCACCGCCGCGCCCCCGCCGCACATGCCCCCAGGCACTTCAGTGGTCGGCACCTGTGCGAGTGCCATGCCTCTGGCCTCCCCGTGCCTTCACTGGCCAAGCCTCGCTCTTGTCTGGCCAAGCCTCGCTCTTGCACATGCGTTGAATGCCCTCCAGCTGCCATGAGAGGCCAATACACTAGCGTCAGGGAGAAAGAGGAGAAAAAAGAAGGTGAAGCGCACAATGGACAACATATAGCATAAAAAAAGATCGCTGCCATGGAGCTGAAACAGGCGATGTCCCAGGCTTCTTCTGAGGCCCTGCCTGCAATTTTTGCCATCTACCTGGGCATAAGCAGGCCATCCATACTGGGTCCTCCTGGCCTGGACAGAACTCACCCACCGTGGCTGGGTACTGGGCTCAAGGGGACACCACAACCCTGTCCACATCTGCCACGCTCAAAGCTGTGGAACAACTGCCCGTGATGCTTATCCATATTTCATCACGGATCAGGTGAGCTTGTTATATACATAAGGTCCATAGAGGAGGACAAAAAAGGAACACGTGTACTAACTAAATTTATGGGAGTAGGGTCCTATAGGATTGGAGAGGAGGCAGGGTAAACCCACACGTAGGCTGCCATAGAGTCTGTCAAGAAAATGACATTTTAAAAAGACTCATTAGGGAAGATTTAGGCTGGGTTTACACCTCAGATGGATGCGGCTCGCAGCAGGGGTCTGGTGCGTCCCTGTTCTCCTTTTCAAGGATAAATCAGAGCTGAATTTTTGCCTGAATTTGGCCCTGAAATGGAGCCAAAGGTGCAATCCGTTCCACAGCCGCAGCAGACATTTGTGAACCGGCTCCATAGAGAGCCGGTCATAATCTCCTGTCATGCGAATTGGATGCAGAGAAACCCACATTGAATGCACATAGGTGTGAACCCAGCCTAGCTAAAACTGGTGCGCTCAGAATCTGGTGCAGCTGTGCATGGTATCCAATCAACTTCTAACTTCAGCTTGTTCAATTAAGTTTGGCAATAAAACGGGGAAGCCGGTTTATATGCAGAGTTGCACCAGATTCTGCACTCTCCAGCTTTAGTAAAATGTAGCGCCCCATAGTGTAGTTGCTTTTTACTTTTGTTGATTTTTGATAGGAGAGGAAAAATCTAGTCAGGCCTGACTGTAAGTGCAGGCCTGAATGTTTTGATATGGGCTGGGAATGGCTCAGGGGTGGGGCTGGAGATGGAGGCAAGGTACACTCCTTGGAGATTCCTCCCCTTGAGCTGGGAAAGCTCTAGAATGGGGATGGATGAGGAGCCGTCACTTCCTGATGTATGACAAGGAGCCCTGACCAATCCACAGGCTGGGTTGTCAGGGGGCAGGTCTCCTTAAATACAGCAATCTGCCAGCAGGTGTCAGGAGAGTTTGGGTGGAAGATATGAGGATGCAGCAGGAGTTGCGGATCAGGCTGGGAGGGGAGCCCCCCAGTCGGGGGGGTGAACCTGAGGCCTGGGGCTTGGGTGCAGCCGGGAGTGGGAGTCAGCTCCTGGAGTGGCACAGGAGAAGCAGGAGAGCAGCTGAGTTCTACATGGAAGGAGACTTTTTAAAGGATCCACCAAATAGTAGGTGAGTGGCTGCCCCTGGGAGTTGGATGGGAAGGCTAAAACAGTCTGGGAGGAGAGCAAGCAGTCTGTAGAAGTTGGTAGGAGCCAACCAAGGGGAAGGGGAGCCATTAGACCGCAGGACAGGCTGGATGGATGGGCTGGGAGTAGTAGTTTACCCAAGGCCCAGCTAGCAACAACGTACTTAGCTACACAACAAAGAGTCCACTGTTTCAGGCAAGGAAACCTGCAATTCTTACCCACAAAGGGTGGTTCTGAGGCCTTGCCGGTGGCTGCAGCAGGCCTCACTATGTGATAGCTGTGGTGAAGAGAAGGTGTCATGGAGGTCTGGTAAATTTCTTTTCTGACCAGGGAACAAGTGTAACAGACAGCAAGTAGTGTGCAGGAGAGAGGAAAGGAGAAGAGTAGTGGTCAGCAAGTAGTGTGCTAGAGTGCATATAAGGAGTTAATAGTAGGTCCCGTGTTCAGTTATTGGGCATCCCACAGTCATCTCTAATCCCTATTCAAGTTCAAACCCCTAAAAAAAACAACAAAACAAAGTACCAGCCTGTTCAGTGACTCCAGGAGTGTAGAATTGTGTGATAAAGTGCAGGTGGACCACAACTATCAGCCACTCTTGAGGGAGCACATGGCTACATTAATAACCCCCATTGTGTCTTTAAGAAAATACCTTGGAGTGTTTGCTTTCCAAAATGGGGCCATTTTGTGAGTGTTTCCACTGTCCTGGTGCTTCAGGGCCTCCAAATATTTTATAGGAAGTCAGGAAATTAGATGTGTAATTTATGCCCCTGGAATGCCTGAATGTGCTCCTTGAATTTCGGACCCTTCTATACATCTAGGCTATGAAAAGTCTCACACATGTGCTATCCCCTTACTCAGGAGGCACAGCAGAATGTGTTTTGGGATGTAATTGCAAGTATGCCTATGCTGTGTGTGAGAAATAGCTTGTTAAAATGAAAGCTTTGTAAAAAAAAAAAATTAATTTCTTCATTTTCCAGAAAAGTGTGACAAAAAAATTAGTACTTAAAAAAACTCACCATACCTTTTACTAGATACCTCTGACTGTCTACTTTCCAGAAAGGGGTCATTTGGTGGGTATATGTACTGTCCTAGATTTTTAGGGCCTCATGAAATGAGTTAGGCAGTCAGTACATTATGTGTGATCAGTTTTCAAATATACAGTGCATCTAGAAAATATTCACATTTCTTCATTTTCCAAATTTTGTTATGTTACTGCCTTATTCCAAAATGGATTGCATTTATTATTTTCCTCAAAATTCTACAAACAATACCCCATGATGACAACGTGAAAGAAGTTTGAAATCTTTGCAAATTTATTAAAAATAAAAATGAAAAAAAAATCACTTTTACATAGGTATTCATAGCCTTTGCTCACTACTTTATTGAAGCACCTTTGGCACCAATTACAGCCTCAAGTTTTGTATGATCTATAAGCTGGGCACACTTATTTTTGGGCCGTTTCTCCCGTTCATCTTTGCAGGACCTCTCTACCTCCATCAGGCTGGATGGAGATCATCGGTGCACAGTCATTTTCAGATCTCTTCAGAAATGTTCAATCAGGTTTCAAGTCTGGGCTCTGGCTGGAACACTCAAAGACCTTCACAGAGTTGTCCCGTAGCCAGTCCTTTTTATCTTGGCTGTGTGCTTAGGGTCATTGTCCTGTTGTAAGATAAACCTTCACTCCAGTCTGAGGTCCAGAGCGCTCTGGAGCAGGTTTTCATTGAGGATGTCTCAGTACATTGCTTTCATTGCATTCATCTTTCCTTTGATCCTGATGTCTCCCAATTCCTGCTGCTGAAAAAACATTCCACAGCATGATGCTGCCACCACCATGCTTCACTGTAGGGATGGTATTGACCAGGTGATGAGCGGCGCCTGGCTTCCACCAGACATGATGCTGGCCATTCAGGCCAAAGAGTTCAACCTTTGTTTCATCAAACCAGAGAATATTGTTTCTCAGTGGTCTGAGCATGCTTCAAGTGCCTTTTGGCAAACTCCAGGTGGGCTGTCATGTGCCTGTTACTGAGGAGTGGCTTCCGTCTAGCCACTCTACCATACAGACCTGATTGGTGGAGTGCTGTAGAGATGGTTGTTCTTCTGAAAGGTTCTCCTCTCTCCACAGATAAATGCTGGAGCTCTATCAGAGTGACCATCAGGTTCTTGTTCAACTCCTTGACTAAGACCCTTCTCAGGGTGTGCAGCCGATGGAGACGGTTGTGTGTGAGGAGAGCTCCGGTCTAATCTGTCACCATCCTACCTTCTAAAGTGACGCAGGACTCTGACTATAAACTGAATCCTCATCCCCTGCATCCTGCAACCTTACAAGCCCAAAATGAGCAAGAGAAAATCATCCGGTGGACCCCGCAAGCTCACATACTTTTTTGAGCTGTGGAGCGTGCACAGGCCTCAAGATGGCAGAGAGACCTCTGGAGTCCGGTGCAGCCTGCAGCGAGGGAGACCGCTCCAAAACAACAACCAGTTCCAGACCTTGTCACTCGGTAACAGCAACAGATCCACCCCGGGATCGTCTCCCTCCCAGAGCCCACAGAAGTTGACGCAGAAGCACTCGGCCTCACACCAATACCCAGGTGAGCAAAGGGGTCACGATACATCACAGGACTCCACTGCTGAATTTATAGAGCAGATTCATGATTTCCCCACTTCGGGCCTACCCCTCACTGATACCCTTATGAGAGACATGCTGGTCAAGCTGAGAGGGTCTCTACACATGGACATGATGGATTGCATCACTCAGCTGAGGACAGAGGTCTTGGATATAGGAGACAGGGTGAGTCATACGGAGGACAAGATGGGGGAGTTTGCTACAGCCCATAACGAGCTGGTAGATGCATACCATGAGACAGAGGAACAAATTTAGGCCATCAAAAGTAAAATGGAGGACTTAGAGGACAGAGGGAGGAGGAATAACATTAAATTGAGAGGGGTAGATGAGTCGGTACAACCGTCTCAACTGCGGCAGTATGTACAGCAATTTATAATGACTCTGCTCCCTGAAACACCGGAGAGGGAGGTGATTGTAGATCGGGCCCACCGCCTACCCAAATTTAAGCACCTGCCTGACAGAGTTCCGAAAGAAATAATTGCACAAATACATTTTTTTCATGTAAAGGATGATTTGATGAGATATGTAAGGAAAAATTCATCACTGCCTGAGCCGTATTCGGGAATTTCTCTATACGCGAATATCTCACAGCACACTATGTTGACAAGCAGAAACATAGTTACTGTGACTAAAATCCTTCAAAACCACAAGATCCAGTACACATAGGGATTTCCCACTAAACTTTTAATAACAAAAGGCAACAAAGCGTATGTCATAACCTCCCTGGAAGAAAGTATAAAACTGGCAAAAAAATGGAATCTACTTCCAGAGGATTGGGACCCTTCCTCCGGCTCTCCAGTCCACAACACCTCTCTGGAAGAGCAATCCAAATCTTTTGGGTGACCCCAACTCCAGCAATATAGTGCAGGAGGAAAAAGCCTGCTAACCAAACCTATTTAGGATGGAAGTGATGGGTGTATGGGAGAATATACCCCCTGAGTGATTAGGTGAATCGTTTCGCTCATACAAACTGATCCTATGTGTTCTTTTTACTTTGTATGTACCAGAGAGACACTCAGAAGACTACTCAAAAAAACAACATCTTCAAGTGAAATGGACAAAAGTCAACTACAGTTTTCCTGCCCTGCAAATTATATTCAGTCCAATGCTGCCACCTAAAGGTAACTGCAAAATATTACACCTTATAAGACTAATTATCAAGATATCCTATACCAAATCTTTCACAACCAAAGATGACACTTAAAAATCCTTTTGCTAAATGTGCATGGTCTCAACAACCCATTTAAAAGATCCTCTATGTGGAAGGAAGCAAAGAGACTTAAAGGAGATATACTGTGTGTTCAAGAGACGCATTTTTCTGAAGGGAAACATCAGAAATGCATGGATAAAGCCTTCCCCCATGTCTTCATGGCCTGTGCTCCTATGAAGAAAAGGGGTATACTAATAGCAATTAAACAGACTGTTGCTTTCCAGCTTCATGAAGCTATCTGTGATCCCAATGGGAGATACAGTATATCATATTAATCTGTGATGTGAATAACTCCTTGTACACAATTGTTAATTTGTATGCCCCGAACACCAGTCAAACTACCTTTTTAAGGTCACTTAAAAAAAAGGTGGACAAGGTGGTCAGAGGTTCCCTTCTATTATGTGGGGATTTCAATAGTATAGTAGACAGAGTATTGGATGGCTCCGAGAGGCTGAACACACACAGATAGGAATGAAAATCTTTCCTCTCAGACACAGACCTGATGTATGGAGGTGCGTGAATTCAGAGGAAAGGGACTACACTTATTATTACTCACCTCATAGATCATACTCGAGAATTGATCTATTTCTCTCTGATATATCTTTACTTCATAGAACAATAGAGGCAAAAAAATATACCACGACGTGGTCGGACCACGCTCCAATCTTGATTAGCTTAAGTGAAACCTATTCCCACAATCATATGTATCTGTGGAGAGTCAACGACCGGATCTTGTCCAATCCTCTTTACAGGAAACTAATTTCTCAACAACTTAAGGAATTTTTTTAAGTCAACAATAACGCAGAAACGAGTATCTCATCAGTGTGGTGCACGCATAAAGCGTATAGTAGGGGACTGCTCATACAAGCTGCAGCAAGGGAAAAGAAGCAGAGGGCTGAAACTTTAAACTCCCTACTTAATAACTTAAAATCTTTAGAAAAACAACATAAACAGACTCCCACATCCAATTTACAAACTGAATTATTCAACTGTAGACAAACAATAAGCCTACATCTTATCACACAACATAAGACATCACTGCAGCGCTTCAAAGCCACATATTATGCTCATGGAAACAAGGCAGGAAAACTCCTAGCCAACTATATTTGTAAAAGACAACAACAATCCAAATTGACCTGCATCAAAGATCCCCATAGTAACCAACTAGTTTACCATCCATCCAAGATAGATAACGCCATCCAAAATTATTATCAGGACCTTTACAATCTATGCTCTGATGCTAAAATGCCACAACCCTCCAAATAAAAAATAGATGATTTTTTACAATCACTTAACCTCCCATCGTTGTGAATTGAGGACCTGAACCTCCTTAATGCCCCTATCTCTGAAAAAGAAATCATGACCACTATAAGATCCCTACCATCTAACAAATCCCCTGGAGCAGATGGCTTCACATCAGAATATTACCAAGTATTCTCCCAAACCCTTACCCCCATGTTAAATTTTTATTTAGTCATGCTGCGAAACTGCCTCTTTTCCTGCAGAAATGCTGCAAGCTATTGTAGTGGCACTACCTAAACCTGGGAAGAAGCCGGATAGTCCTCAGAACTTTACACCAATTTCTCTTTTAAATACTGATCTCAAACTATATGTTAGAATCTTAACCAATAGATTGGCGAAAGCCACCCCTTCATTGGTCAAAGCTGACCAGGTGGGCTTTGTTAAAGGGCGACAAGCCCAAGATGGCACTCGCAGGCTCTATAACCTTATTAAGGTGGCTGAGTCTCGCAGGGTCCCCACGGTCATCCTCACTTTAGATGCTGAAAAAGCATTTGATAGGGTGCACTGGGGATACCTGGGGGCTACCTTGTCGAGATTCGGCCTCCAAGGCCTTATCCACTCAGCAATCTCAGCCCTATATACAACACCGTTGGCTAGAGTATACACCTCAAATGTGTTATCTACTGGATTAAAAATAACCAATGGCATGTGCCAGGGGTGCCGCTTTCACCTCTCATTTTCTCTCTTCTGATGGAGCCTCTGGCGGAGGCCATTAGAGCCAACATGTCCATTCAAGGAATAGAAGTAGGAGGATATAACCACAAAATAGGGCTCTTTGCCGACGATGTAGTATTGACCTTGACAAATCCGGCTTCTTCACTAACTAATGTACAAAAACTTCTAGATGAGTTTGGAGCAGTATCTTATTATAAATTGAATGTGGCTAAGTCAAACATCATGCTTATAGCAGTGTCTAAAAAATCATTAATGATACTCAAGTGAAATCTCCCCTTCCAATGGGCCACCAATATGCTAGGTTACCTAGGGGTGACCCTAAGTTTCCCAACAGCAGAAACTTATAACTCTAACTTTCCTAAATTGATAGCTGTAATAAAAAGAGACCTCCAGCATATTTTCATGAGCTGTCTTGGATGGGGAAAATTGCAGCTATTAAAATGTTAATCCTACCCAAAATAATTTACCATTTTAGAACCATCCCCATAGTCCTTCCGGAATCATTCTTTTCTAAGGTAGATAAATTGTTTACAAGTTATATTTGGAGAAGGGGTTTGAATAGACTATCATTCCCTATACTGCTTAAACATAAATATAAAGGAGGAGCAGGTCATATTACTATGCGGCCTTGCTAGACCAATTGAAGGCTTGGTTCAATCCACATTCCAAAAAACTATGGGTTCACATTGAGAGAGCAATAGTTGATAATAGGGACCTACCATCTCTACTCCTAGCTAAACTAACAAAAGCACAGATCCATTGCAAGAAGCTCCCTTCAATAGAAGCTACATTATCAGCATGGGGCAAACTACACATAGGAATACCTCAAGAGGCCAAAACAAAATGCACTGACTTACCTCTCAGAGTATACGAATATATCATTCCTAACCTACGGGTTTTCCCATGGCTACAAAAAAACATTCTGACGTATAAAGAGCTACTCTCACAACAACCTGAACAGAACACATTCTCCTAACTCCAAATAACTCACATTCATCACACCATTCCAAGCCTACATTACCAACTACATGACCAATCCTGGACATATTTAAAGGGTAACTTTGACAAACCAAAAGGTCTTTCCTGGTTTTAAAATATCCTCCAGAACAAGGGGGAGCTCCATAAGACTTCTGGCATGCTCAATTGGGAAAGGGAATTGGTTTCCACCTTCTCATGTATGGCTTGGCAACAAGCTATTAAGTCACATTATCAAGATTTCCACTGTGTTAATCATTGGAAAGTTATGATGAAAATTCTATATAGAACATATCTGACACCGTTTAAGCTAGCTAGATTCTCCCCAATTTGGTCATCTGCATGCTGGAGATCTTGTGGAGAACAAGGGAATATATTGCACATTTTATGGGGCTGTAAAGGGGTTAGAAGCTTCTGGAATTCAGTGTTTTCTTTGATTGCCAAAGGTACGGGCAATATTATAAGACCAAACCCGTATTTAGCCTTACTGAACCTTGGCATCCATACCAAGCCTATACAGCATAGAGCCATTATGACACACATTTTTATTGCAGCAAAATTAACTATCACTTCTAAATGGAAAAAACAAAATATCTCTGAGGTCATTTATAGCGTGAAAACACAGCATGCATATGAAAAATATTTAGCGGTACGTTCCAACAACTGGAAAAAATTTGATTTGTATTGGAATCTATGGAACATGAATTTACCACTTGATGACTATTAGACATCTACCTAAAGTGGTCTTCCCCCAAGGGGGCAAGAAATGTCCCCCTAACTCTGGTATCTCTCTTTATCCTTTGTCTACGTTATATTGTTTTAGTTAATTTCTGTTAAAAGTTTTTGAGTTTCCATTGTACGGCTCAAGTAACACTCCACGTGTTCTTCTGTTCCTTAGCAGAGTATAGCATATATAATGTTGAATCCTTTTCAGCCTACTCTGCTGATCTGGGGGGTGGAGAAGGAGAGCCAGAGCACAGTGTGCCCCATTGGGGTGCCTGGCTCTGCAGAACCACCTCGACTAGATGGCTGGAAAGCAGAGCACATTAGCACGTGACTTTGGGAACTAATAAAAACACAAAATTTGTGCTTGGACAGATATGATAATACGTAAAATGTTTATCTCTGTAGTACTTCTAATATATTGGCCTGTAACTGTTCAATGAAACTATTGTTTGTTTGTTATGTGAAAACTTTTCAATAAAAAAGCATTGAAAGACTAAGACTCTTTTCCCCTGATCGCTCAGTTTGGCCAGGCGGCCCGCTCTAGGAAGAGTTCTGGTGGTTCCAAACTTCTTCCATTCAGGGATGATGGAGGCCACTGTGCTCAGTGGGACCTTCAATGCTGCAGAATTTTTTCTCTACCCTTCCCCAGATCCTGTCTCTGAGGTCTACAGACAATTCCTTGGATTTCATGGCTTGATTCGTGCTCTGGCATGCACTGTTAACTGTGGGACCTTACTGTATATACACGGGGGTGTGCCTTTCCAAATCATGTCCAATCAACTGAATTTACCACAGGTGGGCTCCAATCAAGCTGTAGAAACATCTCAAGGATGATCAGTGGAAACAAAGAAGTAACCTGAGCTCAATTTTGAGTGTCATGGCAAAGGCAGTGAATACTTATGTACATGTGATTTTTTTAATTTTTTTAATTTTTATTTTTAATTTTTTAACAGAAAAGTTGTTTATTTGTGAATAGAGCGATAACAGAATCCATTCACAAAACAACAAGGTACATAATACACTGAGAGAACATACACAGAAAACATAACAATTGAATTGACCAAGTATATCAAGGAAAAAGAAGGAACATTGTCAGAGTATAATATCAGGATACACTTAATCATAGCCTAAGAATCATTGAGCGAGACACAGAGAGTCTGTGGACATACAGTACCTCACAAAAATGAGTACACCCCTCACATTTTTGTAAATATTTTATTATATTTTTTCATGTGACAACACTGAAGAAATTACACTTTGCTACAATGTAAAGTAGTAAGTGTACAGCTTGTATAACGGTGTAAATTTGCTGCCCCCTCAAAATAACTCAACACACAGCCATTGATGTCTAAACTGTTGGCAACAAAAGTAAGTACCCCCTAAGTGAACATGTCCAAATTGGGCCCAATTAGCCATTTTCCCTCCCCAGTTGCATGTGACTCGTTAGTGTTACAAGGTCTCAGATGTGAATGGGGAGCAGGTGTGTTAAATTTGGTGTTATCAATCTCGCTTTCTCATACTGATCATTTGAAGTTTAACATGGCACCTCATGGAATCTCTGGTGATCTGAAGAAAAGAATTGTTGCTCTACATAAAGATGGCCTAGGCTATAAGAAGATTGCCAAGACCCTGAAACTGAGCTGCAGCATGGTGGCCAAGACCATACAGTGGCTCAACACTGCATCAACTTGCCACCAAACACTCTTGACACCATCTGAACCAAATAAGTTTGTCTTGGTATCATCAGACCATGGGACATGGTTCCAGAAATCCATGTCCTTAGTCTGTGTAAGGTACCTGTGGTAGGTAGTGTCCGAAGTGGAACTTGTGCGCTAAGGATTCAGGTGAAAACATAGTCGATCAGATCAGGTCAGCGACAGATCAGGCAAAGCAGTACAAAATCGATATCCAGAGAGTGGTCAAGCAGGCAGAGGTTATACACAAGCTGGCAATGAAGTACCGAATCAGCAGGCTGGAGAGTAGTCAAGTATTCAGGCAGAAGTTCAATACACAGGAATCAGCAATACAGAGCTAGCAAAGACCCAGGGAGCAAATCCAACAAACGGGCATTGAGTAACAGGAAGTGCTGCTTTTTATGGGTTACTTGATTGTACATTGTCTGCAGCTGGCAGCAGGTGGGGCTAGTGAGTCCAAGGCAGTGCATCAAGCTGGGAGAACATTGTGAGAACTCTAGAGCTCCCCTGTGGCACAACAGGTAAAGCTGCAGCTGTGGGACCTGGAAGATCCTGGTTCAACGACACCGGACAGTCTGCTTGCCTTCAGCAAACTGTTTTCAGGCTTTCTTGTGTATCATCTTTAGAAGAGGCTTCAGTCTGGGTAGACAGCCACGTAGACCAATCTGATACAGTGTGCGACGTATGGTCTGAGCACTGACAGGCTGACCCCCCACCTCTACAGCAATGCTTGCAGCACTCATATGTCTATTTCCCAAAGACAACCTCTGGAAATGATGCTGAGCATGTGCACTCAACTTCTTTGTTTAACCATGGCGAGGCCTGTTCTGAGTGGAACCTGTCCTGTTATACTACCATGCTGCAGCTCAGTTTTAGGGTCCTGGCAATCTTCTTATAGCCTAGGCCATCTTTATGTAAAGCAACACTTATTTTTTTCAGATCCTCAAAGAGTTCTTTGCCATGAGGTGCCATGTTGAACTGTTGGACCAGTATGAGAGAGTGAGAGCGATAACACCACATTTAACACACCTGCTCCCCATTCACACCTGAGACCTTGTAACACTAATGAGTCACATGACACCGGGGAGGGAAAATGGCTAATTTGGCCCAATTTGGACATTTTCACTTAGGGGTGTACTCACTTTTGTTGCCAGTGGTTTAGACATTAATGGCTGTGTGTTGAGTTGTTTTGAGGGGACATCAAATTTACACTGTTATACAAGCTGTATACCCACTACTTTACATTGTAGCAAAGTATTGTTTCTGTAGTGTTGTCACATGAAAAGATCTAATAAAATATTTACAAAATGTGAGGGGTATACTCACATTTGTGAGATACTGTATCTAAAAAAAATTGCAGGGTATTCACCAGTTCCAGGGAACAGGGGTGTACTAAAGGAAAGTTGCTACATCCTCCCCTAGAGTGTGATCAAGAAAAGGAGGACAGAAAGGGGGTGTCAGGGATCACACAAGCCCACGGCGACTAGCTAACCGTAACATGGTTCCGTGACTGGGGTATATGAGGGAATAAGGGGGAACTTACACTGAGCATTAAGACTTTGCTGTACTTTCGCAGCCTGCACTACCTTTGGCCACCATTAGAGGGAGACTCCACTCCAATCCAGCTGGCTGACCACACACAGGCAGATACAAATCTTACATACAATCTGGTGCACTCTAAGGGTTGGGGAGCAGTCTAGCAATTAGTACACACTTCTAGGTTTCTCTAGCTATCCTGCAAAATAAAATCCCGATGCTAATCACTCTTCCCCTGTCCACACACCCCCACACCAGACCAACAATAAATGATAGCCTGCCACCACCCAACAGTTTGTCCGCAGACTGGTCTGCTGGGCCACTACACACACACACGCAGATCTCTATCTGGCAGATCTGTTAGCTTACAGTCTGCATGCAATCTGCCAAAACGCAGAGCGATTGCATACCGATTGGCACGTAGCTTAGACCGAATATTTAGGCACTAAAATACATCAATCTCTCTAGAGATATGAGTCCTAGGTTAGTACACAGAAGTCACTTATTCATTTTAACATTTAATATCCCAAAAGTGGGCAGTGCATAACAAATATATACAAAGAAAAAGGTAGTTACAAAAAATACAAAAAGATAAACAGACAATACATACAATTTGTCCCGTATCTGATTGGAGACTGAACTGACAATGTTGGCCTCTCTTATCTCTCCAGCCCAGGCCCCTCTGAGGATGAAACAGAGAGGACCGAGGGACAGTAGGAAAACAAGTGCCTGCAGATGTAGTCAAATCGGCAGCAGGGGGTGTGCTTGCGTGGAGACAGAAGGACACTCGGATCAGGACCGGTCACTGTGCACTGTAGTACATCATAGGCTAAGGAAGCACTCTGCTCTGTCTGTAGGGTTGACACTGATACTAGAACCGAGTTTCTGGCAGGATCCAGCTAGTTGCAGCAAGGCAGACACGGTCAACTTGGTGGGTAAGCTGAGGTCATCAACAGGAAGGTATGAGGTACACAATCAGCAGGCAAGGACGTAGTCAAGAACAAGCAAGGGTCATCAGTAACATGTATCATTCACAGGGTATGCAGGGCTCAGAAACAGCTGAAGACCAGTCAGCATTGAAGCACTGTCAGCAACTCCCTCAAATAGCCCGTCTTTCACCAAGATGTCCTGTGTGCGAGCCTGTTCTCACGCACATTCCCACGCGCATGCGCATTCCAATATGCCTGTCTGTAAAGGCCTATGCGCGCATGCGCACCTCTAGTGGACAGACGGCTCACAGGAATTCCCTGACACAATTGGCAATTTGCTATGAAAATAAAATGTAATAAAAACGGAAATAAACGTTACCGCAGCTTATCCCCGGAGAGAAGTATGTCGGAAAACCATATGGCGACTCTCCAGTTTAGAACTGACTTCGTAGAAGCACACTGTCCATATCTTAGGCTCCCCAATTTACTGAAATACGGATGTGGGCTGGATGTTAGCCCCTGACCAATTAACCCTGGGGGGTGTTCCCATCCCAGCCCACAGGATGTTTTGTGTTCTGAAATGACATCAAATTGGGCCAGAACGGCGCTGACCACTGGTTCATGGATAGGATTTCCAACACCAGCGCATTTCTCCATTCGTGACAGTACCAGTCACACCTATCTAGTGGTTTTGCGTGATTTGCTGAGATTCTACACATGCTATAAATACAGATTGGAATGTACTTGTAGCCCAACCTGTGTATGATCAAAAGGAATTATTTTCATCTCTGTACCACTAATATTTCAGCTTTTCTGAGAGATAAAAATGTATTCCTTAGATCTCTTAAATTTGTAGACAGTGCAGAGCCTTCTTCTGCCCCCTGTGGGTCCCTGCAGCAAAGAAGCCTAGGACTTCTGTTTGAAGCTTCGAGAAGGTGACAATTTATGTTTACCCTGCTGGGGAAGCTTTTTATTGCCAGGTGTCAGCTCGATGCCTGGAGATGGCTCTGTTCTTTTCAGATGCTAATGAAAGAACATATGTGCATGGCTGACATTAAATACTATATTTTTAATAACACAGAATTAAACTACATCTATGATTCTACTACTTCTACAGATCACATCACATCTCACTAAGGCAAACTATCCTTGTGCTTACATTTATGCTACATCTCCCCTCTTCTAGATGACGCACAACTGAGCCTAAACAGGTCAGCTAAGGTATCTGCATGGAAGGTTCCGCCAACTGAAGCTTGGCACCGCTGACATTTCAGCCTGTCCTCTTGCAGATAGGAAAGGGCTACTGCGCCCCTCTCTGCCTGATCCTACTGGGTCTGGATCAGGACTGGCCAGCAGAACACCCTGCGGATCCACTTCATCCACTGGCCCCTGACTACCTATTGAAAGGGTACATGCAAATCTGTCATTGTGTGCCGTCATCATTCTCAGCCACTGGCCCTGGCCATCTGGTGGTACTCTATTAGCTACCACACCCAGATGTTTGAGCCCGGCATGAGGCTTTTCCTAGGTGGTCTGGACCTGGTTCCATGGCCTGGATACCAAGGCCTCCACCCTCTGACCTGTCTCCCACATCTCTGTTCCTTCTGCCTCAGCAGAGGACCTGTCAGCACAACACCTGAATTCCTCTAGGCTGACACCAAAAAGCAGGAACACAGTACCATCAGCTGCAACCTCTGAGAAAGCATATTCAGATGGGGTCAGTTTTACCCCATCATCCTGTGGCCCTTCCCCTGCTGTGCACAGCAAGGAATCCTCAACCATTATACTCATAGCTGTGGGGACAGAGGACAAGGACACAGAAGACTCTATTATGCCAGGGGTCATCCCCTGATCCATGTCACATCCTCCTACTTGGTCCTTCTCAGCAGAAGGTCTGCCAGCGCAACACGTGAGCTCTTCTGGGCAAACATCAAACTTATCAGCCAGAAAGTACTCGGTGTTGTCAGCTGCAGCTGCTGAGGTGGTAGGCCCTGATGGGGCCAGATTTGTCCCATCACCCTGTAGTCTTCCCTCTGTGACACACAGTAATGAATCCACCGCGGCAGTATTCACAACTGTGGTGACAGAGGAGAGAAAACTTTGGCTCACATAGGGTTACAGGCACACCTTGCTTGTCCTTACTAGGACCTGCTGACAAACAATTTGCCTTTTTATCAGGTACTTCAAAACATTCTTTTTCTTTACAAATGGTTACAGAGTCACAGTTCTGTTCCCTGTACACCCTCATCCTGCCATCCCCAGCTGGCAGTCAGTCAGCCAGACCTCTGTACTCCTCCAGGCTGATGTCAATTTTAACAGCCTCAGGGGACTCAGAGCTATCTGCCACAGATGCCAGGGAGACAATAGTATGAGGGGGCCAAGTTCACAGGGGTCTGACCCAGTTGGATCCTCTGTAGCAGTGGGCCGTGACCAGTTTGGGGCAGACCGGTGGGCCCCGGGAGTCACCACTGCAGCAGAGGGAAGGTCTGCACGGCACAGATCATAACATTTCACATCACATAAAACATTATCAGTTTCAGAGTCCACGTTAGCTTCAAGTTCTTCTCTAGGCCTGGGCTCCAGAGACCCAATAGGGCCAAGGCCTGGCACACAGTCATTAACCCCCTGACCCTTCCCAGAGTTCCCAATATGCACTGAGTCATCCAACAGTACTTTACATAAATCCAGGGCTTCAGGTGGCTATGCTGGTTTTAGGGGGGCTGAATTTGTCTTATAATGGGCTACCAACCACCCTAGGTAAGCGTCCAATAACACATTAGAGGGACTGGCATCTGTTATCCTCAATTTTCTTATTCCTCTTCCCACTCCCCAGTCTAGATAAACCCAGGCTGTGGCTATGGCTGGGTTAACACCCCAACACCTTTTACAGTCATGGTCTTACCAGGGATGAGATCCTCAGGTTTCAGCACTTCAGGACGCACTAAGGTCACCTCCGCTCCGCTGTCCCTTAGGCCGGTGGTAACTTTGTCACCCTCAGTGACAGGCTGCAGATTATCAGAGAGACCCCCTGCATTCCTGGAAGCACACAAGACAGTAGGCTCTGTGCTGGTTGGCTTGGTAGGTGGGGCAACCTTCTTTCTCTCAGAGCACGACACACTGAGATGACCCATCTGGTTGCAGACAAAACATTTCCGGGAATCAACACCTGTTGGCTTGGCTCCTGGAGGTTCGAGTGGCTTGGTCCTCTGGCTGTCCTGAGAAGAGGGTACAACTGCTTTTTCTCCTTTCTCGCTGGGTGCAGTAGTCCTCCTGGCGTCAGACATTCTGTTAGCTGCATAGGCATTGGCTATTTCTGCTGCTTGATCCGCTGTCTTCGGATCTCAGTCCAGCACAAACTGCCGGACCTCAAAAGGACATGTCTGTAGGAAATGGTCCTTAATCATTAGCTCCTGCAGGGTGTCAAAGGTGCTAAAGGACAGTCCCCCTAGCCATTGCTGAAAAGCAGTGCACAAACTGCAAACAAGATCCAGGTAGCTGTCATTAGGACCTGAAATGTTTACGGTACACCTCTGGTGTAAGTTGGTACCATTTAACAATTGCCTGCTTAAGGGCCTCATAGTCCCTTTCTTGTCCCTCCGGAAGACTCAAAAGTACATCCAGGGCCTTGCCTCTGAGCCCTAGTGTGAGGTACTGTGCCCATTGCTCCTTGGGCAGGCAGTACTGACAACAAGTCATTTCAAATCCCTGTAAGAAAGTGTCCATATCGCCATCTTTGTCCATGGTTGGGAATTTGTCCAAGGAAATATTGTGTATTCAATCTTCCCTGGGTTCAGCGTCAACAACAGGCCTGTTCTGCTGCAACTGGAGTTTTGGTAGCTCCAGCTGATGTTGCTGCTCTGCTCATCTGTCCTCTGTTCATTGCTGTTCCTCTGCTTCTCTGCGCTGCAGAATGAACTGTAAACATAATGATTCACTGACTGGGCCTAGCAGTTGTAGGTCAGAATACAAGGATGATAACAGGACCTCTGGTTGGCCCTCCTGGACATTAATGTAATCAACATCCACTGGTGGGGAGGACTGCTGCTCCTCTGAGGTGTCATGAGTTGTATCCTGTGACTCCATAGCTGAGGCTCATTCCTCCTTGTCTTTTTTCACCAGGGTGCATATCATCTGATCCTTCTTCTGGATCTTTGTGGTCGGAATGCCTCTGGTCTCACACAGATTCAGCAGGTAATATCGGCTTTGCTTCAAGTAGCTGATCACCGTCTCAGTCATTTTGCCAAAATAAAAGATAGAAAAGAAAAACAAGAGGGGGTGGGGAGCAAATAGCCAAGTATGTCTGTTACAAAAACAAAAATTATGCTGCGTGAGCTTCTTTTATTACATGGGCTAAATGAATAAACCATCCACTAATGTACTAAGCAGATCCCGCTTGCTGCCATCATTCTGTCATGGATTACACACGCCCAAGGTGACTAGCTAACCACGACATGGTTCCGTGACTGGGGTTATATCAGGGAATAAGGGGGAATTCACACTGAGCATTAAGACTTTGTTGTATGCAGCCCACACTACCTTTGGCCACCACTAGAGGGAGACTCCACTCCAATCCAGCTGGTTGACCACACACAGGCAGATATAAATCTTACATACAATGGTTGGGGAGGAGTTTAGCAATTAGCACACACTTCTAGGGTTTCTCTAGCTATCCTGCAGCTAAATTCCTGGTGCTAATCTGGTGGTAATCACTCTTCCCACTGTCCACACACCCCCACACCAAACCCACAATAAACGATAGCCTGCCACCACCCAACAGTTTGTCCGCAGACTGGTGTGCTGGGCCACCACACACACTCACAGATCTCCGTCTGGCAGATCTGTTAGCTCACAATCTGCATTAAATCTGCCAACAAGCAGAGAAATTGCATACCGATTGGCATGTAGCTTAAACTGAATATTTTGGCACTAAAATACAACAATCTCTCTAGAGATATGAGTCCTAGCTTAATACACAGAAGTCACTTATTCATTTTAACATTTAATATCCTGAAAGTGGGCAGTGCATAAGAAATATATACCAAGGAAAAGGTAGCTACAAAAAATACAAAAAGATAAACAGACAATACATACAATTGACAATTTGCTATGAAAATAAAAAGGAATAAAAACGGAAATAAACTTTACCACAGCTTATCCCTGGAGAGAAGCATGTCAGAAAACCATATGGAGACTCCCCAGTTTTGGAACTGACTTTGTGGTAGCACACCGTCCATATTGCAGGATCCCCAATTTATTGAAATATGGATGTGGGCTGGACGTTAGCCCCTGGCCAATCAACCCTGGGAGGTGTTCCCGTCCCAGCCCACAGATGTTTTGTGTTCTGAAATGACTAGCGTCAAATTGGGCCAGAATGGCACTGATCACTAGGCCATGGATAGGATTTCCAACACCAGCGCATTTCTCCATTCATGACAGTACCAGTCACCCCCTACCTGCCACAATCCGGCAGCTAAAGGTTTTGTGTGATTTGCTAAGATTCTACACACGCTGTAAATACAGATTGGTATGCACTCGTAGCCCAACCTATGTACTATCAAAAGGAGTTATTTTCATCTCTCTGCCGCTAATATTTCAGCTTTTATGAGAGATAAAAATGCATTCCTTAGATCTCTTAAATTTGTAGACAGTGTGAAGCCTTCTCCAGCCCCCTGCGGGTCCCTGCAGCCAAGAAGCGTAGGGCTTCTGTTTGAAACTTCAAGAAGGTGACAATTTATGTTCACTCTGCTGGGGAACTTTTTATTGCCACCTAGGTGTCAGCTCAATCCCTGGAGCTGGCTCTGTTCTTTTCAGATGCTACTGAAAGAACATATGTGCATGGCTGACATTGAATACTATATTTTTAATAACACAGAATTAAACTACATCTATGATTCTACTACTTCTACAGATCACATCACATCTTGCTAAGGCAAACTATCCTTGTGCTTACATTTATGTTACAGGGGAATATTCAGAGCAGTTCTAGGACAGGTATATAAAAGTAATAATAGAAGGGGGGAGAGGGGGAAGAAAAGAAATAGGAAAGAGGAGAGGGAGAGTGGATGGGGTGAATGAGGAATAGGGCATATAGGAGGAGAGAAATAGGAGGAGAAGGGAGTAGGGGGGACCCATTCCTGAAAAATACAGCAGAAGCTGGACAACCAAAGCTTTAGGGCCCACAACCCAGTGGATCTCTAGCCGGAATCTACCTATCCCAAATTCCACAACATTTATTAAAAGATTATGTGATCTGGCCATAACCCATGCATTCCAAATTTTCACAAACTTCCAGGGGCACTTGCAGCCCATGTCAGTTAGTTTGTATAAAGGTAATACAGAGTCAATTAACAGATGACACTGGACAACCGTAGGGGGAGGAGACAGCTTCCAATTCTTAAAAATTACCTTTCTAGCATAGAAATACAATTAAAATAACAGTAACTTTTTATGAGTAGATTAAGCCATTGATAACCAAGAGGAGCACTTTGGGGTCTAGCATTACAGAAAGATTGGTGACTGCATTAATTTCCATTACCACTGCCTTCCAGAAATCCTGGATGAGCAAACATTTCCAGATGACATGGAAGTATGTCCCTGCTGGATCCTCAGTCACCTTAGGTAACCCCAGAGTATTGTTTCTCTGATTACGATTCTCAGAATCTTCTGCCTGATACTCCAGTGCCTTTACTTTGGTGCGGAGTGTATGGATGGAAGCAGTGTGATCTCTCAACATATCCTCCAAGTCATCTACATGCTGCTTGACCTCCGCCATCCTTGATCTGAACTAGTCCATATCCCCCTGGATCAATCCGATGTCCAGCTGGAGAGAATCAATTTATCCCGTCAGAGTAGTCTGACAGGTAGAGATGGTTTGCATCAGGGAAGCAAAGTTGTCCTGTTCTCGGAGAGCCAAGTCCGCATCCTCCATCTGGGTCTCCATATTGGAAAGCACAATAGGCCTAGCTTTTGCGCCAGCAGATGTGGCAGATGATGCAGAGGCTTTCCAGGGCAATGATGACGGGCACCCTCTGATCCTAGCAGGGTAGAAAACTTCCAGGGGTTAAGCCATGTGATCAAAAGGTAACAAACCCAAAGTAAAACAGGATATTTATCAGGCAGAGCAATGGAGCTCTCTTACTATGCCTCTGCTCCGGTCACCATCTTGAATACGTTCCCCTCCCCCCTTTTTATTTTTAATACATTTGCAAAGATTTCAAACATACTTCTTTCACGTTGTCAATATGGGGTAGTGTTTGCAGAATTTTGAGGAAAATAATGAATTTAATCCATTTTGGAATAAGGCTTTAACATAACTTGTGGAAAAAGTGAAGCGCTATGAATACTTTCCGGGTGCACTGTATATACCATAGTTTGTAGACTCTATAAATTTCACAGAGACTAAATAATATACACTGTTTTTGGGTTATTTTTACCAAAAAAAATGTATCAGAATAAATTTATGAAGAAAGATTATGTATTTGCAAAATTTTATAACAAAGACTACAAAAAATACCAAAAATGTTTTTTTAAAAAAAAGAAAAAAGTGTTTTATTCATCTACTTCTGTATTTTTTCATTTATATAGCAAAGAATAAAAAACTCACTGGTGATTAAATACCACCAAAAGAAAGCTATATCTGTCTAAAAAAAAAAAAACATATGGGTACGGTGTTGCGTGCCTGAGTAATTGTTACTCAAAGTGTGACAGTGCTGAAAGCTGAATATTGGCTTGGACTGGAAGGGAATCAAAGTGTCCAGACTTTAAGTGGTTAAAAGCTGTTATGTTTGGATCTTATCTGTTTCTGCATCTAGAAACAAATGCGTAAAGACATTATGTTAGCTTACAAGGATTAAGTACAGTGGATACTATGAAATTGTTTTTCCAACTTCAAAATTCAGTCTTTTGACTTTACTAAAAAAAAAAAAAAAAGAAATCTGTTTTAAAGATATGTGCCGGTTTTGTCTCATATTGTTGAAATATTCTAAATCCTTTATTGCTTTTGTTTGAATAATTCGAAAGTCCTTATTACTCTCCTTAATCAAATCCATAAATCTAAAGAAAAGTGGAAAATTACAAGCTCTAGCCAGTGAAACAGTGATTTGATTTGTAGAAGGTCTCTTTTCTCCATTATCATTTAGATGCATTCATCTTGTAGAATCGGGGTGTCTTTCATAATCAGCATACCAAAATGCACGTACATTTAAATTAAAAGAATATCCTGTAATGTGATCAAGAATCTGATTATAATCAAAGCTCCATCTTTTAAAACTGTGCTATAATGTGAATCAGTTGCCTATACAGATAGTAGCCCTTTGATTAGAAAAGAAACCACTTATACTCTATCTGTAAAGTTGACTACCCCCTCATAGTATCCTTGCATAATGTAAGCTAATGTTACTTTATCCAAAACTGAGGGAACTTAAACTTCATGCAACTGGTGTTTCTGTAAAAGTCAGCTGTTGGGGACAGCACATTATTGTCTTAGCAAATACATAAAAACTAATGAAGTTAAATGGGAATTAAAATTAAATAAAAATGTACTGTGGAATTTTTCTGTTTTTTTCCCTCCTTAATCTAATTTGCAGCATGAGTTCTGTCATGATTTAAAAGCTTTCGCAATATGCTTTTCTGCTGGTTTAAATCAGTCGTTTTTAATTGGAGAAATAAAAAAATGTGTGCTACTAAGTTTCTTTGTCAACTTCTATTTTACCCTTTTTTTTAATTAACCAACATCTAGGCAGGGGCTGCTCCAGACAATTTTTGGAGGATGTTGTGCTGGTACTTGAAGCATAAGACACGTTTCACACTGGGGCATTTTTTTTTTTTTTTGAAATAATATTTATTGAATGTTTTTTTCACATTACATAACATGTAAAGACAACAAACACAGTAAATAACTGCTGCAATGACTCAATGGGGTAACAGGGTTGACTGTCGTGGTACTAATGCGGTGAGTAGCGACTGTTATCTCCCAT
>BLSH010187565.1:566645-577020 GCA_018402905.1 Glandirana rugosa | reverse complement strand
GTGAATAATATGTGGGATTTTTGTTTTGATTTTTCTATTTTTGATTTTATTAGCTAGCATTTTGCCCGCTTTGTTGGAGGTCGAATTAGAAGAAGCTTTTAATTTTCTTAGCATGTGTTCGTATGAGTTTAGCAGCAGTGATCTGAATTCTTGTCTGAGGGATATAATTTGCGCTGCGTGTTTAGGATGGGGGTCGGATTTGTTAATGTTTTCAAGTGACGTGATTTGGGACAGGATGTGATCTATTTGGTTTGATCTTGACTTTTTATGTTGGGAAGACAATTTCAACAATACACCACGCATAAATGCTTTGTGCGCATTCCACACCATGACCGGATCCGACACCGATCCCTGGTTAAATTCAAAGAATTTGTTGATTTGTGAGGAGATTGTGGGGTTGTATTCTGGATGTTGTAGTATGTGGTTGTTGGCTCTCCACAAATAGGTGTTTTGTTTGTTGGGAGCATTTATGATGGAACTTGTGACAGGGGCGTGGTCGGACCAGGTCGCGGTATGGATTACAGAAGCGCTAATGTGCTGTAGGATCCACTTGTCTGTGAGGATCAAGTCGATCCTAGAGTAAGAGTTATGACGTGGAGAGAAATGTGTGAAGTCTCTCTCTGATCCGTGTTGGCATCTCCACACGTCATATAAATCTTGTGTTACCAAAAGGTTTTTCAATGGAGACTCTTTCCTTCTAGAGAGCGTCGATGAGTCCAGTGTTGCATCAGGAGGCAGGTTGAAGTCTCCACATACTATTAGGTGCCCTTGTTGGACCCTTTGGGCCAGTCGGATAGTTCTGCGAATGAATGACAGTTGGCGTACATTGGGCGCGTAAATGTTTAGGAGGGTGAAGTCAGTTTTGTTTATGGTGCAGGTTAAGATTAAGAATCTTCCGTTCTCGTCGGATATTTCTTGCTTGAGGTGGAAGTCTATTGTGTTCTTCACGGCAATAAGTACTCCTCTGGACTTAGTGGTGTGTGAGGCTTTGAAGATGTGAGGGAATTTGCTATTTGAACAGTAGGGAGTAGCATTCTTGGAGAAATTAGTCTCTTGTACACATACTATGTCACTATGAAGCTTTTGAGCCATTTTCCACAGTGAGTGTCTCTTAACCGGGTGGTTAAGCCCGTTCACATTAAGGGATAGTATGTTAATGGACATTGTGTATTGGTTGTGGGTGATAAAAATGAATGAAAAGACTCACAGATAGGTGGTGAAGGATTGATGCCGCCAGTTGTGGGTCCGAGTTGTATGGCTGGCGGTGGAGTTGAAGGGTGGACTGGGTTCCTGGAGGATGGCTGTTGGTATATTCCGTTGAGTCTATAGACAGGTTGTACAAGGAGATGATGGCAAGCTGAGACTCGATCAGCTGGATATGATTTGTGCTGTACTTTCAACAGCTATGTTAGCTTGTATTTTGCTGTAAGATCTGTTGACAAAAAGAGAAAAAAAAAAAGAACAAAACAAGAATTTAACTCGGCTGAATTACCGAACGATTGGGGGTAATCAGTCTATAGCAGAGAAGATTGGTAGATGCAGGATCTGCAGCCAGGGAGAGCTTCATGTGATGTCTTGTCGAGCTCGGAGAGACACGAGGTCTGGGGGCAAAGTGAGTCCCCAGTCACTCGGGGTCTCCCCTTTTAAGGCCCAGGTGTCGCTTTTTTTTTTTTTTTTCAAGTGTTGAAGTTATGTGCATTCCTGCCCAGCTGACGTTGTGGTGGTTGGTGTCATTGTCGCAGGGTTCGAGGAGGAGGCGAAGAAGCTGTGTCGTCAGGTGGTGTAATGATGATGCCCCAGGTGTAAAGAAGTTGGAGCCCAGAGGATAGGTTGTTAATTACGTGAGATGCTCCATTCCTGGTGATGATGAGGGTTGCCGGGTATCTCCATTTATATTGGATCTTGTGATTGTTCAGCCCCTTAGTGATGGGGTTGAGGTACCTCCGTAGTTGAAGGTCAGGGAGAAGTTGGAGATTTGCATACGGTGGGGGCAGTGAGTTGATCTTCCTGGCATTGTGTAACAGCTTTTCCTTGATGTGGTAAAAGTGTACTCTCATGAGCACATCACTGGGAATTGAAGCTGCCAGATGTGAGGGCTTGGCGATCCTGTGGATCCTGTCAATAATGATGTCGCGGGGGGACGCCTCCGGTATAAGGGTGCGCATCAGTTCTTTGGCGTAGTTGGGGAGGTCTGCAGGCAATATTGATTCGGGGACCCCCTTAGCTTAACATTATTCCTGCGGGACCTATCTTCTAAATCTGCGAGTTTGGCTCGCACCCACTCCTGTTCCTCCCTGACTTCTTCATATGTGTCAATTATGGTGTTGACTGTAGTGGAGCATGTCTCCATGCTTTGTTCAATATGCGTCACTCTGCCGTCCATGTTGAGGATGTCCGTCGACATTTTAGTGAAGAGAGATGCCAGGTCTGTCATTAGAGAAGTCTGGAGGGATACCAGCATCTCTTTAAGAGTGGTGTCGATCACTGGTTGGCCTGTAGTTGGGAAGTTCGCCATTGGATTAGTTAAGGCCTGGTGGGTTAGTAAGGGAATAGAAGCCTGGGACTCAAGTGGCGGTCTGGATGTTTGTAGTGGAGATTGCAGGGCATCCAGTCTCATGCGGGCTTTAGCAGGGCTGCCCGTGTTATTCCCCCCCCCCCCCTGAGTCGTCTTGTGCAGTCTGTGAGTGGAGGGTTGAGGTATCTGTGTCTCCTGGAACCTCGTCTGGGAGGTCCGTGTATGCCTCGCGGCGATCCGAGCGTTCGTTGCAACAATGGTTTTCGGCGCCATCATGTCCGTCACCCTCCTTCCCCGCCGGCTTGAAGAAGAAGGCCGTCAGTTTTGTGGGTTGCCGTTCGGTCACCCTCTTGCGGGACATGGTTCCTTGTGTCCCCAGTTAGTGTGTCAGCAGTTTCTGTCAGTTTATACAGACCTGGGCTGTCTGTGTGCTGTGAAGTGATCTCCTCAGGCTGCAGAGCTCTGTTTCAGGCGGCCATCTTCAGCGCCGGCTAGCCACGCCCCCCGAGTTTTACTCTCTTTCTCTGACAGAAAATAGTGTGTCTATAATAATGCCATTAATATACCTGGCGTGAAATGTTGGTAGGGAGAACTTCTTGGCTATTATAACTTTTACCAACAGTTTACTTTAGGTCTATCGTTAATGCCATAGCAGCAGAATTAATTGCTTTTTTCCCTGCGCCGCCACAGTCCACAGAGTATTTAAAATAGATTATAGGCTTCAGCAGAAGAGAAGAGCAGCTAAGTCTGGGCATATTAATCCACCCTGCTAAGCCTCATAGCAGTCTACATTGGCCCAGTAGGTACTAGAACATTATTTAAATTACCAGGAGCAGAAGGGAGCCTCAGCCACAGAATTATTCCATGGGCGAATGGAAAAAATGGAAAAAATCCCCTTCTCTACCGTTAACAGGGAATGGGGGGCGTGGTCTGGACATCTTGTGAGAGCTCCGGAGCTACAGAGCTTATCTCCAGCCATCCGTCCTCAGCAAACCCCGGTGAGCATTCACACACACCCAGGGGGTTTTCCATCATCACCCCACACAGACTGGACTGAGTATTTTGGAAATTTAGGCCGCAACTTTTTCCGCGCCTAGGCCGCAGAAGCCTCCACAGCTCCCCAGCATCCATCCAGCCCTCACATTCCTCTCTGGACCCCGAGGCACGGACCTGGAGACTCTTCATCCCCCCACACATAAGCTGGGCAAATACCAGATACGGACCCGCTCATCAGTCTGCGCCATCTGCAAATTTAGACCGAGGCCTCACCTGTGACTAGGCCACAGTATCTAGATCAGCTCCCCAGGCCCCCATCCAACCATCCAAAATCTTAAAAACATTAAATCAAGGGGGTACTGACGAGCCCTGCACACTGGTGGCTGCCTGAAGCCCTCCAGCATTGTGGAGCCTCATTAGCAAACACAGGAATCCATGCCACCCTTAAATCACTTCCAGCCATGGGGAAAAACGACCACTCTACCACAGCCTCCCGCAATCTCAAAGAACAGCCACCGCAACCACCTGGTAACATCCCAGCAATGTTCAGGCTAGCGGGAGGGGATAACCGCACATCCACAGAGATGGAATTAGAATCTCCGACTGGTTCCCAGACCTAGACGAGTACACAACAGAAGCCCACTTACCCTGCTTCATCCAACCCGCTCTGTATGAATGACCTACAAGCAGTGGCGGCAGATATAAAAGCTACCCTGACAGCTGCCATATCTGACCTCAGGGCTGATTTGCATGCAGTCTCCATGAGGATGGAAGTGGTGGAACAAACAACAACCCGCCATGCTGATGCCATAAGACAAGTCCAAAGACCCACAGATTTGAACCTCTCACACATAATCAACATGCACAGATATCTGGAGGACCTCAATAATCGAGGAAGACGTCACAACATACGCATCAGGGGGCTGCCCGAGACTATTTAACAACATCAGAACAGACTGTGGTGGGGATTTTTAATGATCTGCTAGAAAGACCCGCAGACTCCCCCATTGAAATAGAGAGAATCCACAGAGCACTAAGACCCAGAGGAAGGGAACCCGACCCCCCTAGAGACATAATTTGCTGCTTAGTAAATTTCCCACAAAAAGAAGCAATCCTCAGAAAAGCTCGAGATCGCAATAGAGTACTCTTTAATGATACTGAGATCAAGCTGTTCCAAGACCTCTCCGCTATAGCCCTGAACCACAGGAGAGCCCTGCGCCCCCTGCTAAATCAACTCAGATCAAGAGGTATCCCATACAAATGAAAGTTCCCCTTCTGTCTGTCTGCAACCTGGAGAGGTCATTCGGCTTACCTAAGAACCCCCGATGATCTACATGCCTTTTGTGAAACGCTCAACATTCCTTATACGAAAGTACCTGAATGGTACAGCACATTCTCCATTTCCGAATCATGGATCAAAGTCTCCAACAACTCCACCCCTAGAGCTCAAAGACACAGAGACAGATGCCATAGAAACTCCGACCTACCTCCTCTTCACCCTAACCGCAGAGAGGAAGCTCCAAGAAGCCCTGGTTCATCCCCTCTAGAAGAGACCGAATGGATGCTTAAGTTACTCAACATCTAGATAACACTCCTCATCGATCCTGTTCCATTCCACAAGTCTGGCCAGAAAGCTTTCTACACATAAGTACGGTATTGTAATTCACATGCTCTTATTTTCTTGGCAATCGTACATGGTGAGTTCAAACTTTTCCTCCTGACCGGTGTGAGACAAACTGACCTCATGGCCTCACCCTTCTCCCCTCAATTTAAACGCCTTTGAAGGCGCTCACTTAATGCTAGGGACCTCTGAAGACATGAGTCTCTATCCCTGGTCCAACTACAGAAAGCGCCAGTTCTGATCCAGATCAAATGCTTTTTTGACCAAACTTTCTTCATCATCGCAGGTTTTCTATATTACCACAGTTACTCTGATATTAATCTAAGTCTTCTCTTGATAACCATAAACTGTTATTATGATATAAATGATGCATCCAGTGTAGACTTTAATCAGCCAGATGGGTCTGAGTCTTGTACCCTATCGAATGTATGGTTATTATTGAGCCTTCTTTAACCCATTAAGGTATTATCTGCATTTTTTCTGTGTTCTCTCTACCCATTGTTATCTTAGATCCCAAGCTTCAGGGCTCCGTTCTCAATGCCCAATCAAGAGCGACCATCCAAGCTCTTTAGAATCTTCAAATGTAAGTTATGTTTTGGTTCTGTACTGTTTGAGTTTTTGTTTTTGACTCAGGTTACCTCATTCAACTTGGGGCTTACTTTGCTTCTTTAGACATCTCTGGGGGGGGAGTGTCATTGTGGGTCCCCGGCTTCCCGTTGGGAGGCGTAGTGCGACTCAACAATGAAGAGGCATAAACAATGGATATTATGTATCAGCTTCTTTACAGCCTCCTGCATTACTTACTTACCTCTCAGATTTTTTCTAACTATCCAAAACTATACCAGATTGCCCTCTTCTAGGCTATAATGCACTACATCGATTGGAGTTCTTTTTTTTCTGTGTATAACATAAAAGGCCTCTTCATCCCCATAGGGTACTATAATTCTTCCACAGGGTATCACCTATATAGTCCTCATCTTCAATCCCTCATTAAAAGCATTCAGTACACACCATGCATAGAGAAACAGCTATCCATTCCAATAACACACCACAATCCCTCCACAGTAAACTCCACACACTCCCTCCTCTTTAAATCATTAAAGACCATCCCAGATCTAACTCCATACAGGATTCTATACCGTACCTGGTTTCCCCAGCTCCACCACTGCAGGTGCGCGCCTCCTCACGTTCAAAACTAGACCCCTCCCCCACACAGAGAGAGAGAGATCCCTTTCTCTCCTGTCAGTACCGGACTTACCTAAATATCATATCTAAACATTCTCCCTGCCACTACTTTAGGAACATTAGCTGGTCTATTTCTCCCTCCGGACTTTCGGCCATTCACCCTTCCCGTCATTCAGACACCTCTTTCTTCTATTCTATCTCACTCTTCTTATCTACCCCCCTTCCCCTGTTCTTGATTTCCTTTCTCTGAGATTTAATTCCACCTACCAAACTGCCTGCCGTTGAACACAAGCTCCGTTAGTTTTCTTTGCCCTACCAGAACATATTAAGCTTGCAATATCTACCACTTACAATTGTTGACTGGGCAAACCATCAATAAACAATAATGACATCTCCAATAACGATCCAAACTCCTCTCTCGTTGAAAGTAGTCTCAATTAATGGCAAAGGGCTAAACCTCCCTGAGAAATGCTCTCAATTATTAAGGGAATGTCATAGGCTGAAAGCAAATGTGGCTCTAATTCAGGAAACTCATTTTCTTGAAGGGAAGATTCCAAACCTCTCCGACAAGAACTACACAAAGATATATCACGCCACCAACAAAGAATCAAAATCGAAAGGAGTCTCAATACTCATTTCTAGACGAACCCAATTTAAAATCACGGACTCCTTGAGTGACCCATTAGGAAGATACATCTTCCTTAAGGGCACCATTAATAACCGACCCATTACAATCGCCAATATCTATGCACCTAATACCAAACAAGTAGCCTTTTTTAGGCAGGCTGTCACGTACCTGCAGGATGAGTCTGACTTCTGCAGGGGTAACCTCTCTTGCGGCCCTAGTTCGAGAACCCCTAATAGAGCAAACAGGGAGTTCAGGAGCGCAGAGGGGCACGAGGGTTGGACAGGAACACTTGGTGGTGCGTGTAGGTCCACTGGGACTCGTGCAAGACAGAAGAGTGGTCGTACAGTCTGGGTCGGCGACAGGCAGGCTAGGAAGTACAAAAGGAGCAGGCAGGCGGATGGTCGGGTACAGGCAGGGTTCATTAACAGGCTGACAGCAGAAGTGCAGAAGGATCAGGCAATTCGATGGTCTTAGGCAAGCCAAGGGTCAATACAGGCGGAGTTCAGACAAGGTCGGGCAAGCCGGGTCACAGGAACAGGTGACAGGAACAGATAACAGGCACAAGTTGCTCAGGAAGGACGGGTACACGCTGTAGAACGAACAGCACTTGCTACAGGAAGCAGGAAATTCAGATAGAGCTGCTCCTCCGTGAGCTAGAGGAAACAACAATCAAATGCAATTAACCCTCAGCACAGTCTTCTAACACAGACAATTGACCTTCTGACAACATTCTCAACAGGAATCCTCATACTAGGGTGAGACTTCAATGTCCCCATGAACCCTATTATTGACACCTCCTCTGGTACATCTTTTTTACCATATAGGGCGCTAAGGCAAATTAAAAAACAATTACAGGGTCTCCTGTTGCATGATACCTGGAGAACTCTTAATCCACAAGGGAAAGATTACACATTCTTCTCTCGTCTGCATCAAAAATACACGAGGATTGACTACCTTTTTGTCTCACAACCTGACCTATCCTTTCTTCAAAACACCACAATTGAACCCATGACTTTCTCAGATCATCATCCAATTACTGCTACCTTGACCTTTCCAGAAATCATAAATAGGACCAAAACATGGAGACTTAACTCCACCTTACTAAATGACCCCGCAGTAATTTCCAACATCTCTACATGCCTCCAAGATTATTTTTCATTAAACGATACACCTGACACATCGCCTCTCAACATTTGGGAAGCACAAAAATGTGTAGTACAGGGCGATTTTATAAAAATAGCCTCCCAAAATAAAAAAATTCATCAGGCAAAAATCTCTACCTTAATGTCACAGATTAGCAAGCTAGAATCGTCACATAAGAGAAACCAAGCTATTGCAACATACGGAGAACTTATATCTGCAAGACAACTCCTCTTAGAGGAGCTAAACTTAAAAGTGAAAAGAGGCTACATCTTGCAACATGAGATTTACTACGAACAGGGTAATAAAAGTGGCAGGCTTGCTAAGGCGGTACAAAGCAAAAAGTCAGCTGATACAGTTCACCACATAAAGGACAAACACGGAGGTATACACTCTTCTAATGATAAGATTGCCCTCTAATTAGAGAATTATTACCGTTCACTGTATAACATTCCCTCCGACCCCAAATGCCCTATAGGATCAGACCTACGGAACCGCTTTATTCAAACGTTCCTAGATGACTTTGGTATCTCCCATCTCAAAAGAAGTATCAGATAAATTAAATTCACCCATTTCGGAATTTAAATTTGTGAAGGCAGTTAAAGAAATGAAAGTAGGCAAAGCCCCTGGCCCAGGCGGACTCCCCCTACAGTACTATAAAACATTCATGAACATACTCAAAACCCCTTATCTCTCCTCTTTCCACACACTCAGCTTCGAAACCCAAGCTCCCCCACACCTTCTTTAAGCTCATATTGCTGTTATCCCCAAAGAGGACAAAGACCCTTCCCAAGTATCAAACTTTCGTCCCATATCTCTCATTAATGTGGACATCAAGATATTTGCGAAGATCTTGGCCAATCGCCTCTTACCTCTTCTTTCCTCCCTAATCTCATTAGACCAAGTCGGATTTATACCGGGTAGAGAGGGCAGAGACAACACCATTAAAGCATTAAATATTCATCACTGGCTCAACCTGAATAAGAAACAAGGCTTTTTCTTCTCCTTAGATGCTGAAAAGGCGTTCAACAAGGTGGCCTGGGATTATATGCACGCGGTACTCAGGCACATGGGAATCCCCAAGTTAAGGCTTTCATATATTAAAGCCCTCTACTCCCCCCCGCTGCCAGAGTGCGTGTAAATGGCCACCTGTCGGACGCCTTTCACCTTAAAAATGGCACTAGACAAGGGTGCCCGCTCTCCCCGATTCTATTTGTTCTGTCCCTCGAGCCCCTCCTTAACAAAATTCGCCTCAACCCCAATATAAAAGGGATTACCATTGCAGAACGCTCATTCATTCGCTGACGACCTCCTTCTTTTCCTCTCAGAGCCTATTATCTCTCTTCCAAACCGGCTAAAAGATTTAGATTTTTTCCACCAAATTTCTAATCTAAAAATGAACCACTCTAAATCATCTGCCCTGAATATAACCCTTTCCCCTGAAACAGTCCACCTATGCCAAAGCAACTTTCCCTTTAAATGGGCCAAAGATTACATTACCTACCTGGGAATTAAACTACCACATTCTCTTTCCAACCTCTTCCATTTTAACTTCACTCCAATTCTAAAAGAGACTAAAGAAGATCTAAAGAGATGGAACATACTCAATGTTTCATGTTTCGGTAGAGCATCTCTAATTAAAATGACAATTATCCCTCGTTTCCTATATCTTTTCCAAACAATCCCCATCAAGATCCCTATATCCTTTTTTAATAATTTCCGCCAACTCTGCTCTTCTTTTATCTGGCGCAACAAGCAACCCAGAATTAGATATGACAAACTAACCCTTCCAAAACATAGAGGTGGGATTGCCCTCCCTGATCTCCGCAAGTATCACTTAGCAGCTCTCCTTACCTGTATCGTGGATTGGAACTTACACGGTTCTATTAAAGACTGGGTCATTCTTGAACAACTCACTTCACCACAGAGCCTAAGAAACCTACCATGGCTACATCCCCAACATATCATCCCTCAAAATAAACAACACCCACTTATTGGCCCCACCTTAATGAACTTGATTGTTTTCGCCAATTCCACCCCGGTTATTCACCCACAACAAATAAAACTCCCTACTATACAACCCCTACATCGGTACCATCCAAAGAATCCGAGACACCACTTCACTCAACAAGTTCTTACTGGGTCAGAAATTATCTTGGCACATTCAAGGTTAGGTGCTATGTCCATTCCTCTCGACGATTCACTATGAACGCCTCTAGTCCCTCCCGTTAGGGTGGAGATACAAAACCTTCCCAATCAAACAGTATAGATTAAGACCCAACGAACAACG
>BLSH010187565.1:548835-566635 GCA_018402905.1 Glandirana rugosa | reverse complement strand
AAGTTCCTC
Source organism: Glandirana rugosa (assembly GCA_018402905.1). NCBI lineage: Eukaryota > Metazoa > Chordata > Amphibia > Anura > Ranidae > Glandirana > Glandirana rugosa. The sequence goes on along the minus strand of BLSH010187565.1, from coordinate 566,626 downwards.
CACTATACAGATAAACAAGCCATACTGCAGGCGTTCAGGAAAACACGCACACTCAGAATAGAAGGAGCAAGCCTTCTGATCTTCGCAGATTATTCAGCTGAAGTCTCAAGGAAACGCAAAGCATTCCAAGCAATCTGTACGGAACTTTACAAACAAAGAATACGATTCTCCCTGGCCTTCCCGGCAACCTTACGGGTCCAAACCCCGGACGGCGAGCAGCTCGCTTTTCAAACTCCACGAGAAGCAGAGGCCTTTCTCAGAGCTAATTCTTCCAGACAATCAAGCCCCGCCACCTCGCAAGGTTCATCCTCTCCTAACCACAGGGAACAATGGAGCCCCAGGAAAGACCCTGCCAAACGCCTGCGGCCAAACAACAATGGGGCCGCAACTCCCCCACCATCCTCCCTCAATGCATGACATCCACCCGGATCCAAGGCTACCCCAGATTGCTCATTCAGGCATGTCCAAGGTGCTATGCAACCCCCAAAGCCTACAAACCAGGACCTTGACGCTCTCACCAACTTAAAGATGTCTGTCCCTCATGGCTGAGACTCCCCCCCATATTAGATACTTTGATTAGCTGCCTGTCTGTGCGGACTAGCCGCGCTAGTGTATGACACACTTGAGGAAAAAAGTGAAGTGAAGAAAGGTAGATTATGATGTTGTTATTAACTTTGTTTACTTGTACCCTCTACAGCTCCTATACCCTATTTCTCCAACTCCACCTACTGAGAGAATCTGCCGATGATCAACTCAGGTATCACAACTTCCCCGTTCTTCTGAAACGTGAGTCCTTCCTTCTTACATTACTAAAAGTACACAGACCAACTTACACATCCCCCTTACATGATTCACCTTCCTACGGATAGTTTCCTGGAATGTTAAGGGACTACGCTCCCCGGCTAAAAGAGCCAAAATCCTTAGACATCTAAAAAGCCTTCGCACTGACGTGGCCCTCTTGCAGGAGACCCACCTGGATGCGGACGATTTTAACCGCCTTCAAAAATTTTGGGTCGGGAAGGTCTATGGCTCCCCGGCGATAGGCAAAAAAGCGGGGGTAATAACCCTCATACACAAGAAACTCCAGGCAAATATCGTAGAGGCAAATCATGACTCTCAAGGGCGTAAAGTGACAGTTCACCTCAAATTCCAGTCTAAAGATCTTCTAATCTCTAATATATATGCACCAAACCCACCTACACTGAAATTTTACCAGGAGACCACCAGGTGGCTCTTGACTCAACCCTCCACCCCCCATGTGATAGGCGGGGATTTCAACGATGTAATGAACCTGGAGGAAGACAGATCCTCACATACAGGTCATCCTCACAACACCCAAGGGCAGGGTCCGTCCTCCCAACTAGATAGATTCGCCACAGCCACAAACTTGGCAGACGCCTGGCGTCTATCCCATCCTGCAGACAGAGAGTACACTTTCTTTTCCCCGCCGCATAGAACCTTTTCAAGAATTGACCACATATTTGTAACCCATGCCCTACTTCACCAGGTCAAAGACACCAACATACACGAGATAGCGATCTCGGATCACGGCCCAGTCTCCATTACACTCGCAGACCTATCGTCTCCATCCTCCCCCAAAATATGGAGATTTCCCTCCTACCTAGCAGGTGACGCCCAACTACAGGAGATTCTCCGCCTGGCCTGGGAGGAATATCTCATTACCAATGAACCCCACTGCCCCAACCCAAATCTACTTTGGGATGCGGGCAAAGCAGTGCTTCGGGGCAAAATCATCTCCTACGCGACCCACCACAAACGCCACACCACTAAACAATATAAAGAAGCAAGCAGACAGTTGAGAGAGGCCCAAAAAGCACTCCAGAGAAATAACACCCCAGAAAATAGATCTTTCTGGCAAAATGCTAAACAGACATTTGACACGTGGGCAGAACACATAGACCGCGTCCACACAGCCCATTGGGACCTTGCCCTCCACAAACAAGGTAACAAGGCAGGCAAGCTACTTGCAAGACTAAGCAAGGGACAACATAAACCCACACACATAACCTCACTTAAAGAGCCCACAGGAAAGATAACCTCCCACCCGAAGGAAATAAATGACATTCTTCTCAAATATTACTCCAAGTTGTATGCCTCGGAATGCATGCATTCGGAGGCAGCCAACTTCTTTCTAAACAGCTCTAATCTCCCTCTCCTAAACCCAGATCAATTAGAAGCTTTAAATGAAACTATCAGCAAAGAAGAGATCGAACACACCATCAAACAACTATCGAGCCACAAATCCCCGGGCCCAGACGGATTCACTGCTGAACTCTACAAACTAACACAATCATACATCCCCGCTACACTATCCTCAGTATACAATACAATTTGGAAAGGGGGCCCCTACCTCCCGTCGAGAAATCAGGCATACATAAAACTGATTGAAAAAAAAGGCAAGGATCCCCAAGAACCCAGCTCATATCGCCCCATCTCACTCTTAAATGTAGATGCCAAGCTTCTCTCAAAAATAATAGCCGCCCGCCTGGCAAAAATTATGCCCTCGTTAATACATCCGGCACAGGCAGGGTTTACCCAGGGTAGAACCGCAGCCTCAAACATACGAAAGGTTCTAGCAGTTCTAGACTATGCCAAAACTCACCCGTCTCAAACGATAGCCATAGCAACTCTTGACGCCGAGAAGGCTTTCGATAAAGTGTCCTTCCCCTGGCTATTCCAAACCCTTAAGAAGCTGGGTTTCTCGGGGCCCTTTCTACACTTCATCGAAAGCCTTTACACAGCACCGCAGGCTCAAGTAGTAGCAGCAGGCATTATCTCAAACCCATTCAACCTGTACAAGGGCACCAGGCAAGGTTGCCCCCTCTCCCCTCTTTTATTTAACCTAGCTCTCGAACCATTGTCTAGATTTCTTACATTCGGCCTCACACTACATGGGGTCAAGCTGGGTGGGGAGGAGATCTGCACCGCCCTGTTCGCAGATGACATTCTAATATTCACCTCCAATCCCAAATTAGACCTCCCGGTTATAATGGAAACGTTTCGCCATTTCCAAAAATGCTCAGGGCTAAAAATAAACTTTTCAAAAAGTGAAATTCTCCCCCTTCAACCACACCACGGGGCGGGCTGGATCTCCTCTTCTCCCCTCCCCATAGCGAAAAATCACGTCACCTACCTGGGCGTGAACATCGGCAGAGATCCCTCCTCCCTTTATAACCTTAACTATCCTCCATTAATCTCCAAAATTGTGTCACAACTAGACTCCTGGATGAGCCTCCCCCTCTCATTAACGGGAAGATGTTGTCTTTTCAAGATGATCAGCTTTGCGAAGCTTCTCTACCCAATGCAAACGATCCCCATCCTTATCAAACATAAAGATCTGCAAAAACTGGATAAGGGGCTGTCGACCTTTCTCTGGCAACGAAAAAAGCCAAGAATTGCTTTATCTAAGCTCTGACTCCCCAGAGAAGAGGGAGGTCTGGGACTTCCACATGTGAGACTTTATAATTTGTCCTGTGTGCTAAGATGTGGTCTGGACTGGATCACCGGTCTCTCCAGATACACCAATCACAAAATAGAATCAGCAATTGCCTGCCCATATGACCTCACCTCCATCCTCCACAGCAACCTGACATGCCTACCGCCCCATCTCAAAAATAATCTTTTGGTGCGGGATACCGTCTTAGCTTGGAGAAACACAAGGAGGGCCCAGCGCCTACACATGAACATATCAACATTCCTCATAGTCCGGGGTAATCCCATGTTTAGACCATCCACCCAGCACAAGGCCTTCCAGGACTGGGATCACTTCAATATTAAGAAACTCTCTGACCTGTTTGATACTCACTCCGGACAAGCTTTACCAACACAGGAACTACAGGATAGATTTAAACTGCCTAATCACCATTACTTTCATATACATCAAATCATCTCATTTGTAAATAAGACTTGTCCGGACCCACTCCTAAGATTCCGACCTTCAGTGTTGGACCCCATGATTCAAAATCAATCGTTTACTGTCTCCAGCATCTACAAGAACTTACTACCCTTCTTCTCACAAGCCCTTGATAACTCATCTATTAAAGCCTGGTACAAAGACCTTCCTATGGTCCTACCCCAGGACACAATACTTGCGGGACACAAAAAAACTCTCCGTCTGACCACCAACGAAGCATGGAGGGAAACACAACTGAAGATATTACACAGAGCCTATATACCCTACTACATCTCCCCCGAACTTCAAGGTATCAGATGCTGTCCATGGTGCAATACAAGGAACCCGACCCTGTCTCACAGACTCTGGCTATGCCCACATATAGCAACATTCTGGATCCAAGTACAGTCTTTCGCAGCCAAAGTAACTGGCCAAGACATCCCACTGCATCCGGCACTAATGATATTTGGGGATAGCTCAGCTTTCACCTCCAACACACCAAGCACGACAGGGCCAACAGAACCCTGGATTTACTTGTGTATGCTGGCAGCACGCAAAACCATACTGGTCCACTGGACACAAACCAGCCTCCCCGGTGTCCGAGAAGTCCAAAGACAACTAAACACACTTATGTTCAGAGAACTACTGGACATCTGGGCTAACAACCAAAACTCACGGAAACGATTCCACAGGAGATGGAACTCATATATCCAAGCTACATTCTCCAAGGAAGACCAGGAAGGACTCACCCCCCCCACTTATACAACTTGAGACATAGCCTGAAAGACCTACCAACCAGTTAGACCAAGTCTAACCTACTACATCCTCACAACAACCAGAAACGGAGAATACAAACTCTTTCAACAATGACAGCCCATTTTAGCCCAACAAGCCAAAACCTGTCAGTCCCTGTTACTCCCCCTGAGCTATGTTAAGTTACAATGCATAAATAGTTATTTGCTTTCTTTATCCACGCTTAAAACAATAAGTGTATCCTCCACGCCAAGTGACATACGATTCTTCCGTCACCCCCCCTTCTCCTGATATCTAACCATCCCATTATAGCCTCCTGGACGCTGACCCCGCCTGCTTCCTCCCCTTCTCCCTGTCAAGGGGAGGGGGTGAGAGAAACAGGAGAATCAGGTCTCCCCTATCCATGCAGGCAAAACTATTAAACACCCCCAGTTTATCAGGAAACGCATTCCACAACAAAGGTGACTTGGCCTGCAGGAAACTCTTTCCCTTCCCCCCCCCCATTTCACCCTTTATGTACCCCCACCACTCGCTAACTCCCTCTAACTTCCTGTATATCTTCTCCCTCCCCCCCCCCTTTCTCTCCCCTCCCCCATCTTTCCCGAGAAAATGGCAATGTTTTCACTGCATAAGTGTCACTGTTAATTTATGACCTAATAAAATTTGAAATAAAAAACAAAAAAAAGAAGTATCAGATAAATTAAATTCACCCATTTCGGAATTTGAATTTGTGAAGGCAGTTAAAGAAATGAAAGTAGGCAAAGCCCCCAGCTGAGGCGGACTCCCCCTACAGTACTATAAAACATTCATGAACATAATCAAAACCCCTTATCTCTCCGCTTTCCACACACTCAGCTTCGAAACCCAAGCTCCCCCACACCTTCTTGAAGTTCATATTGCTGTTATCCCCAAAGAGGACAAAGACCCTTCCCAAGTATCAAACTATCGTCCCATATCTCTCATTAATGTGGACATCAAGATATTTGCGAAGATCTTGGCCAATCACCTCTTACGTCTTCTTTCCTCCCTAATCTCATTAGACCAAGTCGGATTTATACCGGGTAGAGAGGGCAGCGACAACACCATTAAAGCATTAAATATTCATCACTGGCTCAACCTGAATAAGAAACAAGGCTTTTTCCTCTCCTTAGATGCTGAAAAGGCGTTCAACAAGGTGGCCTGGGATTATATGCACGTGGTACTCAGGCACATGGGAATCCCCAAGTTAAGGCTTTCATATATTAAAGCCCTCTACTCCCCCCCCCCGCTGCCAGAGTGCGTGTAAATGGCCACCTGTCGGACGCCTTTCACCTTAAAAATGGCACTAGAGAAGGGTGCCCTCTCTCCCCGATTCTATTTGTTCTGTCCCTCGAGCCCCTCCTTAACAAAATTCGCCCCAATATAAAAGGGATTACCATTGCAGAACGCTCATTCATTCACTGACGACCTCCTTCTTTTCCTCTCAGAGCCTATTATCTCTCTTCCAAACCGGCTAAAAGATTTACATTTTTTCCACCAAATTTCTAATCTAAAAATGAACCACTCTAAATCATCTGCCCTGAATATAACCCTTTCCCCTGAAACAGTCCACCTATGCCAAAGCAACTTTCCCTTTAAATGGGCCAAAGATTACATTACCTACCTGGGAATTAAACTACCACATTCTCTTTCCAACCTCTTCCATTTTAACTTCACTCCAATTCTAAAAGAGACTAAAGAAGATCTAAAGAGATGGAACATACTCAATGTTTCATGGTTCGGTAGAGCATCTCTAATTAAAATGACAATTATCCCTCATTTCCTATATCTTTTCCAAACAATCCCCATCAAGATCCCTATATCCTTTTTTAATAATTTCCACCAACTCTGCTCTTCTTTTATCTGGCGCAACAAGCAACCCAGAATTAGATATGACAAACTAACCCTTCCAAAACATAGAGGCGGGATTGCCCTCCCTGATCTCCACAAGTATCACTTAGCAGCTCTCCTTACCCGTATCGTGGATTGGAACTTACACGGTTCTATTAAAGACTGGGTCATTCTTGAACAACTCACTTCACCACAGAGCCTAAGAAACCTACCATGGCTACATCCCCAACATATCATCCCTCAAAATAAACAACACCCACTTATTGGCCCCACCTTAACCGCTTTTGTTAGTTCAAGTAAAAGCTCCAACCCCAAACCATGGCTCAGTCCCTTAACCCCCCTGAGAGGAAACCCAGACTTCCCACCAGTCCTGGACAAAAACTTCCTTCTAAACATTTGGCCCCACAGAGACGTTCTAGCGTCACATTTCTATACAAGATGGGCGTTCATGTCACTGGAAGAGTTAAATGATTCCCTACTCCCCAACCATATCCCTCGTTGGACTTCCTTGCAGGTGAGGAATTCCCTACACAATTCTTCCAACATTCCACTATGGACTCGGAAAACATTCACCCTTGAGGACCTTTGTTCTAAAAAATCTCCCCAAAGACACATCATCTCCACTCTATACTCTTATACATTTGAGAACCTCTCAGCATTCTCAGATTCTGCATGCAAAGCCTGGGAACAAGACTTTGAAAGGTCCCTATCACCAGATGAATGGGAACTCATTAGAGTTGAGCGAACCCGGACTGTAAAGTTCGGGTCCGTACCGAACTTTGGGGTGTCCGGGACCCGAACCCAGACTTTTCAAAAAAAGTCCGGGTTCGGGTCCGGGGTTCTGGTAATTTTAATGAAAGTTCTTAAAATTGCTGTAAAAAAGTCCAGGAAGGTCCTAGAGGTCTGCAAAAGGAAGGAAAATGGGGGTAAGGGTGGGACAAGTGCCCTACAAAGAAATGGGGACAGGGAAATAACTAAAAGCATTTTTTCAAAAATAAAAACATAAAAAAAGCAAAAATGGAGGTGAATGTGGATCATCTTCAAACTGGGTCTGAAAAGTATTAATTAATGGTAGAGGCCATATAACTGTTCTAAAATCATCTTCAAACTGGGTCAAAAAAGTATAAATACGCCGGGAGAACCCATATCACTGTTCTGCAAACATCTGGAAACTGTGTGTGTCACTTTAAATATAACCGGGAATAACTGAACATCTGTTCTGCACACATCTGTAAAGTCTGTATGTCACTTTAAATATAGCCGCTAATAACTGAACATCTGTTCTGCACACATCTGTAAAGTCTGTGTGTCACTTTTAATATAGCCGCTAATAACTGAACATCTGTTCTGCACACATCTGTAAAGTCTGTGTGTCACTTTAAATATAGCCGCTAATAACTGAACATCTCACTGGCAATCCCTAAACATCCCAATGAGAGAGGAATGGTATCGGGGAATTAATAACACCGAAAGAATCGAAGAACTTAGAAGCATTTCACACGAAACCTTCACAAAATTTACAACGACTTGGTTCAACTGGCAAAAATTCAAATCCTCACACGACTACCCATTGAACAACACCCCTCCTTAAATCCTAACCAAATCAACGGCACTATATGCTCCACAAGTGGGGGGGAGAGACATAGCTGGCCTATGTCTGCTCCCATGCACACACACCACCTCTTCCTACCCTACCAATAAGCTACTTTAACCCCACTCCTCCCTTTCTTTCTCTTTTTACTCTCCCTTTCTCCCACTCTTTTTCCTCCTCCCGCTCCTCATACATACCAATAAACTTCTCGTCCTATTATCTTCTCCCAAGCAATACAGAATATTTAAATGTCTCATGCCCTTCATGTATTAAGTTTAACTTGACGAAGGTGAACCGCATGCCTTGACTTCCTTTAAACAGAATCAGAGTAGAAATAACTTCCGGCTCAAACCAAAACCACATGCTTCTATAAACCCCATTTAAATGTAAATCATAACCTCCCTATATCCCAACCATCCTTAGCATTTCTACCCCTCATATCTATTAGAAACCGTAAGATACTCCACCTGATTAAGGAGCATGTGACTTTACATGTCCAATGTTGAGTATTGTTGCCTACTCAATTATTTTTTTATTTATTTGCAAAATTATATTCATCCTAAGTTTTTCTGTATGTACAACATCTGTCACTATTTTTTCCTGTATGAATTCTTCTCAATAAAAACTTTATGAAAAAAAAAACAGGGAACAAAGCAGAATTTGTGACTTTTCAGCCTTACCTACTACTATGTAAAATATGAATATTATTAATGTTGTTGGACTTAATAGGTTGGCATTCAATGCTTATGGAGGTGCTGGCAGGATGTTTGTGAGTGCTATAGCACACCCACTCACTCTTATGGCACTATCATGGCATGTAGAAAAGTTTTGATGTTGAGTGTTTTGATGGTATGTAAGGAACTTTCTTAGGAGAGAAACAGTCAAGAAGCTGATGGTGTAAAAAACAGCCAGATTGTGTTAACACATTTTTTTATCAATGAATGCAAAGTGTCATCTGAATGGACAAGGTAGAGATTGTGACATCCCCACCCCTCTTCAACTCCTCGATAAATCAGAGATTGTCTTGCATTCATCATGGAAAATACAAGGCATTCTATGAATGGTGCACACGCCTTGTGCATTACCTTTGACACCTTAAAATATTTATTAAAAACAAGGCAAAAACATACTCACAAACAAATTCTCTGAGGAAGGGGGCTTGTCTCCCAAAACGCGTCAGCTGTCCAATGCAGAGAAGTGTTGTTCCTGAAGCTGGAGACACACTTTGTGATATGCGTCTTATTTCACATTAGTTTGTGAGTATGTTTTTGGCTTGTTTTTAATAAATATTTTAAGGTGTCAAAGGTAATGCACAAGGCGTGTGTGCCCTCCTTTTCTTTGTTTCTAGTGTTTTGGAGTTTTCCCGCCTAGGAGAGCAGCACTACCCTTAGTATCAGTTCAACAGTGTGAGAGAAGTATTCTATGAATGGTGCCCATGTTGAGCAGGGAACCCCCTGTGGTTACTATGCTGCAGGGTAACTGCTAAGAACAGGACCCAAAAGACAGTGACAATCACTGTAGTAGCAGTGGTTACTGCAGTGCTTCTTTTCTTCCACAGCAGTCACAAAGGTATGGCATATTCATACTTACAGTGGCATATTCATACTTACATTGGTCAAAGCAGGACGATTGTAAATATTCAAAAAAATCTATACCTGAAGTTTTGTTTAAAAAACAATAAAATAATGTTACAAAACCTACAGGAGAACGCTACTGGTAATACGCAATATAAAACCAGCAGCTGAAGTACTCAAAAAAAGACCTGTGCTGGAGAGACCCTGGTCATACAGAAGCACCCAAAACCTAGATATGCACACATGCAAAATTATGTGAGACGTATATGGTATTGCATGTTAAAGGGGAGCAGCATTAGGAAATGGCTAGATGGAGAGTCACGGAAACTAAAGCTAGTAGACAGCACATTACAGAAGAAATAAAAGGTTAAATCCTGAGTAGTGAAATGCATTGTATAAGTATAGCCTATAAAGCCTCCTAATAAACTGTTTTATAACCCAAGTGGAGGATTGAAACATAAATGTAAGCATGTAGGATAGTTTTGCGAGATGTGATGTGATCTGTAGAAGTAGTATAATCATAGATGTAGTTTAATTCTGTGCTCTTGGAAATATAGTATCCAGGTATCAGTCATATGTTCTTTCATTAGCATTTGAAAATAACAGAGTTAGCTTCAAGGATTTGTGCTGAGACCTAGGTGGCAATAAAAAGTTCCCCATCAGGGTAAACAGAAATTTGTCACCTTCTTGGAGCTTCAAGCAGAAGTTCTAGCCTTGTTGGCTACAGGTGTCAGCATGAGAAGGCCCCAGAGAGTCTACAAGCTTTGATTAGAATCAACAGATCAAAAGACTACATTTTATCTCTCATAAAAGCTGAAATATTAGTGGCAGAGAGATGGAAATAATGCCTTTTGATCGTACACAGGGTGGGCTACAAATACATATCAATCGGTATTTATAGAATGTGTAGAATCTTAGCAAAACCCTTAGATGGCGCTGGATTGCAGCAGGTAGGCAGTGACTGGTACTGTTGCGATTAGAGCAATCCGCTGGTTTTGGAAATCCTATCCATGACCCAGTGATCAGCTCCTTTCTGGCCCAATTTGACGCTAGTCAGTTCAGAACATGAAGCATTCTGTGGGCTGGGACGGGAACATCCCCCCTCATTGGCCAGGGGCTAACATCCAGCCCACAACCGTATTTCAATAAATTGGGGAGCCTGAGATATGGACGGTGTTCTCTCACGAAGCCACTTCCAAAACTGGGAGACCCCTATGTTCCAGTATGCTTCTAGGAAAGGATAAACTTCTGTAAAGTTTATTTCTGATTTTATCCCTTTTTATTTTCATAGCGAATTGCCAATTGTATGTATTGTCTGTTTTATCTTTTTGTAACCACTTTTTTTCTTTGTATATTTCTTATGCACTGCCCACTTTTGGGATATTAAATCATACAATTAATAAGTGGCTTCTGTGTATTAACCTAGGACTCATATCTCTAGAGAGATTGTTGTTGTATTTTAGTGTCTAAATACTCAGTTTAAGCTACATGCCAATCGGTATGCAATTGCTCTGTGTGTGGGCAAAGTGCATGCAGATTGTAAACTAACAGATCTGCCAGATGGAGATCTGTGTGTGTGTGTGTGGTGGCCCAGCAGACCAGTCTGCAGACAAACTGTTGGGAGGTGGCAGGCTATTGGTTATTGTGTGTTGGGTGTGTGGGTGTGTGGACAGTAGGAAGAGTCATTAGCACCGAGGGTTTCGTTTGCAGGATAGCTAGAGAAACCCTTGAAGTGTGTACTAATTGCTAGAATGCTCCCAACCTTTAGATTGCACCAGATTGTATGTAAGATTCGTATCTGCCTGTATGGTCAGCCAGCAGGATTGGAGTGGAGTCTCCCTCTAGTGGTGGCCAAAGTTAGTGCGGGTTCTGAAAGTACAGCAAAGTCTTATTGCTGAGTATAAATTCCCCCTTATTTCCTCAACAGTATAACCCCAGTCACGGGACCATGTCGCGGTTAGCTAGTCACTAGCTTGTGTAATCCGTGATAGATAAAGAATGTCTCCCGGGACTCTGAAGAAGTTTGATGTCAGTTGTTGCCTAACCCCCCTTGGTTTCTAAATCAGATTAGTCGGTGTCCCTGTTTCCAAGACAAGTTAAAGCGGAGTTCCACCCAAAAGTGGAACTTCCACTTTAAGAGAAGGTGACCCCCTGACATGCCATAATTGGCATGTCATTTTTTTGGGGAGGGGACTGTGGACCCTGTATTCACAGGGTCCACGGTCCACTTCCTCTCCTGGCGCCGAGGAGCTGGAAGGAAGTTCACCTTCCCCCCTCCCTCTCCGCGATCTTCCGGGACACGTCACAGGTCCCAGAAGATAAGCCGAGCCATTCACAAGCTGCACCACGACTCGTGCATGTGCAGTGAGCGTCCGGCTTTGAAGCATCACTGGAACAAGGGACAGGTGAGTGGCTGATTGTTAAAAGTCAGCAGCTACCCTTTTGGTAGCTGCTGACTTTTAACAGGGTGGAGCTCCACTTTAAGTTCCCATTGGGAGAGGTCATCTAGAAATTTTTGGAAGAGATCGGGATAATTTACAGCATATAGTTGCTCTATTTTAGACGCTAAATTGATTCCTAGGCATGGGATTGTAGACTTGCTGCAGGAGAATCTAAACTTGTCTTTTAATGTGGCTACTAGGGAATTAGGAAGCATGATGTTCAGGGCTTGTGATTTGCTATAATTTACTTGTAAACCCAAAATTCTACCAAAGTTATCAAGCAGTTGACAGACATTAGGCCCACACCTAATGCCTCAAATGTCGGAATTATGTCTAATTGATGTAGCTAACGTTTCTATCGCAATAGCAAAAATTAAGGGCAACAGGGGGCATGCTTGTCTTGTACCTCTAGAAATTTGAAATGGATCAGAGTAATATCCTTTCATTCTGACCTGGGCTATGGGGTTACAATATAGAGCGGACTTCCGGTTCTGGCGCCACATGTGAAGGTGCAGGAGACGGCGGCTCCGGGTGAAATCTTCTATAAAGCCTCCCCAACTCGCCCACAACACCGGACCAGCAGCAATCCACCCCTGCAAACCCCGCTGCACACCGCAAATGGACAGGTTTGTGGTCCACAGCACCCCCAGCAGCATGACAGCTCAGAGGCCTGATCCGGGCATATCGAGCCCAGGCACAGCCATCATGCCGGATGGGGTTTCCAGTCCTCCCAGCCAGCAGGCCTCAGCCTCAAACAGCCCCAGGACTCTCTAACACACATCCTGCTTCAGGACCATCCCCACTGATGGAAGAGCAATACGGAGGACTGGCGCAGGCAGTTGCAGCCCTGCTGTCCTCGACCATAATGGCGGCGGTGGACAGGGCCGTGGCAGTTGGCATTATGCAGCTCCGACAGGAGCTCGGAGAACACACGAAATGTCTGGGGGAACTGGAGCACAGAGTCTCAGATATTGAAGATGAAATACAATCATCTCTAGCTTCAGATCAACAATACAAACAAACACAACAATACATTTTGGATAAACTCTACGATTTAGAAAATCGAAGCAGAAGAAACAATCTGAGAATAATCGGGATCCCGGAATCGGTATCGCAAGAGGCGCTACTGGATGTATGCGCTAATCGCATACCTAATGCCCTGGGGGTAGCCACGCAATGCACAGTGGAAAGGGCTCATAGACTTGGAGCCCCATCGAATGAAAGGCACACAGCGCATCCGGTAATAGTCCGCTACCTTAATTATACAGATAAAAGCAACCTTCTGAGATCATTCCACAACTCAAAAGCCCTCCATATGGATGGCCATAAGCTTCTAATCTTTGCGGATTATTCCCAGGAGGTGTCTAAGAGACAGAAAGCTTTTCAACCTATCTGTGCAGCCCTCTTTGACAAAAAGATTAGATTCACTCTGGCATTTCCAGCAACGCTGAGGCTTACGGATTCTGCAGGGAACCCCAAATCTTTTTCACACCCCGAAGAAGCCATGCAATATCTGCATTCTTACATGCATATTCCTATGGACATGACAGCTCCACGTCTCAGCTCTTGCCTGGGGGAAAAGAACAGCGCAGCCTCAGAAAAGAACCAGCCAAAAGGATGAGATTGGTTGACCTCTCGGCGTGTAACACCAAATCCTAACTCTTAATTCTTCTTTCCCCTAGCTGAAAGATTGTATGGGTAACGACAGTCTAAACTTAAGTTCTGGACTAAGGTTGCTTGTATTACACTGTCATTTCCTTGTTTTCTTGTTTTCTATGATATTGTTCACCAGGTTGTTTAAGTTACCCTATATTTAAAACTGTTGGTGGCAGCTTGTGTCGGTTATTACTTCTGATCTTCTGCCTTCTGAAGCATCCTTACTGCAAGCACTGATTTATTCCTATATTCAGACCCACATGCCGGCTCATCCCATGCCCCTGTAACTAATTCCAATAATTCCAGCCTCTACCCCCACCTTCTCCCCATTAGGGAAAGGAGGGTCCTTACAATTTTCACGCAAGCCTAAAGCTCCCTTCTAAAGCTAGCAGTAGCCCAACCAGCTCCTCGGGCGAAACCGCCCTCTCAGTGCCCGGTAATGCTGTTACAGAAAGGTGGTTACTGCATGTGGAAAAAAGAGAAGTCCAGCCTTCCATTAGTTTGCATCGACCTGTTTAACCTGCTGATGATGCTTATGCAGATCCTCCTTCCTTTACCCTACTCTCTGAGCCTTCCTCCCTGGTCAGTCCTACGTTCATTCATGGGAGACACCATACAAACAAGCAACCATTCATGCACTTATGGCCCTATCACCCCCTCACTCACAGACCCCCCATAGGAACATGCACAGAATGAAAATTGTTTTGTGGAATGTCAAGGGCCTACGTTCTCTGAACAAAGGAATGGCCGTGCTGGGACATTTGAAACGCTTGAAGGCAGACATTGCTCTGCTTCAAGAAACTCATCTTACGGAGGCAGACTTTGGGCGGATGCATAAAATAAGGGTAGGTCGGGTCCTCGGCTCCCCCGTGGTTAAAGGAAAGGCAAGAGTCATCCTCCTCCTCCGCAAAAATTTCCCAGGGGAAATCACTTCCCAATGTTCTGATTCAGAAGGCTGATTACTCTCCTTCACAATCAAAACCTCTTCCCATGAGTGGGCTCTGACTAACGTGTATGCCCCCAACTCGCTACCTAAATCCTTCTACCAACTACTGGCAGGTCACTTAGCCCCATACCTCCATCTACTGCTTCTAATTGCAGGTGATTTCAACTCAGTCCTAGATCCCCGTGAGGGCAGAGCACTCCCACACAGTCTACCCTCTGCCAAGAATCTCACAGTGACAACCCCCCTTCAGCAGTTCACGGAATCCCTTCAACTGACTGATATCTGGTGACTGGTTAACCCTGAAGGTAGGAACTTTACCCCCCCCCCATCAATCGTGGTCTCGAATTAATTACACTTTTGTCAATTCCCTCCTCCTCCCACTCACTACAGAACCTGATATTGGTGTAGTGGCCATTTCTGACCATGCACCAGTATCGGTCAACCTCACAGGCCTTTCCACACACACACGAATACATGAATTTGGCGATTTCCCAGTCATTTAGCATGAGACATTAAACTTTGCCAACTAATTGCAGACACCTGGGAGGAATACTCGGACACCAACCAATCACACAGAAAAAATGGCAATAGAGTTGAGCGGACACCTGGATGTTCGGGTTCAGCGGGTTTGGCCGAACTTCATGAAAAAGTTTGAGTTCGGCCCCGAACTTGACCCCAAACCCCATTGAAGTCTATGGTGACCCGAACTTTTGGGCATTAAAATGGCTCTAAAAAAGTCCTGGAAAGGGCTAGAGGCCTGCAAAAGGAAGCAAAATGGGGCTAAGAGTAGGAAAAGTGTCCTGCAAACAAATGTGGATAGGGAAATAACTTAAAATCACATAAAAAAATAAAAAATGGAGGTGGATGTGGAGTAGGAGGTTGGGGAGGTTGAGGAGGTTGAGGAGGCGGTGACTGTGGCGGTGTAGGTGGAAGTGGCGGTGGAGGAGGAGGAGGTAGCCAACACTGTTTTTTGTTTGTTTGTTTTTTTTTCTAATTGGGGTAGCCCCCAAAACATTGAGACATATTAATAAAAAAAAAAGAATGTCTATTCTGCACAAGGTACAGGCACAGACAAGTCTTGCGGGATCCATGCCTGGTTCATTTTAATGAACGTTAGCTTGTCCACGTTGGCTGTGGACAGGCGGCTCCGCTTGTCTGTGATAATGTCCCCTGCCATGCTAAACACACGTTCAGACAATACACTGGCTGCAGGTCAGGCCAGCACCTTCAAGGCATAAAGGGCAAGCTCAGGCCATGTGCCCAATTTGGAGACCCAGAAGTTGAATGGGGCAGACCCATCAGTCAGTATGTGTAGGGGTGTGCACACATACTGTTCCACCAGGTTGCTGAAATGCTGCCTCCTGCTAAGACGTTGCCTATCAGCTGGTGGTGCTGACAAAGCTTTTCCACATTTCGGCCATGCTAACCCTGCCTTCTGAGGTGCTGGCGGTGCCACAGCTACATTGGCGACCTCTTCCTCCTGCTCTGCCTTCGCCTTGTGCTTCCACTGAGCCCCCGGTGTCATTTGGGAATGCCCTCAGCAGCGCGTCTACCTGCGTGCGCTTGTAGTCTCGCATCTTCCGATCACGCTCCAGTGAGGGAATTAAGTACGGCACATTTTCCTTGTAATGGGGATCCACCAGGGTGGCCACCCAGTAATCAGAACAAGTTACAATGTGGGCAACTCGGCTGTCGTTGTGCAGGCACTGCAGCATGTAGTCGCTCATGTGTGCCAGGCTGGCCAGAGGCAAAGACAAGCTGTCCTCTGTGGGAGGTGTATCATCTTTGTCCTCCGTATCCCCCCAGCCACGCTCCAGTGATGCCCACGAGCTGCGTTTGGTGCCCCCCTGCTATGAACATGGTTCCTCCTCCTCCTCCTCCTCATCCTCGTCCTCCCCATCCTCCAGAACTGAGCCCTGGCTTGAAAATTTTTTACCTGGCCTATGCTGGTGCAGAAAACCACGCTCTGAGCCACTTGTGAATGACTGGCCTGATAACAGTGGAAATGACGCCTCTTCTTCGTGTGCCACATCCTCTTCCATCATCGCCCAAAGTGTTTTTTCAAGGAGACATGAAGTGGGATAGTAACACTGAGAACAGCGTCATCGGTACTGGCCATGTTGGTGGAGTACTCGAAACACCGCAATATGGTACAGGTCTTCTCGCATGGAGGTCCACTCGTTGGTGGTGTAGTGGTGCTGTTCCGCAGAGCGACTGACCCGTGCGTGCTGTAGCTGGAACTCCACTATTGCCTGCTGCTGCTGCTCGCACAGTCTCTCCAGCATGTGCAAGGTGGAGTTCAACCTTGTGGGCACGTCGCATAGGAGGCAGTGAGCAGGAAGGCTGAATTCCACTGCAGCGCAGACAGGCGAGCAGCAGCAGGGTGAGAATGCAGAAAGCGTGCACAGATGGCCCACACTTTCTGCAGCAGCTCTCCGGGTAGTTTTTCGAAATTTCTGCACTACCAAATTCAGCACATGTGCCAGGCAAGGGATGTGCGTCAAACCAGCTATGCCCAGAGCTGCTACGAGATTTCGCCCATTATCGCACACCACCAGGCCGGGCTTGAGGCTCAGTGGCAACAACCACTCATCGGTCTGTTGTTCAATGCCCATCAACAGCTCCTGCACAGTGTGGGGTTTATCCCCCAAACATATCAGTTTTAAAACAGCCTGCTGTCGTTTCCCCTGGATGTGCTAAAGTTGGTGGTGAAGGTGTCACGCTGACCGAGTAGGCCAGTCGCACTGTGGAAGTGGTGGTTGAAATCGTGTAGGTCCCCTTTGCTGTCGTCCGACAAAATTTTGACTATACAAACCCCCTATTTGGGGTGTGACACGTCCTCGACAACTACCCGTAACTTGTTGTCTGGCTACTCACCAACAACGGTGACTCGGAGTTCGGGCCGGACCACCACACGCTATTACCCGCTTTAGAGCATCGTCGAGACCCGTATCGACCAAACTGCGTGTAGGGAACGGACCGTGTACACGACTTAAACCATCACGTCTTTAAAGCTTTTTGATGGGCCTCTCGACGACGTCTTTCACA
>BLSH010187565.1:494142-515566 GCA_018402905.1 Glandirana rugosa | reverse complement strand
CACTTGATTTACAAAAGGCGTTTGATTCCATCTCTTGGTCGTACATTTTTACTATCCTTCAACACTGGGGTTTTGGCGATAGATTCAGAAACACCCTACACGCCCTGTACTCAACCCCAAAGGCCATCATTCGCCTCAGGGGCCATCTATCGGACCCAGTTACCATCGCCAGAGGGACTAGACAAGGATGTCCGCTATCCCCTATATTATTCGCTATCGCTATAGAATCCTTGGCAGTGGCTATACGACACAATCCAGACATCAAGGGAGTCTCCAGCGGTCCTCTTTCCCATAAATGCGGCCTATTCGCGGACGATATCCTCCTCTTCATCACCGCCCCACTAACCACCCTTCCCAACCTTTTTAAACTCCTAGATGGTTTTGAAGCCTGTTCTGGTCTAAAAATAAATCTCGCCAAATCACAAGCCCTCAATATCTCATTGGAACCAGACTTGGTTACACAGCTTAAGAGATCCTTCAATTTTCAATGGAATGAAACGCACATTAAATATCTAGGGATCAACCTAACCCACAGAACTGACCTCCTCTACGATCTAAATTATCACCCCATCTATAGGAAACTTGAGGCGGATTTACAACGATGGTCTTCCACAGGCCTCTCCCTTTTAGGTAGGATTAATTCTATCAAAATGACCCTTCTACCGAAGCTTCTATACCTTTTCAGATCCCTACCAATCGGGATAAAACGAGACCACTTACGAAACTTCCAACAGAAAATAATCAAATTTGTATGGCAGGGAAAGGGCCACAGAATCCCCCAAAGCACACTATACCTCCACAAATCTAGAGGTGGCCTCGGACTTCCAAGGCTACAAGGTTACTATCAGGCAGCCAGACTGGCCCAACTTTCTATAATCTACACCAAATTTGAAAAACCGGACTGGGTTCAGATTGAAAGGCAAGCTGTCCCGTCCTTCACTATTGATCACCTGCTGTGGATGCCCCCCAAAAATAGGCAACCCATTCTGTCCCCCTCTCTCTCTCAATCCATCGCCATCTGGGATTCCCTGAGAACTTGCATGTCCCAAATTTCTGAAATCAAACCTTTGGAGCTTATCTACCATAACCAAGATTTCCCCCCGGGAATGGACATTCACGCGTTCAAATGGTGGCTAGACAAGGGAATGTATCGGATCGGACATTTTTTTAACTCTCTAGGCCCACTCACATTGAATCACTGCTTTGCTAAGCTCGACATGCCAAACTCGGAACGCTTTCGCTTCCAACAAATTAATAATTTCCTGCTCTCGAGATGGCGTAACAAACCACCCCCCCCTTAATAACTCCGTACGAAAAGTGGTGTGGCGAAGCCAAAGAACAAAAGGGAGGCATCTCGATAATATATCAGTCTCTATCTGCATCTCCCCTCAAGACTAGCTATATGAAGGCCTGGGAGGAAGACCTCCAACTTAACTGGAATTTAGATAGATGGTACTCTTACTGCCATAGAGCCTATAAAGGTATTCTCAGCGTGGCCCTAATTGAAGCAAATTTGAAGGTCCTAACCAGATGGTATCTCACCCCCTCTAAAATTGCCAGCTTCTACCCATCAGCAAACCCTCTATGCTTTAGAAATTGCCACATGGTGGGTGATCCATTTGGTGGAGCTGTCCAAGGGTGAGATCCTTCTGGAGGAAGATCTTCAACCTCATCTATAAGGTCACTACTCATCAAATCCCCAGGTCTCCCTCGATAGCCCTACTGAATGCCAACATTCTTAAGCTGCCAAAACACTCCCGAACTTTAATTTATTTCCTCCTATTAGGAGCCAAAATAACAATAGCTAAAGCCTGGAAAAAAACTAAAGTCTCCTTGGCAGCGGCCCGTAGAAAAATCTCCTGGATAATGGAGCAAGAAAAATGAACTAGTATTATAGCAGATTCCAACACAAGATTTGAAATGGTGTAAGAACCTTGGGCTGCGTACATAGGCATCTCACTTACCCCTGGAGTTCCCAATCCCAGTTCTACACGACATTGATTTCCCTGATTGACCCCCTCTTCCTCTTTTTTTTTCTTCTCCTGTTCTCGTTCTTTTCTTCTCTATTGACCGAACACAGCACTCTTTCCCCCAAGATCAATTTGGGTGGTTAGAGAGACTAACGTAACCAATTCTTCATGGGTCACGCTAACACTCAATTGACCAAGAATTTAAGGCCAGAGGAACGATCCGTTTAATTTTCTGTTTAAATCCTTAGCTATGTTGATACAACCGTAGGGGTGGCCTGACCCCTTTAGCCACAGCTTGTTCCCAATAGGGGGGCGAGGGGGCTAAGGCAACCCCAAAAGCATAATATAGGGGGAGTCCCATTAAGGGGGCTATCCTCCATTCTAGTGTCTTGAAAGTTATTCCAAGACTCGTTTTGCAACCTTTGACTCAATACCTTATGTACCCATGTCCTAGGCCATGTAATTTAATGATGCTATAATTTGTGATCTCTTCTTCTATGTTGTTTACTCTAATAAAAATATTGAAAACAAAAACCAAGTACGTCCCCAACGGTCTCTGGAGAATAAAAGAGGTTAGAAGGAAGGAACAGATTAGCAGAGATAGGTCGATAGAGGGAGAAAAGAAGAAGTGGGGCACTAAGTTGTGTCGAGAAGAGCTTCCCATCACCCACACAAAACATACAAAATTGACCTCCTCTACAAGAGAGGGGGCAAACCTGTCCCGGAAAGGGAAAACTTCCATTTTCTCTAGGGCAGGAGGAGGGGCATGAATATTGCACCAAGTAGGAGGCACCCCCTTGTAAAAGGGATAATGCTCAGGCCTAAGGCCATGAGTATATATAAAGCCCTCTGACATTTCAAACAGCATTGGTAATCTGCTTATAATTAGAGTTGAGCGAACCCGAACTATAAAGTTCGGGTTCGTACCAAACTTTGGGGTGTCCGTGACCCGGACCCGAACCCGGACATTTGAAAAAAAGTTTGGGTTTGAGTTCTGGGTTCGGGTATTTGATCATGCATGTTGAATAGCTGCAGGGCAGCCAATCAACAAGCGTTTCACTGGTTTTCCCTAGAAGCCATCACAGCCATGCCTACTAATGGCATGGCTGTGATTGGCCAGTGCATCATGTGACCCAGACTCAATATGAGGCTGGAGTCACAGTGCTGCATGTCACATTCTCTCTGGGTAGTGCAGGGAGAGGATGCTGCCGGTGCTGTGAGGGACAGATTGCAGATAGATAGATAGGTAAAGATTACTACTACTACTGCTTTTAGGGACAGATTGCAGATAGATAGATATTATTGTAAGTGGCACTTTGATGAGCTAGATCCAGGAGCAGAAAGAGACGAAGATGGGCCCAGTTTGATGAGACCCAGTTGAACCATGATGCGTTCACCCTCTGCAAAGGAGGAAAATGAGTAAGATTTCGACTTGAAGAGAAATTTTAAGCTGAAGGGGAATAGCCACCAGTACGTCTCTTCTGGATAGTAGCTTGTGAAAGGTCAGAAAAAATTTGTAACTCATGTCCTTGAAACACAATCTTGAGCATGGAGTGAAGTTTTCTTATCAGTTCATCTTTAACTGTATAATAGTGGGGCCTGACGACAATGTCCCTGGGTAATCCATCTGACCGAGGGGGTACAAGGGCCCTGTGTGCATGGTCAAGTTCTATCTTATGTTGTGGGATATCAGGTATAGTGGCCTGAATGAAAGAGCATGCAGCTTCTGGAACCTCCTTAAAGGATTCTGGGAGCCCCCTGATCCTGAAGTTGTACCTTAAATTTCTGTTCTCTAGATCATCAATCTTATTGTGAACAGTCTCTAATTGGTTTTGAAGGTCCTGGATTTGATCAGTATTTTGATTGGTTCTGACAATGGTGGAATCAAGCTTTTTTTAAATCACCACCATGCGTGACCCCAGATTTAGAAGTCTGCTTTAATCTCTGTAGTTATCCTTGCTGCAGTATTGATAAGGCCCCTGTCCAGCAAAGCAGCAAATTTATTGAACATGTCTGCCATAAGATCAGGTTGCTGTGAGCCGCATCCTAGTTGTGGCTGCATGCTATGGGCTTGTGAGGTGGCTACATTCATGGGCTAGAGACCCAGCTCCTCAATAGTATCCCTTATTAGGGATTCTGTAGAGGTGGGGGATGTGAAGCCTATATTAGCGGTACTTACTGCATACCTATCCCTTGAATTCCCTCTGTAGCACAGGGTTGCAGAGTGCGAGGAGGGAGCGGTATTTGTGTCTTGGGGCTGGTTGCCATGTTGAGGTTCGCGGCCTGTAGCGTGCTCGTGGCAAATTGTTCCCGGAGGTCCCTTCTGACAGAACCTCCAGACATGTAAAGTTTGCCTTGTATCCTCCCTTCCTCTTGCTGTGGGAATCACCGTTCTTGGCAGGTGCTGGTTGCTGCGGGGGGCCTCCGAAGTCTGGAGTGGTACAGAGCTGTTAGTTCAGGCAACCATTCCCAGAGCTATCACGCATGCACCTCTCGCACTCAACTTTGTTGATCGATCACGGCGTAGCCTTTTCTGAGAGGAACCTGTCCTGTTAAACCGCTGTATGGTCTTGGCCACCATGCTGCAGCTCACTTTCAGGATCTTGGCAATCTTCTTATAGCCTAGGCCACCTTTATGTAAAGCAACAATTCTTTTTTTCAGATCCTCAGAGAGTTCTTTGCCATGAGGTGCCACATTGAACTTCCAGTGACCAGTATGACAGAGTAAGAGCTATAACACCAAATTTAACACACCTGCTCCCAATTCATACCTGAGACCTTGTAACACTAATGAGTTACATGACACAGATTTGGACATTTTCACTTAGGGGTGTACTCACTTTTGTTGCCAGCAGTTTAGACATTAATGGCTGTGTGTTGAGTTATTTTGTGGGGACAGCAAATTTACACTGTTATACAAGCTGTGTAATTTCTTCAGTGTTGTCACATGAAACGATGTAATAGAATATTTACAAAAATGTGGGGGGTGTACTCACTCTTGTGAGATACTGTATATCCAGTATATATTTATATATATACCTGTATGTATGTATATACATATACATATATATATATATATATATATATATATATATATATATATTTATATATATATTGTGATGTTATGCAAGGCACCACAATGGACTGGCAATACTTGTTGCCTCGCATGCGATCATTTTGAGGCGACTAGCGGGAGTCCGACCCGGGTTTTGCTGGCCACCGTGGCAGAGCAGGTTCCTGCCCAGACTTTCTGATCCACTCAAACCCCTCTCCACCTGCATTTAATGAACAAGAAGAGATCTCATTGGAGCTCAACCCTGGATCTCAGATGGAGAAAGCTTAGAGAGCTATGTGTGCTAAATTGGACTCTAAAAACAAAGTTTGCAATGTGCTTATGTTTTGTGGGTTGCGGGGACAGCCCCACCCTGTATAGAGAGGAATCTCTTTTTTAATGTAGTGCGAGATTACAAGGTTTTGTTTTCTGTTTATGTTGCAAACCTGTAAAAATAAACCTGGCAAGCCGCCAGACTTTAAAGAAACTGACATCCATGCTAAATCATTTCCCCTGAAAGGTGATTCCCACAAGCTAATCTCCCACAATATACTGTATATACACTAGAATTTGAATGTATTCTTTTTTTTATACTACTAATGGCGATCAACCATTCTTATAATGGGATTTTGATAGTGTGGAGGACAATATGACAATAACTGATGCTGGGGGGGGGACTGACTGACTAACTGCCACTTACATCACCAGTGAAATGAATACAGTGATCAGTGATACTATTATACACTGTCACTGTTCTAATGACACTGGCTCGGAAGGGGTTAACATCAAGGGCTATTAAGAGGTTAAATGTGTGCCTAACTATGTGTAATGTGTGTAATGAGTGCTGCTTTTACTACTAGATCTTTCATTTTCTCATCCCTGCTTTGAAGAGATAAGAAACTGACAGATCACTCCCTCTGTACAGAGCCCTGTGTTGTTTACCAACATAGAGCTCTGGGCTGTGGTTGCACACAGCCGATCAGCAGGTCCTGGGCAGCCATGAATCATTGGCCGGGACTTACTGACAGGCTCCCACTGTGTACATTCACAGTACAGTACGTCACTTTACCAACAGAGCCCGCTTGCCCGCAGTACATTGGGGGTGGGTGGTCTCCAAGTGGTTAAAGTTATTTTTTCATAGAAAAAGAATATGGCCTTTTTATATGACATGAGTTAGAAGCTATAGAGTATCTCAACATCATTCACAGATGAGCAAATTTCATAGATGTTTATATAATTTATAGTATTTGGCCATCTATAACAGCTTCTGTAGCATGCATGAAACAATGGAAGCATAATGTTAGCAATGTTAAGCTATTTGAACTTGAGTTAATAAAGGAATCATTTTCATATCAGTCTGTAAAGTATTTTCTTCAAATACTCAATCAAGTTCTTTGGAACTTGAAAGAATAGACATTTCTCCTAGACCTGATTTGGGATTTGAGAACAACATTAGGGCTCAGATGCAAATACTTCTTTAGTATATCATCAGCAATAGAATCTGCGGGGGCGTGGCCTGGAGAGCTCCGCCGAGTCCTGAAAGAATCCGTGGGAATCCTGCCACCGGACGAAAGGGTGAGACACCAAAACACCCCATCGCTATTCCCCACACCCACAGCTACATTTTAAGCCCAGTATCGGGCTGATAGGCGACCGACCTCCACACAGCCACAAATCGAGGCCGCGGCTTTGCAGCCTACTCGCGCCGGGACGAGCGCAGCCCATAGTACACCTCTCCACTACATTCAAGCCAGAGACTATTCTTTACCTTCCTGGACCCTAAAACAATACCCTGAAAAACACTAACTACACCGGGTAAAGGGAGAACAGATACTAAGAAAAAGTCGGCCCTAGCGCGTCTCTGAGTCGGAGGCCTGAAATAGTGGCACCGGACCGAGCGGTGAGCACCCAAGCCATAAGGAGCATAGGACACTTAAAATATGGGGAAATATAACAGCACCCCACCCCAATCCCGCTCTAGGTCCCCGAGGGACAACGATGCATAAGGAGGCTACAGTATACCGGAGATGTTCCGGTCCCAGCCATGTGAAGCCCCGGCTCCAGTTCGGGCATCCACAGTCTCCGCTCCCCCTACACGCACACCTAGCCCGATCCCTACAAACGGACACATGGCATCCCAGCCCACTGCCGCCCTCACACACCCGCAGCCTAGCCACTTTCAACCTCTAAACTTACAGGACCTTAGAATGGTGGCAGATGACATCAAGGCCACACTGGCGGCAGCCATCACAGACTTGAAGCAAGGCCTACAATCTGTGGTCACATGCATAGATAGCATGGAAACCACCACAACACACCATGATATTGAGCTTCATCAACTGCAGTCCAAAATGAACCTACATGATATCCAACTCAGAAACCTCCACCGCCAAGTCGAGGACCTGGACAACCGTGGTCGCAGGCACAATGTCCGAGTAAGGGGCATACAAGAGACGGTAGATCCAGCAAGGATTACTCAAGCCACCATATCCATATTCAACAACCTCTTAGGTCGTCCGCCAGAAACACCCATTGACTTTGAGAGTCTACACAGGGCACTAAGACCAAGAGGCAGAGATTTAGACCCACCCAGGGATGTCATCTGCCATATTGTCAACTACAGGCTTAAAGAAGACATCCTAAGAAACGCGAGGCTACGCCGCTCACTCCTATACCAAGGCACAGAAATCAAAATCTTCCAAGACCTTTCTCCAATAACTTTAAAACACAGGAAAGATCTTCGCCCCCTTCTGGAAGAACTTCACACAAGAAATATACAATATAAATGGAAGTTCCCTTTCTGCCTATCAGCATCACACCAAGGTCGCACAGCTCAACTCAGAGTCCCGGAAGACCTCTCCACTTTCTGCGAAACGTTAGCCATTCCCAGAATAGAGGTTCCCGACTGGTGCAGTGATCTGTAAGGTACACGCCTGCCCCGTGCCTCGTCCATGGAAGCGTTCCCTGTTAGAGATGACTTCCATCTTAGGAGGAGAAGATCCCCATCCTTACGGCCTCAAAGAGCCCCTGGGCCCAGAAACGAAGCCTACACCAGCCCCACGGCATCCCTTATTCACAGGCGCCTCCGCCAAGAAATTGCTGATTAGTAACCTACCCAATAACTTGGTTCGTCAGACTGGTTCCTATTTCAAACCCTGAGTTCCTCTACAGAAACAATACTCTGATTCGACCTGTGCCACTACCCCGAGGATACCTATCCTAACTGATTCTCAGCTTACTGTTATCTTTAAAGCAGACTCAGCTTTCAAAAGACTCTACGCCCTTTCAGAGGTGAAACGCAGATCCACTTTTATACACATCCACCATATTGCCTTAACGGCAGTTCTGACTTAATGATCTCCTCCGACACCCCCGGGATTTTGTCAGAACGCAGACAGATCACCTTGGCGGCTCAATACCCCAGAAGAACTGCGACACTCTCCCTTTCCTTCAGACTAATAAGTAAATCCCTCATACCCCACACCCTATTTTGACTTTTTCACTTGTTTACCTTGGCGTGGTGGCCAGGTATATGTGATTTAACACGTTCTGGCTATGCAATGTATTTTCTTGATTGTTTTTTCTTTTCCTTCTCCTTTTCTTCTTTCTCCTTTTCCTCCCTTTCTGCTCCTTTCTCCCTCTTGTTCTTCTCTCAACCCTACATGTTGTTACAGAATACTCAGAAGTTCTCTCTGTTGAAGCAGGGGCTCATCTCTTCTTTTCGGGGCCCACGTTGCCTGAACAAGACTCTCACAAAAAGGGAAGCCCACCCAACATATTTCTGGATGCCTTGCACCTTCCCAAGTCCTGGATAACTGGGGAATCCAACACCCTCACAAAGCTCCAAAACACACTATGATGCTTGGACACGTGGACTCAACCCCGAGAGGAGACGGGCCCTCTACACCCTGCTTCGAGAAAACAGATCAGAACTAAGGTATTTAGTGAAACTGTTTAAACTGTTTAACTGTTTATATGTGTTATTTACAAGTTCACAAACTCATTAGCTTCCTGAACAAATCCCCTCCGGAAACGAATGACACATTACTTATCCCATACTGTATGATATACTTATCTAGACATCCCTCCTATCCTGACGACACATGCCCAGCAACCGGTCTACCTGTTCTAAAGACTAAGCTAGTAACTATCAAGAACCAATACCACCCCACCTTTACCACTCCCCCTCCTTCACACGAAAATCACTCATCTCTCTCTCATAGCTCCAGATGTGATACCTCATAATCTTCTACCAATAGCCTATCATAAGATCACGATCCCTTAATAGTTTGCTCCCCCATCTTTCATTCTCCATCCACCATCCACAACATGCACCTCCATTTATCCCCATCTGTACCGCACCCATAGCCACCCTGGGTCCGAAGCCCTCCACCCATTTGCTGTGCTCTAAACCGGATGCCAGACAACCCCCCACCCGGCTAAGTTTTCGGGTCCGTGTTACTGACCTGAGACTTAGCTGACCCTTACCAGAAAAAGAAAGACACGGATTAGTAGAGTTTCCATTGTAAACCTACTACTGGTCTCATCACCCCTACCCCCCCACACCCACCCCTAAGTTTTTTGCTCCCCTATTCCCTCCCCTTCACCCCCCCTTTTTTCTTTTTCTTTCACCCTAGTGCTCTACTTCCCCATTCTCCCACTACTCCACCCTCCTTCTCTCCCCCTTCCCTCCACTCTAATCTTTACTTCAGCTCTAACCTATTTTCGTCTCTTCACTTTGGTCCATGGGTCCCCACCGTCCCTACGGTTGACAGCCTCAACTCACTGAACACATAACTTATTACACAATAGGCTAGAAACTCCCAATTTTGGTACACAACAAGTTAACTACGAAAATCTTCTGCACCTGTCCACCCCAGACATAATGGCCACTCCTGTTCCCCTAGCTGACCTCTCTACGCTTAAAGTGATATCTCTCAACTCAAAAGGCCTAAACATTCCCGAAAAATGAGTAAGGTCCTAGACATGATGCATAAAATGAGAGCAGATATTATTTTCCTACAAGTGACGCACTTCAGATCCGAACACATCCCTAAAATTACTAACAAACTATTCCCAACGGCATACCATGCCTCCAATAGCCATGCAAAAACTAAAGGGGTAACAATCCTCATCTCTAAAAATATCCAATGGCAGTTGACCGACTCTCTCATAGACAGTGACGGGAGATATATGTTTCTCAAGGGTCACATAGGACACATCCACGTTACGTTTGCCAATGTTTACAGTCCTAACTCATCACAAGTCACCTTTTTCAGATGTATCACACAGACACTAGTGGCCTTCCAGCATGGTCTCACGATTCTTGGGGGAGACTTCAACATAGCCCTCTACCCCCTACTTGATACCTCTTCCAACACCTCCTCCATTCCATATAAAGCCCTCCATCAAATCAAATCCCAGTTACAAGCGTTATCCCTCCATGACTCCTGGCGCACTCTATACCCCAACACGAAAGACTACACATACTTCTCGCCCCCACACAACAGATACTCCAGGATAGACTACCTATTCCTGTCCCAGAAAGACTTACGCCTTCTCTCCCAAGCGACAATTGAACCAATGGTAATATCAGACCATCACCCAATTTCAATCACCCTGACTCTACCTGAGGAACGCCTCCTTACCAAAATATGGAGATTAGACCCCTCATTACTAACACATGAACATGACAGAACCCACATAAGAAAGAGTCTTACACTGTTTTTCTCAGAAAACGACACGCCTGACATCAACCCTCTCACATTATGGGAATCACACAAAAGTGTAATCAGAGGACGTTTCCTTGTTTTAAAAGCCACACGCAGAAGAGACAAACAAAAAACAATAGATGACTTGCTTGCTAAAATAAAACACTTTGAAAATGCACACAAAAGATCTCAATCAGACCAAAATTACGTAGAACTGACACACGCTAGAGAACTCCTAAGAGACGAACTGGACCGCAAAATTAGACGTAAATTTACTCTTAGCCATAAACTCTTTTTCGAATTCGGCAATAAATGCAGTAAATAGCTAGCCAAAGCTATCCAGAAAAAAAGGCATCTGCTGTGGTTCATACTATGACAGACGCCCAGGGAAAGTCTTTCAACAAAGTCATCGACATAGCCTCCCAGTTTGAGAAGTTCTATGCAGGCTTATATAATCTACCCACACAAGGCGAGAACTCCAAACACCAATCAACCATCCATGAGTTTATTCTCAAATACAGCCCCACTCCATTGACACCAGAGAAATCACAAGAATTAGAACAACCGATTTCAGACACAGAAATCAAAAAAGCACTGACCCAAACGAAACCAGGCAAAACCCCAGGCCCTGACGGCCTTACCTCATCATACTACAAAACTTTTTTAGACATACTCTCGGCCCCTTTCCAGAAATCTTTCAATTCAATCCCCACTTCAACTCTCCCTTTTAACCGATTGCTAGAAGCACACATCTCGGTCATCCCCAAAACAGAAAAAGACGCAACATCGGTCACCAGCTACAGACCAGCTAATTTCCTTGCTGAATGTAGACATCAAGCTATTTGCTAAAATCCTGGCCAATCGCATTCTCCCCCTCTTACCAGCACTTATCAAAAACAATCAAGTCGGCTTCGTACCCGGCCGTGAAGCCAGGGATAATACTATCATGGCAATCAATATACAACATTGGATGCGGTCTAAAGCCACTAGAGGTTTCCTCTTATCCCTGGACACAGAGAAGGCGTTTGACAGGTTGGCCTGGGACTATATGGGAGCTACACTCAAACATATCGGTATTGGGCATAACATGTTCCGCTACATCATGATGTTATATTCATGCCCCACGGCCCAAGTCAGAGTCAATGGCCACCTTTCAAGCGCCTTCCCTATACATAACGGGACCAGACAGGGGTGCCCCCTTTCCCCGCTCCTCTTCGTTCTAACTCTAGAACCCTTTCTGAATCGTCTCAGAGCAAACACAGACATAAAGGGTATAGAGATATCGGGTAAAACGTACAAAGTCGCAGCTTTTGCAGACGACATGCTTCTATTCCTAAAAGACCCCCATATCTCTCTTCCCAATCTCATAAAAGACCTTTCACTCTTTCGACAAATCTCCAACCTAAAAATCAATACTGCTAAATCATTCGCGCTCAGTATCAACCTTCCCAAAGAAACGGTTAAACTGTGTCAGGAGAACTTCCCATTCCACTGGAAACTGGATGCGATAAGATACTTAGGGGTACACTTAACAGCAGACCCAACAAACCTTTTTACAAAAAATGACCCACCCTTACTCAAAACGATTACAGAAGACCTACGCAACTGGAACAAACCCTTCTTCTCTTGGTTCAGCAGAGCGGCGATCTTGAAAATGAACGTCCTCCCACGCATTCTTTTCTTGCTCCAAGCCCTACCGATCCTAATACTGCAAGCATTTTTCACAACCTTCAAAAAATGCTGTTCCGACTTCTTGTGGGGACGGAAAACCCCAAGAATCAGCTACATCCACCTGACCAGACCCAAAACGAAAGGGGGAATAGGACTACCCGACATTAAAAACTACTACAGAGCTGCACATTTGACCAGAATAGTCAACTGGACAGAGCAGGTCAACCCGAGAAGCTGGGTCCATGTTGAAAATGCCTTTACAGACATTCCGCTCAAATCGATACCATGGATCAACACACAACACACCCCCAAATCGCTCAAAGAACACCCACTTATCTGCGCCTCCCTACGCTGCTTCAAAGAAGTATGTAAGAAAAATATCTACCAGCCCTGGTCCCCTCACTCCAATAAAACTCAACCCAGCCTTCCCCCCCGACATGTCACGTCACTTCTTAGAGGGGACGTGGCCATGCCCAGAAATAAACGCACACCACTTCTTCAGCAATGGCACCCTACTAGACAGGGAAAACATCATAACAGCGGATCCAAATACCCCATTAACCCCTTGGGTCTATTTCCAAATTTGCCATTTCATCAAACAAATTAACAAACACTCGAAGGTTTCTCGAACACTCTCCCCCTACGAGAAATTATGCTCACAATCAGGTGAAGAAAGACACCTCATATCTACTATTCACAACATGCTCTTCTTGGATATACCCCCCAGTTCGGGAATGGCAGGCTCCCATTGGGAGAGGGATTTACAGGAAGAAATCTCAGATGATCACTGGGAAAAAATCTTCTCAATGATACATAAAGGTTCATTAAATGTTGCCATTCAAGAAAACAATTACAAACTGGCACTTCGATAGTATAGAACCCCACACTTACTACACAAATACAACCACACAATACCTGAGACCTGTTGGAGATGCTCTGAATCCCCTGGCACTCTGCTACACATCTGGTGGAGTTGTCCACGCCTGCAACAATTCTGGACTCAAGTCCGAGACTTGACCAACAGAATATCCACATACACTCTAATTTTCTCCCCAGCCCAATTCCTTCTACACCACATGAATTTGCCAGGACACACCTACCGCAAGTCACTTGCTATCCATCTAATTAATGCAGCCAAGCTCTGTATCCCCACCCACTGGAACTCACCAACCCCCCCAACAATGGCAGAATGGTGTAAAAAGGTAAACAGAATTGCAGAAATGGAGGAACTAATTCACATTGCCAAGGAAACCCCCTCTAAATTTTCCCACACCTGGGCTTGCTGGACACATTTCAAGACGACCCAAGAATACACCAACCTGTTAAACCACAGCTAATCACAAGCCATCACACGATAACTAGAACCTCAAAATCCCACACATGACCTTCCCACCCAAAAGACCATCTCAACCTTTCGACATCTCCGAACATAAGCATTCCAACTGTGCTGTGGGGGGAAACAGACCCATACCCCTAGCCACCACATATACAATCCCTTCATTCCAGAACGTCACACGTAGATCTGTCCGTCGGGATACCAGTGGAGACCTGCGGAGCTCCTACTTCTTCCTCTTCTTCTTCTGCCTCTTCCTCCTTTTCTTTTCTCTCTTTTATCTTCTCCCTTTCCCTCCTCTCCCTCTCCCCCTTCTTCTTCTTCTTCCTCCCCCATCTTCTACCCCCCTTGCCTTCTCTCCTACCCTCCCACACCCCCACCCCCCTTCCCTAGTCTATTCTATTTAAGCCCAAAACTGTTTCTCCCATGAAGGAACGCAAACACAACCGTTGAGAGAAAATAGTGTCTGATGGATTGGTTCTCCATGGACACTAAGCTACAACTCATCCCTATTCAGAGATAACCCTCACAGCCCACCTGTCTCTCTCTCTCTTCCATACCACTGCCCCCGGATCCAGACAAACTACTTATGCTTTAGGACTCTCGGGTCTAGTGTTGAGGGCCCTCTATAAGGCTTCTAACCAGCAAATAGAAAATGTCTACAATTTGGTTATGTAAAGAAGTCCTATGTCAAAGCTAACTGTGATGAACATAGAATCATTGACCATGTAGTCAGAGATAATACGTCATTTAAAAAAAATAAAAGGGATGCAGTTTTCTTTTCTTCTTTTGTTCTTTCTTATATACTGGTTGTACCCAGTTAATAGTGTACATATTGTATTAACCTTGCATTACTAAAATGCTCATGCTATGTACCTATGTTATCTTGTCATGAATAAATAAAAATCTTTTAAAGGGAAAAAAAAAAAAAATAATCTGCTTTTCTTATTCATCCACATTTAGATCGTTTATGTATAACATTATACAAAAGCCCATAAACATGTCAGAGCTGTAATTAAAATTAGTGCATTTTTATATGCCATCAAGGTATTTAAAATAAACTCTATTTTTTATATGTGCTTTAGAAGCATGGTGCATTATAATAATATGTTTCCATAAAAAGGGTTTAGTCCTTCTATTGTTTCTGAAATCATGTGTGCACACATAGTGCTTAGTGCAGTTCTTCTTTGTAACTAAACTCCAAGCAAACTAAAGACAGAAATTATGTTTTACTTGTAAAACGACTTTCATTTCTGACCAGATGGTCCTCAGACTTACACAGACACTTCACACTGTACCATCAGGAGGATAGCACCAATTGTTCTGTTACAGTAAAGGAATTCAGCAATGACATACTGTATGTCGGTTCCCCCGCCTGCTGATTGTTTAATGAATGAGCAGAAGCAAACTGATGTGGTTATCTTTCTGTTGAGTCGTCTCTCTTCTCCTGTCAGCTTACTCCTTGTGAGCACATTTGCACGCAAAACACTTGATTGGCTGCTTGTAGTGCCCTCTTTCACCCAGTTTGAGTGCTGCTGTAGAGGGGGTGCAAGAGGCTGATAACTTTAGGGTACTGGATCTCAAGGATAAACTGTAGCATACCTAAGTGTGTAAGTTGCTGTAGCCCTATATATGTTTAATGTGTAGTGTACACTATTATTTAGCAGTAAATATTTTGTATATGTTTTACTGATTTGTAGTAATTCAATTAGTGGCAATAAATGCAGTTCAATTGTTTTTTGATTAAGTTAGTTAATTAGGCCTATTAACTAATCTCATGTGTTCCTGTACAACAAAATGTTTTGGAAAATAATGAATTATTTTAATAAGAGATATGCATATGCTTATAACTGGAGCAAGAGACATTGCTGGCAGACACAGCATTATCATACAATAAAAACATCTGAGCAAAAACCTAGGGACAGAAGCCATCGGATCAACCAGACAGTGCAGCATTATATCACAGAAAACAGCCTGAAACAGACGAAATGACAAATGGAAAGCCACTAGTGAATAGTAAAAGGCTCTATTGAAGCTCAGGACCAAGGAATATAAGGTTTTCCCTTGGTAGAAAAAAACAGACTAAGTTTAATAATAGAAAACAGATTGAAAATAAAAACAAACAACACAGATGGTAAACAAGAACAACCAAACAAATGAGCACAAAAACACAGGCAACAAAGCAATGCAAATATTTAGCACAGGTGGTGTGAATAAGCTGGGAAAAAAATATTGCAAGCACACTAGGGTAAACAAAATACAATGATAATATCAAACACGTTTTAAAAAATAGTTCATATGTTTGGGCAGTTATAAAAAGTCTTTATTAAGTTTACATTATAAAAAATCTGAACAAAGAAATGTCACCAGCAGACCAAGGTTTCCTCAGAAGGGTCCAAAACTTTATTTACATGGTCACACGGTACACCTACAGTGTATGTGCACCGTGTGACCATGTAGATAAAGTTTTGGACCCTACTGAGGAATCCTTGGTGTACTGGTGAAATTTCTCTATTCAGATTGTTGGTGGTTTCCAGCCTGTCGTCGTTTTAGCACCCAGCATTATTACAGCCATTCCCATGAATGTGTGCGTAGGGAATATTGCAATTGATACATTATAAACAAGGTCCACTTGGGGCAAGCTGTTACAAGAGCTACAGCCAACTCTAAATAGCAAAAAACAAAAACAAGAGAAAGTGCCTCTAAGTGTAATATGATAAAAACATTTATTGAAACTTCAAAGGGGCCAGAAGGACAACAGGTAGTCTGGCACTCAGCTCTGATGGAGGAGGAGAACAACGGCCACTCTTATCAGAATCGTGGGCAGGCATGAGCATTCATGGAGTGCAGCATGGAACACAGTGCCAATGTGATGACATGAGCAAGAGGGGGAGTGTGCAACATGTTTCAGATCATGTGTGATGCCAAGTTCAGGCATGCAAGCTCCTTTCTTAAGCTTACTAATGAATATGAGGAAACTGTATTTATATTCAAAAGTGAAAAATGGACTACATTACCCAGCAATGGCAGAATAACTAAAATTATGACTATAACACATTCTACCAAATATACTTATTGTACAAAACAAATATTACTTAATCTGTGCCAAAAAAGGAATGTGTCTAAATGTCACATATTGGTTCCAAGTGAACCATAGGGTACTTAATGTAGATATAAAACACAAACATTACGTATAACTATAAAATCCTAAGAATGAACTCATGTAAGGGAATTAATATTACTAAAAATTATTAAAAAGAGACAAATATCTTTATTGGGTCCATATATCATAATGGCCTTAATTATCCACACCCGCAGTCCCATGATGGATTTATCCTGTACCTCCGAGAAATGACAAGGAACACTATGCTCATCATTGCCATCTTCAATGAAGCGGCAATATTTGCCAAAACGTTATCTGAGGGGTCTGATGGTCTGATCCACGTATAACAACCCACAAGGGCATGCCAGACAATATACCGTACCTCAAATTCTGTGAAACAGTTGTAAAAATCATCAGTGGTGTAGGTCCTTTCCTTGCCTTTATCCAGCCCTTGGGGCACTACTGTTCCAGCTGACTCCAATGCTGGAACACCATTCCTCTCACTGACCGCACTAATAGGGCACTATTCCATCCACTAAAACCAACGTTGGGGCATTATACCTCCCACTTATACCAACAATGGGGCACTATTCCTCCTACTGATACCAATGATGGGGCACCATTCCTCTCACTGACAGCAACAATAGGGCACTATTCCTTCCACTGACACCAACAATGGGGCACTATTCTCCCACTAACACCAATGATGGGTCACCATTCCTCTCACTGATAGCACCCATGGGGCACTATTCCTCCTACTGATACCAACTAGGGGTACTATTTCTCCTTTAAAACCAATGATGGGGCATTACTTGCTTCCACTGACCACAGTCCGGCCCACCCAAATCCTGAAGGACAGTAAACTGGCCCTTTGCTTAGAAAGTTTGGAGACCCCTGTTATAAATTAATCATAAATAAACCATAAGTGCATTAGCCTATATCTACTCAAAAAAGCAAAAAAATCTAGTATAAAGTTAATCAGACCTTGTAACCAAAAAAAAAAAAAAACATATAGGAGAACTACTAAACACTTACAATATATCCATACTAGTGACAGTGACAGCTCCACAATAGCGTAAAATATGAGTGCACACCAACACTACAAAAACCTGATGTAATGATGTGAGGCTATGCGTCACTGATGAAATAGCTAATGTTCAGCTCAAGGTTCAATCCCTTGGGGCATAAAATATTCTAACCCAGTTTAATCCCCTCCTATGAGGTCTCACACTCTCTATCCCTTAAACCTGTAGCCCCCTGGGGTACCTCTGATGAATTTCTCTGTAGTGTAAAGATACAGTATATGATTATTATAGCCCAGTTGTATATTTTACACATTTTATGATATTCATTTATTTAAAGGTCTTTTTATACGCCCCTCATGGGTACTGCAAGGCGTACACTTTTAACTGGAACTGTTTTTTGACAACCATAATTCTCACTAAGATCCGTGTATTAGGATTAACCTAATTTTAATGATTTATTTGTAGGGGATTTCAACACAGCTGCTGGGTGGTATTAATTCATTGAATAAAAATAAGCGTTTGGCGCCAACAGAAACACAGGATCAAAGTTTAAATATAACCAGCTGTAATGTAAAAAGTAGTCCCGTGGACAGCAAGATAATTATATAGAAAACCACTGTGTATGGTTGCAGTACATAGGAGTCAGATAATCAAATTAGTCCATAATAGTTCAGCAGACATGAGAACCATTAACGTCCCACTCCGGTATGTTCAAAAAGTGCTTGTGCTCTTTATGGTAGGTGACAGTGCTTCACGGTGCTGCTAAGATGCCCTGCATGGATATGCACTCATCCGTATGATTGGGCCACCCATTGCTAGTGTGGTCACATGACGCAAACAAGCACTGACGCGTTTCAGCCAATCAGCGGGGTGTCATCAGGAAGCTTCCCGATGACAGCCCGCTGATTGGCTGAAACACATCAGAGCTTGTTTGTGTCACAGCGACTCACTTTCGCCTGTACGATTTTCCAAGGGAATCCAGCCGAACCAAGCTGGAGCTACGGCGGTTCACACTCTATGGGCTGATTACCCAAACAAATCACCTGCAAGACATACCGAGTGGCAGGATGCTAGGCACTAGGACATGTGAGTGATGTTTTACTGTGATATGTTTTAAACAGTTTTAATAAAATTATTATAAGGAGTTGCGCAATGAGGTTTCTCCCTTTTATCCCTATTCTCACTACTGGGAGGATACTACCATAAGGAGCCAAAACATCCAACAGACCGGCGGGTGTTACCCCACAAAGTGTATGTGACCACAGTAGCGATAGGTGGTACAATCATAAGGGTGAGTGCACCTTAGCAGCACCTTGAAGCACTGTCACCTACCTTAAAGAGCACAAGCACTTTTTGAGCACACCAGAGTGAGATTTTAATGGCTTTCCTGTCTGCTGAACTATTATGGTATTAATTCATTATTTGTTTTCATTTATATTTGTACATTTAGTAATTTCCATTTGCACTTTTTTAATCTATTCAATTCACCCTTTCTATAAGTAAAGCACATTTTTGTGTTTTTTTTATTTTGTTTTGTTTTGTGTGGGGATATATTAATAGTGTGGAGTGGGGATCATCACTTCTCAAATAAAATGAAGAATTAAAAAAATATACTGTATCAAAATATCAGCACAATTCACATATCAACCTGCTTTTAGGGTACCCACAAAAAAAAGAAAACATTACCGTATTTTCACTCCATAAGATGCACTTTCCCCCCAAAAATGGGGGGAAATGTCTGCGTGTCTTATGGAGGGAATGCTGACAAGTATACCCCCCCTCATCGCCGCCCCATGTTACAGTACCGGACAGCCACTTAGCTCCTCTGTCTCCCGCATTTGACTCCCGGACACCCGCGAGTGATCTCCCGGCTGGGCCTGTCACTCATATAGAAGACAGAGCAGCCCGAGCAGCTGCTCAGGCTGCTCTGTCTTCTAGCTGAGTGACAGGCGATGTGTGATGACGTCATTACAGTGGGCACCAGGATATTTGAATCCGACAGTTTGGCTGCATCCGTGAATCCGTGGTAAGGCTGCATTTCATTGACACAGGTCAGCTGCATTTCATAGGCAAAGAACGTTGGCTGTAGGTCTCACCACATTTTTATTCCATGTATTATAACATAACCTATAATATCCAACAGATACACAGTCTAGATTTAAGGTAAGGGGATTTATAAAACTATTTTCTTGCCAGTGAGCAACCTTTAAAATGAGCACTTTTGTTTTTTCATGTTCGGGTCCCATAGACTTTAACACTGTTTGAATGTTCACACAAATGTTTTGCCTGTTCGCATGTTCTGGTGCGAACCAAACTGGGGGGTGTTTGGCCCACCCCTACCAGCGAGTTGTTGTGGCCTCTTTCTCCACATGATTATTGACATTTTGTCTGTGACTCAGTGAGGGCTGAAATGGACATTCTAGGCAATAATTGTGAAACTCGTCAACCTCTTGACACAGCAGTAATAGAGTCACGTAAGAGTAATAATTGACATGTTATATATGTATTGAGCTAATGGTTTTATTTTAGAAAAAGTATGTTAAACCATTTTAACTTTTGTAATAAAGACAATATTTTATCTTTTGGATTTTCATTGTCCTCTTCTGCTGCCGCTAAAGTCCATTAGTTGTTTTCCAATTTCGAGGTATCTTAAAGGATGAGGTAACCATGTAGGCCATAATTCTCTAAGAATCAATATAACATCAGAGGTATACTATTGTCACATCCAGAAGTTGAATAGAGGGCCAGCAACAACAGAAGTATGATAAATTAGCATGGATCCATGCAGTCCACATTTATTCATTCATATATATATCAGGGGTTGATGAGAAACATCCTATTCAAAACCACTACTTTTTTGCTAAAAGAATAGTTCATGCAAGTGAATGAATGTAGGTGATGGCAGTGTTAGGCTTTGTTGAATTCTCAACACACACACAAGAGGAGTAAGGGGGACTAGATTGTCACTAAGATTGTGTATTTGAGGCATTGCACACAGTGTTTGTTAACTATGAGTAGTGTTGAGCGAACCCGAACTGTAAAGTCCGTACCGAACTTTGGGGTGTCCGGGACCCGGACCCAGGACCTGGACATTTAAATAAAAAATTGGGTTCGAGTTCGGGGTTCTGGTATTTGATTCCACGTGTTGAATAGCTGCCAAGGGCAGCCAATCAACAAGTGTTTCACTGGTTTGCCCTTAGAAGCCATCACAGCCATAACCGTCGATAAGTTGTGCACCTTAGTTTATGGTCTTGGGGCTTGAGCTTGGGTTAAAAAATAAATTTACAGGTCCAGGACCCAGGCCCAGGGCCTGTGGGGTTTCAAGCCATGCCTGAAATGTCAAGCCCAAGCGAGTTGTGATGAGTATCAATTGTTTGTGACACACGTTACGGAGTTTATGTGTTAGAATCACTGTTAGATCAGGGGGAATGAGGAGAACACACACACAACTCTTAAGTTGTTTCGGATTGTGACGGTAGTGGATGTAAGTAAGTGAACGTACTTGATAAGAAAATCGTTTTTTCATCACCAAAACTTATCCTACAAAGAGTAGTTGGGG
>BLSH010187565.1:478414-493721 GCA_018402905.1 Glandirana rugosa | reverse complement strand
GTTGCTTAGAGAGCCATATTATTGTTCTAAAATCATCTCCAAGTTCTATAGGGAAAGTTTCTTCCAGCCGTTGCTTAGAGGGACAGATTATTGTTCTAAAATCATCTCCAAGTTCTATAGGGACAGTTTCTTCCAGCCGTTGCTTAGACAGCCATATTATTGTTCTAAAATCATCTCCAAGTTCTATAGGGAAAGGTTCCAGCTGTTGCTTAAAGGGACAGATTATTGTTTCTTGCACAAAATTAAAAAGTGCATCTACATTGCTGGTTTAAAAAAAAAAAAATTCTAAAAACTACATTTGTGTCCAGCGGTGCATTTCTTGCACAAAAAAAAAAAAAAAATGTCTACATTGCTGGTTTAAAAAAATAAAACAATTCCAAAAACTACATTTACGGCCAGCGGTGCATTTTTTGCACAAAAATAAAAAAAACAGTGTTGGCTACCTCCTCCTCCTCCTCCTCCACCGCCACTTTCACTGCCTCCTCAACCTCCAACTCCACATCCACCTCCATTTTTGATTTTTTTATGTGATTTTAGCTTAAAAATTATTTTAAGTTATTTCCATATCCCCATTTCTTTGTAGGGCACTTGTCCGACTCTTACCCCCATTTTCCTTCCTTTTGCAGACCTCTAGCACTTGCCAGGACTTTGTTATGGCCATTTTTGTGCCTAAAAGTTCGGGTCCCCATTGATTTCAAGTTCGGTCCCAAACCCAGACTTTTTCCCGAAGTTCGGCCGAACCTGCAGAACCCGAACTTCCAGAGGTTCAATCAACTCTAACTATGATGAGGCATGCACATATCAGGTGAAAGAAGCAAGCTGTACAATGACATCTTTATTTCGTTTTTTTTTTTTGCATTAGCATCAGTGGATTTGGAAGGAAGGTCCATTTTAATGGGTGCTTATATACACACAGTAATGTGGGAAACAAAACAAAGGTGAGAGCAGGAGCTTCAGACACAACTGCACGAAGAGACAGCTGAGAGATACGAGTCAGAGCCAACAGAATAAGTAGCTAGAAAGAATATGCATTTAAAGGATACAGCATTAAGTAAATGAAAAACAGATCCAAGGGAAAGCAACATACAGTGTCAAATCCTCTAAAGCACTCTAAAAGTTATAAAGAGTTATTAGGTATAGAGCTGACTGCTGCCATCAAGACAGAGGTATAAAGATGTTTATTTTATGCCTTACACCTGAATGTATGAACATCGAATACCTAACCTAACAAAACAATTAACAAAGGCAGACAACTATGACACCAGCGTTTTACACAGATATAGTGCTATAATAAATATTTTGACTGGAATTGGCCAATAGCAGTTGCCTGAAATAACAATTCCTGACATTTTCTATTTGTGTGCAATTTTTTACAAGTTGACAAGTTCCCATTCAAGTAAAATGCTATTAAATATTCCAGAATTACAAATATATAACATTTACAATGTTAAAATTGCACCTTATTTGAAATGGAAAATTGGTTATGTTTGCACAATTGAATATAACAGAAACTGATAGAAGAGCTATAGGATAAGCAACAAGTGTGGTTCAAACAGATGCCAGAACATACGGATGTCAGTAGACATTATATGGAATTACCAGTGAGCTACACTGAATCAGCAGGCAAACTGTTTATAACTTATATAGCCAGTCTCTACAGAAGTAAAAAATTCACTTTCCATTACTGTATTTTCACAAATTTTCCTTTCATGGAAAAACATATGGTATAGGAATGAAATCTCAGCTTTGATATAAAATTACACTTTCACTTTCATCATGTTGGTCCTTTGAGATTTTAAAAATTATTGTCTGCACAAAAACATGAATTCCAAAAACAATTACAGAACATGTTTAACGTTTTCAATGGAGGTCCACCTTTTCTGTAGTATATGCAAATATACGGTACCTAAGATGAGATCACAATGAGTCATTTTGTGTCAGATTAAGCAAACATCATTTCCATAAGCATTTTTAGACACTGTCAGAAAACATATCTGAGCATTAAGCAATCAGGCAGATTAGAAAACCTTGATTAATCACTATGCTTTTTCTGAGATAAATTGGCATCAGATGTATCACAGTACCTGTGTCCCCAACATATCCTCTCTAAGCATAAACACTTGGCAAACCCAAATTATTTGTGTTATAGCAGTACTGACTGTCAGAGGTTAAATTGTGTCTGTATAATTGACAGCTATCCTTCCTAGGGGTTCTGACATCTATAGATGGCTAAACTTGATAGTCATACTAGGAGAGAGATTGTCCTATTAGGAGAGAAGTAAGAAAGTGTCCTTGTGATTTACCTAGCTTTCTGTATAATTTGATCTCTGGCTCTTTTTCCCCGGGGGGGTTGGCGTTCTTACTGGCCATTCGCATGCGGCGGTATTCTGTCCAAACAGCCAACTCGTTGTAATCTCCAATCACGTCACTTCTGGTTACTCTCCAGCATCAGTAATTGCAGATTTTGAGGTGTTTGCTGGATTGACACAGCAGCGGCAGCGTATACATTAGGGTATATGATATAATGAGTAGACATTGTTAGTCCACCCGATACTAACCAACAACATGGCCGCCTTGAAGGCGGTGACAACTTTTTCATCCTTAGCCGCATCCTTAGGCAACTCATCCTGTACCATACTGTATACACTGCCGATGTTGTGTCAAAACAGCTAACTCTTCAAAATCTGCAATTACTAATGCTGGAGAGTAACTGGAAAGGACGTGGTTGGAGATTTCTATGAGTTGGCTACGTTTACAGAACAGCAGCGTTTCCACCTGAGAGCAAGGCTTTGCTTTGTCTCTGCTCTTCTTTCCGCCCTGCTCTCAGCCTTTCTCGTGCATTATATATTGATGTACTCAGATTCACTACTAGCAAGTGCACACCTGGCCATCAACCATCCCGTTCTTTGTCGGGTCTATACACTCTGACTCCAGCCTATACCATGGCCGCTCTCACACTCCACTGGGTTGTCAGTTTATGTAAGTCTTAAAAAAATATATATACTCTTGATAGATTGTTTCCATACATTTAGGCTGACTGCAAAGTATATAATTATATTTTATTCGCCCCTGGGGTTCCTCTGGTAGGTAGCAACACACCTCCACCTTGTTGCTTGTATTACCTGTGGCTAAATACATTCCTACACCCAACACAGTCTGGTCAGTAACCTTGTTATATTTGTTACATTTTTCATGCATGGCTATATATGAGACTTAAATTGTTACTAAGCTAGGATATCTGGTCTCCCACAGTACACATACCATGGAAATGCAATAGTTTTAGTAAATATAAACTGCTAAATACCTTTTCTCATCAGCAGTTAGAGCATTCTTGTAACTTCTATCAGTGTCTGGTTAAAGCTTGTAGGAGATTTCATTCTGCACTGACTGTCCAATAAGGCTGCAGGACCCCTGACCCTCTGTATGGACAGTGCTGATTGGCCCTGTGATGATCACATACACTTTCCTGAGAAAAAAAAAACTCTCTAGCAATACACACCAAACTGAGCATGTGCAGCTTGTCCCCTAGCCTCTGTCTTATCAGGAGATAGATTGGGGACTGTGGAAGAAGGGTAGAGACAAAGAAGACAAGATCAAGGGGGCATGGCTTGGACACTAATAACGGCAGATGTATCTCTGGAGAGCTCCGAGATTCCTCTTTACCATCCGGTGGTATTCATGCTTCAGAGATTCTGGTGAGAGAAGTAGACCACTGGGGATTATCCCTCACATCCCCTGCTACCTTTGGGGCCAAAATATACATGGCGGTACTATCCGTCTGCAGGACGATATAGGCCGCTGTGGTCTCCTTCAGCGCGCGCCACGGCCTACACCCACTACTCCTTAGGCAGGACAGGCCATTCACAGCAGACGGGTAGTTGGGATCACTCCTTCGGACCCCCCCCCAAACATTAACCTAACCTCCCGGACATTATAGGGGTTCTCACACCTGTGTTGGCCAGTGAATCTGGGATGCAGCCTGTGGAAATCTTGGTGGCCGACATCTTGTAGGCTGCGATCCAGCCCCTCCAATACAGCAACTGCCCGGGTACCCCCCCGACGTAAGATGGTCAATTCTGCAACCCGCACCGCTTTCAAACTGCCCTCCACACTTTGGGTGCTGACTGCCTCTCAGAACAAATACAGCAGCTTGTTCCATATGGTCTGGATATTCCCAGGCCTAGGAACAGTGGCCATATTGGTACAACCAGGCCACAATTGTATGCACCTATTCTGTCCTGCCTAGACTTTCTTCCTTAACTGCTTCTTCACAATATATCCCCACCTGCAATTTTTACATGAGAAAATCTGACTAACAACACAATCGGAAGGGCTGAATATGATTGTGATGGTATATGAACACTGATCCTTGGGGTCTCCCCCGTTCTCCACAGTCCCCTCTGAGTCAAATCACTGCTATACATAGCTACGGGGGCTACTACAACCGCTCATTGAGCTAACAGGATATCTCGTGGTGAAATCTGGGTGGAAAGAACCTATTCCCCCACTGTATCGTGGGTCACAACCTGCAGGCACAATGGAGAAACTCCTAACTAAGCCTTCATCCCCAGACTCAAGTACGCAAGGTGACCCATCTGACCATGTCGGGGACTTCCTGGAACAGGCCTCCCAAACTATGGGACAATCTGCAGGTGCTCGGGCTGTCCCACTCTCATCTCCCTCTATTCTAACCCCTGAGCTTCTAGATGAAAAACTACAGGCTCTTTTACAACAAATAACACATTCCATATCTCAGGCGGTGGGTAAAATATCACAAGAACTGAGAGGGGAAATTGACCAGCTTGGAGACTGTACAAATGCACTGGAGACTAAAATGGATGATATCATCCAATATGTCCATGTGCTGGAAGAGGAAAACGCAGCTCTTAAACACACGGTCTCTCACTTCTGGTTCCGGCGCCGCACATGTGAGGACGGAGAGAGCAGCAGCTCCGGGCATTACCACCTACAGGCAGTAAGGCACTTCTTACCCCTCCATCACCGCTGCAGTGGACAGGGCATGTCCCAAATTCGGAAAGACATAGGGGAGTACACTAAACGGTTGGGAGAATTAGAGACAAGAGTCTCTGATGTAGAAGATGAGTTCCAAGGCGTACACAGTGCTGAGCAACAATTACAACAAACCCAGTAGTACTTGCTTGAAAAAATAGATGACCTCGAGAATAGGGAGAGGAGGAACAACCTGTGAATCGTAGGCCTCCCTGAATCTATCCTCCCTGAAGCCCTCCAGGACATCTGCCCCACCCGCCTACCTGGAGCCCTGGGGGTACCGACACCATGTGTTATTGAAAGAGCACACAGATTGGGATTACCCTCGAATGACAGACGAACCCCTCGACCAGTCATTGTACGCTATCTAAATTACGCAGACAAGTACAGCATCCTGAAATCTTACCGCGATTCAAAGTCCCTCCAACTTGATGGCAACAAGCTGTTACTATTTGCAGACGTCTCCCACAAAAGAAAAG
This sequence comes from Glandirana rugosa, assembly GCA_018402905.1. Taxonomy (NCBI): domain Eukaryota; kingdom Metazoa; phylum Chordata; class Amphibia; order Anura; family Ranidae; genus Glandirana; species Glandirana rugosa. The sequence goes on along the minus strand of BLSH010187565.1, from coordinate 488,232 downwards.
CCTTTCAACCTGTGTGCTCAGCCCTCTTTAAGAAGAAAATAAAATTCACTCTCGCTTACCCAGCAATTCTGAGATTCACTGACACTTCAGGGAATCAAAAATCCTTCTCCCACCCGATGAAGCCATGCAATATCTGCATAGCTGTTTTCACATCGCTATGGACGTCACTGCTCCCACAACACCACAATGCTTTAGAGACCCGTGTGAACATTGCCGTCCCAGGAAGGATCTGCCAAAAAAACTGAGACTCACAAGAAATAATCTGCTGATCACCTGCAGCTACTAATTCACTGTCTCACCATGCGCTGACCATCCCTTAATTCTACTTTTCTTTTTGTCTCGTTCCAGACTGCTCACAAGGTATTGATTGTTATTACGTCATCTGCCACTAACGTTTGTGAGTAATTTAGTAGTACTATTTTGACCTCTCTTATATGTTTTCTCTGTTTTGTTAATAGATGGTTGACCTAGTTGTTCCACCCGGTCTAGGCTTTGACCTCATAACCCAGCCCTCCGGCCTTCCCCAGGTATGCTGCAAGTTCTCCCGGAGCATTGACTCATTTCCCAGAGGGGAGACACTAGTTGGATCCTAACCCCTGTGTGGAGAAATGAGCCATAAGCCACTACGCTCCCTACCCTGGGACGTCAAAACTTGTCAGACCCCGGTAACGCTGCTGATGGTAGGAGTACCCATATGCAGAAAAAAGTGCATTACAGTCCTTCTCAGGCTTTCGAGCTTTTGTCTACTTAGGAATACTTGTTTAGATCTTCCCCTACACCCCCACCCCACTCTCTGAAGTACCATTCACTACTACTATATTCATCACTTGTCATCACAAACACATCTTCACCTTGCAGTACCCGATGCATCTCGTCATATAAAATCATTCAAGACACACCCTCCATAAATGAGCTCCGCTGTGAAGCTCATCACATGGAATGTCAAAGACCTACGCTTGCCTCACAAACGTCTGGCTATACTCCAGCACCTGCGGCGCCTCAAAGCAGATGTCGCGTTACTCCAAGAATCCCATCTTGCGGATCTTGATCTACCACGTTTGCGCAAACTTTGGGTGGGTCAAGTATACGGCTCGGCAAGGCAGGGGTAGTCATCTTAATTCATAAACACTTCCAGGAGCAGGTTACCTCCACCCACATAGACTCACAGGGGAGAATATGCTCCCTCGTCATCAGACAACATTCTGCGACTGGGCACTCACCAATGTTTATGCACCCAACACACCATCAAAAGAATTCTTCCAGAACCTCACCGAACATTTAGCTCCTCTACTTCATCTGCCATCCATCCTGGTAGGCGACTTCAATGCTGTGATGGATCCTAGGGAAGACAAATCACACCCCGGGGAGGCACAGCCCCCACTTCACTAGCACAAACCATACACTTGAGAAATTTTGCAGATAGCTTACATTTAACTGATATATGGAGACTAGCAAATCCTGTAGGCAAAGAATATACATTATTTTCCTCCCCCCACAACTTGTTATCTAGAATCGACTATATTCTAACCAATTCTAGGCTTCTTGTCCGTACATCTGAACCTCAGATGCACGAAATGGTCATTTCAGACCACTCCCCAGTCTCGGGTATGCATCAGTGATCTATCCCCCTCTGCTGACACTCGGATCTGGTGCTTCCCTTCATATCTTGCCCATGATCCCGAGCTGAAGCTCAAGCTGGACAAGATATGGGAGGATTACTCAACCAACAACGTTCAACACTATCGGGACAATCCCAATCTTTTCTGGGACACAGGAGGTGCAATCATCTCACATGTGACCTATTTCAAAAAACAAATCCAGCAGGGTTATATCAAAGCAAGTAACCCACTTAGGGATGCCCAAACACGTCTCTCCACCAGCAATACCCGGAATCATAGAGAGGAATGGCGAAAGGCGAAGCATGAGTTTGATACCTGGGCGAAAGAACAAGAAAACCTGTTCAAATCACTAGGCGGCTTAAAATACCATAAATTCGGCAATAAGCCAGGGAAGCTGTTAGCAGCCCTTTGCAAGGGCCCTCACACCCCCACTCACATAGCCTCACTCAAAACCAAGGAGGGTACATTGGTAACACCCCCCAAAGATGTTAACGGGTTCCTCGAGCAGTTCTATGCAACCCTGTATAGCTGCGACCCTATCGACGAGGATGTAGCCTTGTCATTCTTGGAGGGGGCACAGTTACCCACTATACAGGAAACTCACCTGAACCATTTAAACGCCCCAATTACAATTCAGAACATCTCTCAGGCTATTGATACCCTAGGAACTGGTAAAGCCCCTGGCCCAGATGGCTTCACAGCCAAGTTTTATAAGCTACACAAAGACACATTAGCCCCCACATTACAACGGGTTTTCCAGCATATAACGATTACATTCACTCTGGCTTCCAGGCACACATCAAATTGATACCAAAAAAGGACAAAGACCCGACAGACCCTGTATCGTATCACCCGATTTCCCTGTTAAACATAGATACTAAAATCTTGTCCAAAATCATTGCCAACAGACTTGCAAAAATAATGTCAGACCTCATCCACCCTGTCCAATCAGGCTTCACCCAGGGCAGGTCAGCGACCTCCAATATCAGGAAGGTCCTTGCGGTCCTGGGGCAAGTCAGGACCAGCTCCAGTGGAAAGACAGCGATAATTGTGCTAGACGTTGAAAAAGCATTTGATAATGTGAGTTTTAGGTGGCTGGAGCTGGTCCTGTGCAGGCTTGGTTTTGAGGGTCCCTTCTTGTATTTGATTAAGCAAATTTACTCAGCACCAACTGCGAACATAGTGGCCACTGGAATACTATCCAACACATTCAAACTACATAAAGGCACTCGCCAATGATGCCCCCTCTCCCCCCTCCTTTTTAATCTGGCGAGTGAGCCTCTCTCCAGGTACCTGACGTATCACTCCAAAATACACGGTTTCCAAATAGGGTCCTCCAGGGTCCGATCTGCGCTATTTGCGGACAACATTCTTATATTTTCGTCTAACCCAAACAACAATTTACCACACATCAAAGAGATATTCACCAATTACAAATTATGCTCGGGCCTGCGGATACATTTTTTAAAAAGCAAAGTCCTCCCGCTGTTCCACTCCCACCCCCCTAGCTGGGCCGCCCAATCAGCTTTCCCCCTAGCTCGCTATTATATAACCTACTTGGGCATAAAAATAGGTAAGACCCCCTCTTCCATTCACCAGTTAAACTTCACCCCGACTATCAACAAAATGATAACAGAGCTGGATACCTGGTCCAATCTCCCCCTTTCAGTATTTAGAAGGTGCCATGTATTCAAAATGTCCAGCTTCCCCAAGCTCCTATGCCCCTTACAAACGATTCCCCTACTACTGAGGCACGCCGACATCACCAAACTTAATACAGCTCTCTCACGCTTTATCTGGAGGGGCAAGAAGTCTAGAATTGTTTTACTGAAACAAACGCTTTCCAAACATTGCAGAGGTTTAAATCTCCCCAACACCAGATTATATAACTTATCCTGTTTGTTGAGAGTGGGGCTGGATTGGGTGAGAGGAACGTCTAAGTACTCCAACTATGGTTTGGAATCGCAACTAGTCTCTCCCTTTAAACTCGAAACTATAATGCAATGTAAAATGACCACCTTGCCACCCACCATCAGGAATAACCTCTTACTAAAGGACACCATCTTGGCATGGAGGGAGACATGCAAAATCTTGGAGGTCTCTCTGCATATCTCTAAACACATGCAGATTGCGGGCCACCCCCTTTTCCCGCAAGCCCACCAACTCTCAATTGCAACCTGGGCAGAGCATGGGCTACTCAACTTCTACCAGCTGTTTGATCCAGGGTCAAACTCACCACTGTCAATAGACTCTATCTTCAACAGATATGGACTTCCACTGCATCATTTCCTACCGATTCACCAAGTGATAAGCTTTGCAACCAGTCTCTGCCCAGCAAAGGCACTGCGATTAAAGAACTCTATCTTAGACACCCTATTAAACCAGAACTGTCATACAATATCGGAGATCTATAAATCCCTCGTTTCCCTGACCAAGACAATCTCCAAAAATCTGTCTCCCAAGTCCTGGAATCTGCAATCCGAAGATGCTTTCACCTGCATTCTACAAGGCCACCACGTGTGCTCATATCCGCAATTAGTTCTGGAGAGAACAGCAGTTTAAAATATTGCACAGGGCATATATACCCTATTTGAAGCCTAAAGAGGCATCTCAAGCCCCCTGTGCGGGACACCAAAACCCCAACTTCTACACAAGCTATGGACATGTAAACGGATCCAATCTTTTTGGCACAAGCTGGAACTTTTTGTGGCCTCTGTTACAGGTCTTCCCCCTGACGGAAACAAATATGCTTTGCTCTTCGGCAATCTGGACATCCTATCCCAAACACTCCCGAAATCAACGTCTAATGCATTGACACAAGCATGGATATCCACATGCTATATGTCTCCTAGAAGCGCCATTCTACGTCATTGCATCTCCTCTACTTCGGCTTCTCTCAAATACATTTTAAGTGACCTTATCAATCTATTTAGGCTGGAGGAACTGGACATTAAGGCTTCCGAAAACGCTAATCGCTTAAAGCATCACAGAAAATGGGATGCCTTCAGCATCATCATCAGCCACCAGTCGCACTCACTAGAAGGAGGGGCAACATCCCCCATCTTCCAAAAGGCACAATGGCCCTGAATATCATACAAGATGATTTCAACATCATCTACACCCTCCCCCCCCACTCCGGACGCGAGCCTACTGAACTAAACCTGACTTAATGCCAGACTCTTGCTCAGACTTTAGGGTACATGCATTGTGTCTAATATGAACTGATTGTGGTGAAAATAACTTTTTTTACCTCTTCCTCTCTCTCTCTTTCTCCCTCCTCCCCCCACCCCCTCAACCTTCCCCCCTCACCCTCTCCCTCCTCCTCCCTCCTCCCCCTTCTAATTCAGTACCCCCTGTTAAAGATAGTGCTTTCAAGGTTATGGAATCCTGTACACCATTACATAGGTGTACTGTATACAAATGTTAATCTCTATGGTTTGTATTGTATTCTATACTGTTCACACTTATTGACATTGTACTTGTACTGATGTTTTCTTTTCTTTACTGAAAATAATAAAATATATTTTTTAAAAACACACGGTCTCTCAAATTCAGCTGCAACAGGAGGACTTAGAAAACAGAGAGAGACATCAAAACCTCCGTATCAGAGGAGTCCCTGAAACTGTCAGCGACAAAGATATCTGACCCTACTTACTAGGCCTGTTTAACTACTTGGCACACATGCATTCCAGACATAGACTGAAGGTTGGAAAAGGCTCATCGTTTTCTAGCACCTAAACCACCTGTGGGGGCTAGACCAAGAGACATAGTCCATTTTCATTATTATGATAATAAAGAGTAGGGATGGGCCAAACACCCCTCAGTTCAGTTCGCACCAGAACTTGCGAACAGGCAAAACATTTGTGTGAACATTCGAACACCATTAAAGTCTATGGGACCCAAACATTAAAAATCAAATTGCTCATTTTAAAGGTTTATATTCAAGTTATTGCCATAAAAAGTGTATGGGGACCAGGGTCCTGACCTAGGGGACATGTATCAATGCAAAAACAAGTTTTTAAATCAATCCTTTTTTCAGGAGCAGTGATTTTAATAATGCTTAACCACTTCCTTACTGGGCACTTCAACCCCCCTCCTCTGACCAATTTTAGGCTTTCAACGCTGTTGCATTTTGAATGACAATTGCGCGGTCCTGCGACATTGTACACAAACAAAATTTTTATCATTTTTTTCCCACAAATAGAGCTTTCTTTTGGTGGTATTTCATCACCTCTGCGGTTTTTATTTTTTGCGCTATAAAAAAACAAAGAGCGACGATTTTGAAAAAAGAACAATATTTTTTACTTTTTTGCTATAATAAATATACAAAAAAAATATAAAAAAGAAAATTATTTAACAGTTTTGGCCGATATATATTCTTCTACATATTTTTGGTAAAGAAAAAATCACAATCGGCATATTTTGATTGGTTTGCGCAAAAGTAATCGCATCTACAAACTATGGGAATAGATTTATGGCGTTTTTACTATTTTTTTTTTGTTACTAGTAATGGCGGCGATCTGCGATTTTTATCCGGACTGCGATATTGGGGGCGGACATGTCGGACATTTTTTACACATTTTTGGGACCGATGACATTTATACAGCGATCAGAAATTTAAATGTCCATTGATTACTGTATAAATGTCATTGGCAGGGAAGGGGTTAACACTTAGGGGGCAGTGAAGGGGTTAACAGTGTTCCCTAAGCGTGTTCTAACTGTGGGGGGGGCAGGGCTGGTCGGAACATACCAGATCTAACTGATCCCAGTGACAGGGATTAGTAGATCTGGTATGTCCCATTCACAGAGCGGAGAACCTGGAGTTCCCCATTCTGCAGCTGCTACAAGTGATCGGTGGGCCTCGGGTCTTGGGCGGACATCGACCCACGGCACACCCACGCAGCGTGCGGCGGCCATGAGAGCGCACCATTGCAGGCTGCGACTGCGCGTGGGGAGCGTGCACAAGGCAGGACATCCATAGACGTGATTTCAGAACTGCGTTGTAGCCGTCTTTCGGCTATAGCACAGTCCTGAACTGGTTAAAGTGAAACAATAAAAATGAAATGTTCCTTTAAATAATGTGCCTGGGGGGGTCCCTTAGTATGCCTGTAAAAAGGCGCACTTCTGTGATATTTAGAACATAGGCAGAGCAACATAACATTTGTGAAGGAAAAATTATCATTTATTATGGCGGCTGTAATGTATTGCCGGCTCCTGGCAATATACAGAAAAATCACTGAAAAAATTTGTGTGGGGTCCCCCCTAGTCCATACCAGGCCCTTCGGGTCTGGTCTAGATTTAAAGGGGAACCCCGTGCCAAAATGTAAAAAATAAATTGACATGGGGTCCCACCTAAAATCCAAACCAGACCCTTATCTGAGCATGCAACCTGGCCGGGCAGGATTGGTGGGTGATGAGCGAGTGCCCCCCCCTGAACCGTATCAAGCTACATGTCCTTAAGAGTATGGGTGCTTTGGGGTGGGGGGCTCTGCACCCCCCACCCCAAAACACCTTGTCCCCATGTTGATGGTAACAGGTGCCTCTTCCCCACAACCCTGGCTCTGATTGTGGGGGTCTGCGGGCGGGGGGGGCTTATTGAAATCTGGAAGCCCCCTTTAATAAGGGGGCCCCCAGATCCCGACCTACTACTTCACCAAAAGTGTAAAAAAGAAAAAAAACCCCACAGGAGTCAATTAGGGACAAGCCTTTTATTAAAAAATAAAAAATAAGTGTCCCCCGTTGTAATCCATCGTCAATCAAGGTGATGGTCGGACTCGAAAAAAAAACCAACAGCTCCTCCTTCATGGGAGTGATCCCGCCGACTGAGCTCTCTTTGTTTTGATGTTTTATTTATAGTGAAGGGCGGGGCCACTCAGTCACATGATGTCAGAAGGGGAAGGGGTCACTTGTACGTCAGCCGGTGGCCCCCGCCCTGCACTATAAATAAAACTTCAACACAAAGCCAGCACAGACGGCGGCAGCCCTCCCATGGAGGAGTTGTGCATGTTGTCTGTGGCAATGCGTTATGGGGTGCTCCGTGGCGGCGAAGTCGCTGCGAACACCCCATAATGTTCTAAATTCGATGAACGGGCGAACACCCGATGTTCGAGTCGAACGTGGGCCCATCCCTAGTAAAGAGGAGCTTACACTGGCTACCCAAAACAGATCCCAATTGGAATACAAAGGAATCAAAATTCAGATCTGCAGCGATCTCTCTCCTCTATCACATTGGCAAAGAGACGTAGTCTGAAACCAATCACTACTCATCTGCAAACCCACCGGGTAGCCTATTATTGGGGTTTTCCATTCTGCCTAGTGGTCACAAAAAATGACATTCAACACATCCTACGGGACATGTATGAAGGTGAAACATTTCTAAAAAACTTGGGCCTACCACCATTACCGGAGATAGAATGTCCTCTTCCTACTACCCCGTGACCATTAGCCACTCCATCTTGAATCTGAACCCTGGCTAGGGGTAAATCGAAGAAGTCCCTTGGCACCCCTCAATGTCAACCACCATCAGGATGACCTCCTTGATCAAACAGGCTACCTTTTGGAACTGGTATCCTTTGTATCCACATTGTTTGCTTACCAGCACTGTTATATAATCTTTTTTTTTTTTCCTCACTGTTGCTCAAACAGGTGGATACCAGCCTCCACTTTAATGAGGCCTTACCCCTACTGAGGTTTATGCTTTTATGCTCTGGCTACTCCCCCCATGGGATGAACATTTCTACACTATCTAGCCATGTTCATTGGACTAATCAATAGCATCTACTTTCACCACGTTATATTTTGATTATATAATGTTCTGTTATATTATTTTGACAATTCACTATTTTTCTCCAATGATTAATTCTCAGACGATATATGTTGGAGAGTGGGGTAATGGACCCCATCTGCTGATTTTGTTGGTCTCCATGTCCCCCTACTTAGTCTGAGACTGTACTCTCGGCTTCCTGAAGTACCTTATTACTTCAGGTCTAATTTACTTGTTTTCCTTTTCCACAAGCTTTTTTTTATGCTTTGCAATGGTATGTTTGATTATAATATCTTCTTATCTACTACATAGCCATTTGTCCCGGATGCAAATTACTTGCTTCATAGCTTTGAGAGATTTTGGGATATTTTTGCATGGACTGGCACTAATGTCTCTATATTATCAAAACTATCTTAAGCAACTTACTGTTCTACAAATATTGCATTTAAGGTAATGTCCTTAAATGTAAAAGGCTTGAATTCTATAGCGAAGAGGTGGATAGCTTTGAAAGAGTTTAAGAATTCTAAAACAGATGTGGTCATGGTCCAGGAGACCCACTTTCGCTCCGGGGGGGCCTTTAAATTTGCCTCTAAACACTACCCCACCTTGTTTGTAGCTTCTGATTCCACAGGCAAGGTGGGCATAGCTTTTCTGACCAAAGATCTTGTCCCCTTTGGGTAAAAACATCTCTATTAGACCCTCATGGGTGTTATGTGATCCTCTCCTGTGAACACATGACCACCCCTATAACTCTTATGAATGTGTATGCTCCAAATGTTGGCCAAATAGGATTTGTTAACTTGGTCTTGGAAACTTTACAGGGAATGGCAGGGACATTTACAGTAGTTGGAGGGGATTTTAATGTTATACACATACTGTGACAAAAGATAGGCAGACTTTGTTTGACCCTAACTCCTCTAAACGAGCTCAGGCGATGTCTACTTCCTTCCGCAAACTTTTCAGGTCCTACAGACTCCTAGATTCATGGCAGATTAACCACTTGCCGACCGTGTATCGTAGATACACGTCGGCAAGTGGCACCCATTGTTGTGGGAGGACGTTATATAACGTCCTCCCACAATCGCGCTCCCGCGCGCCCCCTGGGGCGCGCACCTGGGAGCATCCGTGACCGCCGGGTCTATGAGACCCGGCACATCACGGATCCCGGTAAATGGCCGCTTGGAGCGGCCGTTTACCATGTGATCGCTCCGTCAAATGACGGAGCATCACATGTAACTACGAGGGTCCACGCGCGGGGTCCCCCGCGCGCCCTCGCGCTAACACCCTCCTGCAATATATTGCAGGAGGGTGTTGTTACCCACGGTGAACGGCTGCACATAGATGCTATGTGCCAGCCGTTCACCAATTAGACGGTACTTAGATCCTCAGACATCCTGGACTTTTCAAACGCCTTCCTTCATCTGTAGCGGACTCGA
>BLSH010187565.1:453137-465276 GCA_018402905.1 Glandirana rugosa | reverse complement strand
GGGTACATAGTTGGAATCTTAATGTCTGAGGGGTCCCTGTTACGACTTGTCCGACTATCTACAGGGGGGGAGGGGACGAAGGTGACTTAGGGACGACCTGTCTCATTACCCTCTGTAAAGTAGAGGGAGACGTTGTGATACATCTATCAGCCTGTTCAGCATTGTCCCTGGGGAGTCTGTAATTCTAAGGTTGATACATGGGCTCACCGCTCCATTAGAAAGACACGAGGCCTCCTCTTTCTTCCCTTCCGCCTGTGTTGCGGCCGCCATCTTAGGACCACTAGGCCTCTGATCGAGGAAGACGAGCTGTCTATTTACCGTCTGCTTCGATCTGGACTGGCTCTCCGCGATCATAAAATAGGTCCTGCCCTGATCCCCTTTCGGGTGGTTAATTGTTCGGGGGTTCACTGTAGCTGTGAACGGCTCGGGAATCCCGTCTTGATCCGGGCGGTGCGGAGCTCCAGGAGATCACGTCCTGTCCCGAGGTCCGCGCATGCGCACTGCCTAAACCCCACTTTTTTTTGTAAATGTGAGTCAGGGCACCCTCCAAGCATGTTATTTTATGGAGTTTAATATTCATATTTCACTTTAAGCATTTAAAAAATCAAATGTTTCTAGCCAAACAATTTTTTCTGTTTTGTTTGCTTTGGTACATGTCCCGGAGGGCAGTGTCCAGCCTCCCTTGCGATTTTTTGACAATCCTTTGCCTATTAGCTCGGAAAACATCCAGAATTTTTTTTGTGGTTCGGAGTTGACAACTCAACTTTACTTATATTCCCCTAAACCCTGCTCATACCAAACCCAGGTGTGTGTTTGGCTCATCACTGAACGGATGAGCCAAACAGATTGCATGATCAGGTATCGTACGGGAACTTTTTTTGTGTTTGTCCCTTTAGATAATATCAGATGAACTGTCGTGATGAGCTCTCAAAAGCTGTGTACTAAAGATCATATTATTGTACGGTTGTTTTGAAAGCGGTATTTGTCATATGATTTACTGACTGTGTGCATGGGGCTTAAGAGAAAACTGTAAGTTAATTAACCACTTGCCGACCGGCGTCTGACGGCGACAAAGTGGCTGGATATCGCAAACTGCAGCGACGGCTGCGAGATCCCGCGCTGTGAGCGCGTGCTGCCGGAGGCGCGCTCGCACGTTCACTGTGTTCCGGGGGGGACAGAGAGTGGGTAGGGCGGACTTGATCTCCACCGGCTAACTGCGATGGCCCCCCGCAGTGAAAGAACGGAGGTCCATGTAAGTAAACACGAATCTCTGTTCTGACAGAGGGGAAGGGCTGTGATCACAGGCTTCCTGTATATGGAAGCCGTGATCACTCCCCTCCCCCTGCCAGCCCAGCCCCCATACAGTTAGAACACACCCAGGGAACACAGTTAACCCTTAGAGCGCCCCCTGCAGGTTAACCCCTTCAATGCCAGTGACATTTATACAGTAATCAGTGGATATTTAAATTCCTCATCTCTGTATAAATGCCAATTGTCCCAAAAAAGTGTCAAAATGGTCCGACATGTCTGCTGCAATATTGCAGTACCTCTAAAAATCCCAGGTCGCAGCCATTACTAGTAAAAAATTAAAAAAAATAAAAACCACAGAAATGAATTCCCATCATCCGTAAACGTGGCAACTTTTGCGCAAACCAATTAAAACCGCCAATTGCAATTTTTTTTACCAAAAATATGAGGAAGAATATAAATAAGCCAAAACCGATGAAACATTTTTTTTATATATATTTTTTTTGGATTTGTATTTTAGCAAAAAGTAAGACATTTGGGTTTTTATGCAAAATTGTCGCTCTTCTTTTGTTTATAGTGGTAATCAGAAATGACACAAAGGGGATCAAATACCACCAAAAGAAAGCTCTATTTGTGGGAAAAAAAGGAAGCAAATTTTGTTTGGGTACAACGCGATTGTCAGTTAAAGCGACGCAGTGCCGAATCACAAAAAGTGCTCTGGTCCTAAAGTGTGAAATCCTTCCGGGGCTGAAGTGGTTAAGTACTGCAGAAGGAAATAATTCTAGTTTATGGATTTCAAAATGGAATTCTTTACTTCAGCTAAGGCTTTTATTTCCTTATGAAAGAGAAAAAAGAAAGAAAGAAAGATCCTTAAAAAAAAAGATGAAAAGCAGAAAGCTAAGGTTGCTTTGGCAGCAAGTCTATAGGTGTACTGTTATTCCTGCAGGCTCAGGGAAATGCCCTTTGTAAATGTGAAATATAAAAAAGTTATTTCTTCCGACATGAACTTATTTCTTTACCTTCAGGTTTACGTAAAGCAATTTAATAAGATGATGCCTGTTTCTTAGCCAGAAATCTTCAGTGTCAAAATCTTTCATCTTCTTTATGGCTTACTTTCCCTCTGAAGGTCTGCAACGAGTTTGCTTTACAGAGCAATTCATCCTCCAGGGTGAAATACTGAGAGATGCAAGTGCTCTGTGAGACAGATGCTCGACAGTTTGGTAAAGTTGATTTCCCATTTTATAATTAAAAAAGATCCCTCCCTGAACTAATGTCAACTTCAACATTTCCTTACGTACACAAAACCTAAATATAATATTAGACATAAACTGTATTGTTAGTATTATTAATAATAATAATGTTATTTTTTTAATGACTGCATGATGGAAGAATATTTTTGTAATACAAACAGTAGCTGCACAAAGTAAGAAAATCTCTTTCTGGGACCCTGTGCAACTGAGCAGTCATTTGTAAGCCATTGTAACTATTTGCCTTTATAACTGCAAACTGAATCCCTATTTTTGGAAAAACAATGTTCACATGTTTGCTACAGCTCACAAGTTTTGAATGTAACTCTGAACTCCACTGAAGTCAATAGTAGTCAAATCCTTAAACTCAAATCTGATCATTATCAAGGCTAATAAGCAAGGGATTGTCAAACAAATGGTTTTGAGGGCTGGACGCTGCTATGGAGAACATGTACCGTTACAAAAAAACAGATTTGTAGAGAGCAGCAAGTTTAACCATGTTTAAAATAAAACATTAAATATTTGCAAATACATTCCTCTTTCCCATGTGATTCTTAAATATACTAATAACTTGTTTTAAGGAATGCAATGTTAATGGCATATTTACCAATTTGTCGTCCAGGACAATTTTAACATTTCTCACATACATGTTAAGATCATCATTTTTTTTGCTAGAAACCCCAACATTATGTTTTCTGAAAACAAAGGCCCTTGGGAATAAAATGGGGGTTGTTGCAATTCTTTATGTTACACAAAACTCGTGCAGCCATTTATCAAATGCAAATTTTCAGGAAAAATCCACTTATTTTAGTGCATACAAACACAATATTATACCCATTGTTTGGTAAAACATTAGAGGTGATGTTGTGTTGTCTAAATAGATACCAAATGTGTCAAGATTTAAAAGTGCACACATCTTTGAAATGGTGACAAACTATGATACCTAAAATTATCTATAGTCTACACTTTAAAAGCCATTGCAGATTACAAGTTTAGAGGTAAACATGAGCTCTGGCACTAGAGATATTGTTCTCCCTCTAACGCTCATGGCAATACCTCAAATATGTGGGTGGTAAAATATTTGTTTACATGTGGGATCTATGTGTACATTGGCATGAGAAAACTGAGGGGGAGGTTGTGGGCATTAATGTTTTTTATTTTATTTAAATTTATTTTCTGCACTTTTTTTATGGAACTTTATTGTTTTCACAAGGGATGAATAGCACCCTGGGCAGTGACAAGTAGTCTTTATGGAGAGTCAGGGGTCTAATAGATCCCAGATCCCTCCTCTACCCTCCAAGGCAGCTAATAAAACAGAGATCGGTTTGATCTGTTGATTCCTTAGCTGTACTGGCTAGGAAAACACAGCATTGAAACCAAAGGGACAAAATCCTTGTCACTTCCAGCTTCATTTGTTACATGTCACAAATGTTCCTCCACCTCCTCTGCGGGCAGTTAGCCTGACTGTATATAGTGATTCTGGGCTGCAGGAACAGAAGAGCTCAGGAAAGGTAGCAACGGGAGGGGTGCCCCCTTCCAAGCCCTGTAAAAATTGTTGTGCGGCTGTAGAACTACTCAGATTACTTTCTTAGGCTCTAAAAAAACAGTACAGCTGCAGCCATGATCCTGGTATAATGGCTTGCTTCTGAGGCTGTGTATATATATATTTATATAATATATATATATATATATATATATATATATATATATATATATATATATATACAGTATCTCACAAAAGTGAGTACACCCCCCACATTTTTGTAAATATTCTATTATATCGTTTCATGTGACAACACTGAAGAAATTACACTTTGGTGCAATGTAAAGTAGTGAGTGTACAGTTTGTATAACAGTGTAAATTTGCTGTCCCCTCAAAATAACTCAACACACAGCCATTAATGTCTAAACCACTGTCAACAAAAATGAGCACACCCCTAAGTGAAAATATCCAAATTGGGCCCAATTTGCCATTTTCCCTCCCCAGTGTCATGTGACTCGTTAATATTACAAGGTCTCAGGTGTGAATGGGGAGCAGATGTGTTAAATTTGGTGTTATCGCTCTCACTCTCTCATACTGGTCACTGGAAGTTCAAAATGGCACCTCATGGCAAATAACTCTCTGAGGATCTAAAAAAAAGAATGGTTCCGCTACATAAAGATGGTCTAGGCTATAAGAAGACTGGCAAGACCCTGAAACTGAGCTGCAGCACGGTGGCCAAGACCATACAGCGGTTTAACAGGACAGGTTTCACTCAGAACAGGCCTCACCATGGTCGACCAAAGAAGTTGAGTGCACATGCTCAGCGTCATATTCAGAGGTTGTCTTTGGGAAATAGACATATGAGTGCTGATGGAGTGGGTGGTCAGCCTGTTATTGCTCAGACCATATGTTGAGCACTGAATCAAATTGGTCTGCATGGCTGTCGTCCCAGAATAAAGCCCACAAACAGTTTGCTGAAGACAAGCAGACTAAGGACATGGATAACTGGAACCATGTCCTGTGGTCTCATGAGACCAAGATAAACTTTGGTTCAGATATTTTTAAGTGTGTGTAGTGGCAACCAGGTGAGGAGTACAAAGACACATGTGTCTTGCCTACAGTCAAGCATGGTGGTGGGAGTGTCATGGTCTTGGGCTGCATGAGTACTGCTGGCACTGAGAAGCTACAGTTCATTGAGGGAACCATGAATACCAACATGTACTGTGACATACTGAAGCAGAGCATGATCCCCTCCCTTCAGAGACTGGGCCACAGGGCAGTATTCCAACATAACAACCCCAAACACACCTCCAAGATGACCACTGCCTTGCTAAAGAAGCTGAGGGTAAAGGTGATGGACTGGCCAAGCATGTCTCCAGACCTAAACCCTATTGAACTTCTGTGGGGCATCCTCAAATGGAAGGTGGAGGAGCGCAAGGTCTCTAACATCCACCAGCTCCGTGATGTCCCCATGGAGGAGTGGAAGAGGACTCCAGTGGCAACCTGTGAAGCTCTGGTGAACTCCATGTTCCAAAAGGGTTAAGGCAGTGTTGGAAAATAATGGTGGCCACACAAAATATTGACACTTTGGGCCCAATTTGGACATTTTCACTTAGGGGTGTCCTCATTTTTGTTGCCAGCGGTTTAGACATTAATGGCTGTGTGCTGAGTTATTTTGAGGGGACAGAAAATTTACACGGTTATATACAAACTGTACACTCACTACTTTACACTGTCGTAAAGTGTAATTTCTTCAGTGTTGTTACAAGAAAAGATATAATAAAATATTTACAAAAATGTGAGGGTCACTTTTGTGAGATACTGTATATATATATATATATATATATATATATATATATATATATGTATATATATATATATATATATATATATATATATATATATATGTCATAGAGTGTTTTCACTGGGAGATATATATATATATATATATATATATGTATATATATATATATATATATATATATATATATATATATATGTCATAGAGTGTTTTTATATATATATATATATATATATATATATATATATGTATATATATATATATATATATATATATATATACAGCCTAAGGATGAGGATCAGTTGAACATATCTACTGGGACTGTCCAACAAGTCATCACTTTTGGTCTTACAACTGTTGAATAATATATACTATCTTGGACGAACCCCTGAGGGAAACCCCATAGAGGCTCTTCTAGCTAGAAAACCATGTTAAGTCACTATTTTCTCATATCTTTACTGCTGTAAAGCAGACCATTGCTAGATCATGGAGAAACCCTAACATTCCTTTTGAGGAGCTTGAGTCTCACATTCATTTGTGCATGGCATATGAGAAAATGGCAGCTATATTGGATGAGAGAAACTTCACAAATTATAGGAACCCTGGATTACAAACTACATGCTGTGGTCTATGACCATACTCTTGTTACTATCTAAAAATATTTGTAGCTAGGCCTTACTAGGTCTGCATCCATCTTTTTACCTAGGTCTCTATAGATGGAAATTTACCTCACTGAGCATTGGTTTCCCCCTCCCCCACATTGTTTCCCTCCTTCTTCTTCCCCCTTTCCCCCTCTATTACTGCATCTGTTCTCTCTTTTCCTCACTGCTTTGCCCTCTTTCTGATCCAGTTTAACCTATGCCTCTACTATTTCCTGGTTTTCCTAACACGGATGTCGTTCTGTCTCTTCTATGCAATCACCTTACCTCGGACTTTGAGATGAAGTGTCTTGGATTGATTATTCCCAATGCACACTATAGCTCTTACAATGGACCTATATCATGCCTTGTACATAGATGTGTAAATGGATAATCCTGTATAGTTGGTTTTAAGTGCAACATTTTGTCTATACTCTATGTTGTTCAATGACCTCTATGCTATTTTTGTAAAATGTGAAATTTCAGTAATAATCTATGGGGGAAAAAAATAACAATAGATATATCCTATCAATGGCAGACCTGAGCAACAGTTAGTAAAATAGTTGGATGTTGTAGGTTGGCATTGCTTTATATATGTTCAGCCGGGGTATGCCCCAAAGGCTGTGTTTTGTACTTACACCCTTCAAAACTCAATAAAAAGAATTTTAAAAAAATAAATAAATAAATAACTTTGTTTCCTTCAACCCTTTAGCTGCCAGAGTCATTTTTGCGTTTTTTGCACACGTTTAAAAAATCATTTTAGGCCTGAAGATTTCAAAAAACCCTCAAACATTATATATTTTCTAAGCAGACACCCTAGAAAATAAAATAGTGGTAGTTCCAATTTTTTATGTCACATGATATTACTTCAAAGGTCTAGGAAATGAAAATTTGTAGTAAAAAACACACTAACGTGAATTTTCAGGGCAAACAAATTCAATAAATTACCCAAAATTCTGGTAAAATATAAAAGACAAGGTTGCACCGAGTAAATAGATACCCAACATGCCAAACCTTAAATTTTTGTGTTCCCCGTGCAAAATGGCATCAAACTTCAGTACCCTATATTTTCTATAGGCGACACTTCAGAAGCCCCCTATAGGTATCAGTCTAGCATTATACAGGAGGTCTTGTGTTAGAATTATTGCTCTCACTCCGGCGTGCACAGCAATATGTAACATGTGTATCGCAATTGACGTTTTCACACGTAGGTGCCCGACAAATGCTTTTACATTTATGCGTGTGTGTGTGTGTGGTGGGCCTCAAAAAAAAAAAAAAAAATTGGTGGGGGGTTTATGTGCTTGGGTGTAACTTTTTTTGCAAAAAAAAAATAGTTTTTTTACTTCACTTTTTTTTTCATCACATAGGTGACAAAAAGTCCCCTATGTGTGAAGTTTTTTTGATGACAGGTTTTCTTTATTGAAATATGCAGGGTCTAAAGGACCCTCCATTTCTCCCCTCTGTTTCAGTAAATGTTTTACAATACAGATCGCATTGCAAAACATTATTTCCCGGCTCATCTAGCCGGGAACATGGAGAGCTTGACCTGAAAGTGATGTCAAAGACGTCGCTTTCTGGATCACAACAACAAGTGGAGGAGAGCAGATGTGTATACCGCTCTTCTCCTTCCCCTACAGCCACCACAACTATCCCAGGCCCACAGATGGGCAAGTGAAGCCCGGTAAGCATGGCGGGGGCCCACGCGGGGGAGGGGGGGCGCCGGTGCAGGGGGTATGTGAGAGGTATCGGGTGGCAGCAGCGCCGCCCGAACGCTCTCAACTGACAGGCAGGAGTCTGCCTGTCAGTTTCACACACAATCTCGGTGTCTGCAGCCACTGGATTGTGTGTAATACCCTCCGCAGGCAGCTAAAGTGTTAAAACATGCCTGGGAAATGTATTCATTTTAAACCTTTCTGTGAAGTGGCACACCTGTGAAGTTTATAATGCACTACAGCAATATTGACATTTGCAAATAAAAAAAACAAAAATAAAACTGTTTAAATTGCCAGTAAATCAGATTCCATGCCAGCTTGCCAGATGGCATAGTGACTCATAAGGGTCTGTGATGTCTTTTAGGGGACCTTTTTGGTCATTTTTTTAAGAAGGTGCCAGGGAAATGTAAATAACCAAATAACCAGCATTTCACCTTTTGATTTTGAAACTTTTGCTGTAGTACATCCCACAGCAAGAATGGAAAAAAAAACACATCCCCTCCCCAATTCATGCCAGAACCCTTATCCTTCATGAAAGTCTGTCACAGAGGGATCACAACTTGATGAGGACAAGGGCCCTTTCCCCACATCTGGAAGCCCCCTTTAAAAATAAGGAGGAACTAATTACTCCTCCTTAGAGCTTAGTCATACTCATTCACACAAAAAATGTTAACAGTAAACAAACAAACCATGAAGAAATGCTGATGTGATAAATAAAATTAATTTGATTAGATTAATATGCAGTACCCTAAAATTTCAGTTCTTCATATGTTGCCTTAGGTACGCTAAAATAAAAAATAGACCCTGATTGGTTAATCGTTTTGGGCATCTACTTGATTACAAGCAGAACTGGAAAATGTATAGATCTTGTACCCTAGTCTCTGGTGAGGGAAATACCTTCTCAGAGGACTTAACTTATACTGTAGGCATAGATTACCCTGTATCTCAGTAAAGTTACGCCTGGCTAACCCACTGCCACTTTGCTACCCTCCAGTGCATGATAGGTGGCAGGCCACACTCAGAGGGCCATCTGGCCAGATTCAACCCATGGGCTATATGTTGGGCACCACTGGTGTAGGCTCTTCTTCTAAAGTTCCTGAACCTCTCTCTAGCAGGGAGTAGGCCACAGTGCAGGCTCCTTTGTCTCTTTGTCTCTTTTTTGGAAGATGTAGTCAATGGTGCAGTGCCCCCTTCTGTAGTTCCTGTCTCGCTGTATAGCAGGGTAAATGCTTATATGCTAAAAGTCAGGTGCTCATGGATCAGGCAGTTAACAGAACAATTCAATACAAAAAAATCCTTAGTAAATTTACAAACTGTTAAGCATGAAAACAAATTGTAAACTGATTGAAATGTTTGCATTAAAAGCAGATTTTTGTCACATACACTAAGAAAATACATGTGAAGCCAAACTGTCATGCCAAGGCACCTCTGTAAAGTGTGGTCCCTATCAACAGTGTACCAGAGCTCCCATTTTGAGACATATTATATAGCTATAAACTAATTGTAAACAGGTCAGGGATGCTTCTTAAAGGTGCAGAGATGTACCAAAAGCCCAGACTCAATTGCAGCTGAAGACATCAAGTGTGTATTTGCACCAAGTCCAGCAAGAAAAATAAAAATGGCAATCACTTGGATCAATTTAAACCTAGCAAATGTAAGTTGCACATGAGCAGGATTTTTTTCTTTATTGTATTGTTCTGTGAACTGGTCATGGTCATGGACACTTTTTTTTTTTTTTTTGCTAGGTGTTGTTTGATCTGAATTGTTGGCATTTTAACTTAGCTAGTTAGATTTCAGTGCCACATACTGAATCTGATCTTTTTGTGTGTCTCTGCTCCTTTAATCATTTCAGTACTTTTATCCCCTTCCTGCCAAGGCCAATTTTCAGCTTTCAGTGCTGTCACACTTTGAATGACAATTGCACGGTCATACAACACTGTACCCAAACCTAATATTTATCATTTTGTTCACACAAATAGAACTTTCTTTTGTTGGTATTTAATCACTACTGGGTTTTTTATTTTTTGGTAAATAAACAAACAAATACTGAAACTTTTGAAAAAAAAACACGCTTTTCTTAATTTCTGTTAAAAAATTGTAATATATCAAATTTGTGTATATTTTTTAGTCTATAGGGAAGGTATAGAATCCACAAACATTATATATATGTCATATATCTGAAATTTGATCAATCCTGATGTACTGAAAAACAATCTCATTTCTTAAGGTCCTAAAATGCCAGAACAGTAGACATACCCCCCAAATGACCCCTTTTTGACAGTCTAAAGTATTTATTAAGAGGCATGGCAGGTTTTTTGAAGTTGCAATTTTTTGTCATAATTTTTGTGAAATTTAAGAAATAAAAAAAAATGTTTTCATATATTTTTTTTTTACATACTGTCATCAGTGCAGTACAGCTTCATAATATAACTGGTGTGGCAGTGATCAGGAACACTGACTGGTGACAGTATGAAAAAAATGTAAATTTTTTTGCTAATTTTTTTATTATATTTTTTCTTTTTTAAGATTTTTTTTAACACAATGTGACCAGAGCAATATAATGTTATCATAGTAACATTTTACTACTCTGGGGAAGTGATCAGAATTTTTTTTTTCTACACATTATGTTTGCTTATCCACTTCGCCCCCGGAAGGATTTCCCAGGTTAGGACAGAGCACTTTTTGCGATTCAGCACTGCGTTATTTTAACTGACAATTGCGCAGTCGTGCGACATTGTACCCAAACAAAATTTGTGTCCTTTTTTCCCACAAATAGAGCTTTCTTTTGGTGGTATCTGATCGCTTCTGCGTCATTTCTGATCACCGCTATAAACAAAAGAAGAGGGACAATTTTGCAAAAAAAAATAAAATTCTAACTTTTTGCTAAAATACAAATAAAAAAAAAATATAAAAACAATTTTTCTTCATCGGTTTTGGCCGATTTATATTCTTCCTCATATTTTTGGTAAAAAAATATCGCAATAGGCGTTTATTGATTGGTTTACGCAAAAGTGGCCGTGTTTACGGATGATGAGAATTAATTTCTGGGGTTTTTATTTTTTTTTAATTTTTTACTAGTAATGGCGGCGATCTGTGATTTTTAGTGGTACTGCGATATTGGAGCGGACATGTCGGACCATTTTGACACTTTTTTGGGACCAATGACATTTATACAGTGATCAGAAATTTAAATATCCACTGATTACTGTATAAATGTCACTGGCATTGAAGGGGTTAATCTGCAGGGGGTGATCTAGGTGTTAACTGTGTTCCCTAGGTGTGTTCTAACTGTGAGGGGGCTGGGCTGCCATGGGCATAAGAGATCTAACTGATCCCAGTGATAGGGATCAGTAGATCTCTTATGTCCCCACTGACAGAGCGGGGAACCGCCGTGTTTACATCTGTGGTTCCCCGTTCTTTTGCTGAGGCCGCTCATCGGCGGCGCGTGCACCATAGCGGTCACCCACAGATCAAAGCTTATTTGCGGCAATTCGCGGGACACATCCACACTGCCGCCGTGAATATACAGTAGGCAGTGTGGAAGTGGTTAAAGCAGTGTATTACATTGTTATAAGTAGAGTTGAGCGAACACCTGGAAGTTCGGGTTCTGCTGGTCCGTCCGAACTTCGTGACAAAGTCCGGGTCCGGGTCCGGACGGAACCCGAACGATCGCACGGACAACGAACCCCATTGAAATCAATGGGGACCCGAACTTTTAGGCACAAAAATGGCTGTAGGAAAGTCCTGGAAAGCCCCAGAGGGCTGCAAAAGGAAGTAAAATGGGGGTAAGGGTAGGGCAAGTGCCCTACAAAAAAATGGGGACAGGGAAATAACTGTAAATATTTTTTAAAAAATAAAAACATAAAAAAAGCAAAAATGGAGGTGAATGTGGATCATCTTCAAACTGTGTCTGAAAAGTATTAATTAACGGTAGAAGCCATATAACTGTTCTAAAATCATCTTCAAACTAGGGCAAGTGCCCTACAAATAAATGGGGATAGGGAAAATAA
>BLSH010187565.1:434616-450778 GCA_018402905.1 Glandirana rugosa | reverse complement strand
TATAGTACGGGGAGACTCCAGTATAGGTGGTAGTAGAGAAGACTTACGACGGGTGACCCCTCTGTTTCCCCGCCCCTTTGTCTCCCCAGTGGGCAGCATTCAGAAGAGATGATGGTGGATATGACCTCAGAGGGGCATGATATACATATGAATGCCGCCTATATTTACATGTCAATGCCATGGGCTGCCACTATTTACATATGAATGCTACTGCTATTTACATATCAATGCCAGTTATTTACATGTAAACATAGGTTCTGAAGGTGAGTCACCTGTACACAGCAATAGGGCAGAGCTGGGCAGCATTAGTAGCAGCACTTCACACTGAGATTTCGGGACACAGCACAGGACTAAAACTGCAAGGGACAAGGGAATTCTAACCAGGATTGTTGGCAAGTATGAGGCAGCTTCTTTGGGCCCCACAACAATGACAGGGCCCAGGGCTCTTTTTGCCCTGCCTTAAAGATGGCCCTGACAGTAACTGCCTTGCCTCCCTTATCCTATGGTTGCTGCCCCTCTGTCTGGGATGGAATGGATCACAGTGCATGTACAATCTCTTTTCTATACAGGCAGAAATAAGTCATAATGCAAGCACTTAATTTATGGTTCCAGTCTCCGTGTAAGGCAAGTTGTAAACCTCAGTGCTCAGATTCTCTACTGTTCCTGTCTTTTGCTGTAGGTAGAAATAACTCACTTTATTCCTTCTGGTTATGGCAGCAGCAAAAAGTTTTACCATTTTTATATATTTAAATATCACAGCAACTGCTCATTTTAAACATTATCTTGTTTTCTAAGTTGCTAAACATTTTTAAAAATAATTGTTCCTGAGCAGGAGTAGAAAATGACAGCAACAATTGCCTTCACAATTTTTCTTATACCACTGTTTTATTCAATAAATGCTACTTGGGTTTAATGATTCCTGTAATTTGTATGCTATATCACTATCATTCCACAGCATTCTAGGTCATAATACACTATATTTACCCCCAAGCTGTTTATAATATTCTGGTTAAGACATACTTTATATAGCACATTCTTCTTTTACCCTGCAAATTTATCAACACACTTGCTCCACGAAGGAAATATATCTAGCATGACCAAGGTGTTATGCAAATGTTTTTACAGCGATTTTGAAATATCATAATATAATTTGCAATTATGCTAACAGTATATTAAGTCTTGTCAGGTTTGACAGAAGCTGAAAATGAGAGTCAGAAACCTCTGCTGATAAGCATTGATGCCTTTGGGGCATTTTACCTATCAATTTTAAATTCAATAACACATGTACTCTGTGTCAGGGCTACTTCATTCTCATCAAGATTTATCGCAGACCATAAGTTGCTTGCCCATATTGTTCATTAAAATATAGCTACACTTCAACTTTTGATTGACAAGAGAATTTCAAGAACATCCTCTATAAAATGAAAGTTACTTTCCAAAACTGTCATTTTTTTTTACTACTAAAAATATATATATTTACTTTTTTATTCATATTGTAAAATTATTAGGTATATTACACACCCTGCATCATATAATAACGTAAACAGAATATGGTGATTATTGTGTCAACTAAAAATCACGTTATTTATACTTTATTTTTTATAAAAAGTTGAAAAACCAATCCCAGTTTATACATGAAGCTGATCTTTGCAAACAATACATATATGGGCGGTGCTTACTGCGCCCATATGGGACCCAGAGACAGCATTTGATAGCCCCCCCAGAGACAGCTGAGGCGGCACTCCAACTTAAAAGCAACGCTTGTCCATAAAGACATAATTAACTCCTTGTAATCCGTGACATAGTTCTTTAACTTATTACACTCTGTACATTATGGATAACAGTTTGCCATTACACTGCATAACTCTCTTCTATCTTTGGTTGCGCAGCATTTCTGAGCCAGTACCACTGAATTTGTTGAGCTGTTCTGGACTCCACCAGCACAGTAACCAGTTGAATACTAGGAAGCTTGACTCCTATACAACACCATGCTTATTTTCTCCCAAGGCCTCACTACATCTTCTGTGATTTACAGGCTGGGTCCCCAGGAAGCCCTATGCTCCAATGTTGGTCCCATAGTAGGGTACTGGTTACTAGGGAAGGAGCCTAATCACACAAACTCCTTTGCTACCAGAGCCCTCTGTCACCTAAGCCAAGTCACACCGCTTCCCAACTGGCTGGTTGCTTATGCACTCAACAATAGTATTGTAGTGCTTTAAAACTACAATATAGCCTCTTCCAAATAGCTTCACTGCAGATTACACATATGTACTGCATCTGCTCTATCTCGTATCCACCCCTGTTGAAAACCCTGTTCTGAGATACATTGAGCATTCATGCACCCCTTTAAGGATGTTCTCAAGTAACTTCAGGCCAGGCAATGTTAAATAGCAACAAATGTTATTTCACTCAAGTTGTTTAATGATAACATATGAACAGTTTAATAAAGAAATCTTCGATACACATTCATGTACATAATCTTCTAAGTGTCCCTTGGTGTTCCTGGATGCCCCTGCCCCTTAACATAGTCATACCTTAGTAGGCAAGAGAAGTCCTTAATGTCCTTAGATAAGAACAACTAGTCCATACCCCTGGAACCCTGACTAGGTTCCTGCAAGGGGTGGTTAGGCAGCAAGTAGTAAGTACATCTCTAAATGGACCTACAATGGAAGACACATGAGGAAATTGATTTCTTATTTCTAGGTCTGTTGTAAAAAGCACTCCCTTTTGAACTCCTCTTTTTCGAAAAGTCATTCCTGGCCAGTATACTAATAAATATAACATGGACAGTAAATCAGTTGGTTGCTGTAAGGTAAATTTATTGTGTTAATGCAAACCCGCACATTGTTCATTCAGGCCAAAGCAACAGGTTTGCTTTAATTTTCCTACCCTAAGCAGCATAAGCATATTTCTCCTACATGTTGGGGTATGTTTACATGTTTCAATCAATTGTTTTATCTTTTGTTATTTCTATTTTTATTTTTTATTTATTCATTTTATTTCAACTTTAATTTATTATTTATCATTTTTATTTTATTTTTTTAGTTATTTTTAATTTTATTTGTAATTGTATTTTATTAATATTAATTTTATTTTTTAAAATTATACATTTTTCATTGTATTTTGAATTTATTTATGTTTTATGTAATTTTCACTTTTATGTTTATTCTTCTTTGTATTTTTCATTTTATTTTATTCATTTTCATCTGCATCTATCCAGTTCTTTTCTTTATCTCTAATTGTTATTTAGTATTGGTTTATATTATATGACACATTAAAGTGTTACTAAACCCACAACAGTAAAATCAGTCTGTATATGCAGAATAGCATGCTTGCTATACTGACTGTGTAACTTAAGAGGTTAATCCTCTGTATTGTGTAAAAAGGCTGTTTGATCTTGTATGGCCAGATGCTTCCTGCTTGCCCTGGATACTATATTAGACTCTACTATACTATACTACATGCAGGCAGTGTGGAAAGATTGCACATGCTCTGTTCCATCTTCCTGTTTCACATGGACACAGGCTGCAGTGCATTTCTAGAGGCAGTGATTGCTTATTTGTGAACTGAGCATGTCACTGGCAAAGCACCAATCTGCTTTGGCCGGATTGTGGATGAAGGGTCACTGATGCAAAGGAAGTTGCATCATCAGACAGTGAAATCTCCTCCCACATGAACACTGGGGAAGCCCTGGCTACTTGCAATTTATCACCTGACTGCAAAATACAGATAAAAAAAATGGTATATAGCAGCAGTATTTTGATATAAAAAGAAGATGTAGAAGATGTGTAAATTCCACAACACTGTCTGTCAAACATTGAGGTCCGTATTATACACAAATCATAGGAATGATAAGACCAATCCAGTAGAGTGGCACTTCCTGATTGTTTTTTCTATAACATAGAATTTGATTGAAAGGGGGAAGTGAAAGCATTGTTCCCCAGAGTCTATATAGTAATTGGCTAGCAAGGGAACTTCCTGCAGTAATGATTAAGTGCACGTGAGGTGCAAGAAACTCGTCTACCTATGCATTCTGGTCCTCTGATGCCTTTTGGGATGTCTCAATAAATGGACTTTGGACCTTACGGTGGTGTGTGGCCATTCCTTTTTTCTTCAGTGATATACCCTACCTGGCATATTTTCTAATTTTTATTCCATATGTGTTTTTTTTTCAATAGCTGTAATGTGACATTTCTAGAGAAGAAGAAGGTTCAGTATTGAATAAATTGATCTTGCATTTAGGTGCAAGTTCCATTTTAACTCATTTGTTCTGCAATCAGCATGTAAGAAAAAAATAAATGGCCTGTGTGCCAGCAAGAGGAACTCTTTTAGAAAAAGAAATATAATGAAGACCTGATTCATTCAGCCTTTAGAAAGCAGGATGGTCTGAGGTTTTTACAATATCTTCTACCATACCTGGCAATCGTAATTTTGATGGCAAGACTCTACCGCTTACATAGTGACTGCAATTGAATCAAATTGGCTTTCTATTCCACTTATTCTATTACCTCTGTCTGATAGCTAGTAGTCCTGAAGGGACACAAATGAATTGATTAAACTGGAGGTATTTTAGAAATGATAACTTGCTGATAAAGAAAACCGAGCCTAACTGAGATTATTGCAATCTTGCAATTTTATACACGCCTGTTACACTTTTCTGTATGTGACTAACAGGAGAATACTTTGCATACATTACTCCAAATACAGAACTTTTGCATTTCTTAATAGGTTGTGAATTGAAATGTTGCCTGAGGCTGTAAATGTAAGATGTTATGCCTAATATTTTCTTTTCTATACTGATTGCATGTTCTGCATAGTCTGTTCAAAGACTACCACACTTTCACAAATAAAGCTGGATATAATTTTCTAGGTATATTTAAGGAAAAGCATTTATTTTACATGAATAGGTTGTGTTCCAAATTAAATGACAATCACACCGCCATGGTTGTTTAAATGTAGAGTATCTTTTTTAATCTTTGATGGCTGTGATGTTTCTTATCCCTTTCTGTCCTGACTTTCTGTCACTTTTTATACTTGAATAACTGATACTGTTGTGTATTGTGCAGGTAGCCTGGCTGCATGGGTAGAAATGTCAAAGAAATACTATGAAGTGAGACCTTGCTTGTTTTACAGATACATAATGTATATTCTCACAGTGATGTCAAATCAATAAAGCCAGCAAAAATGTGTTGTATTATTGAAAATGGATAGTATCCTGCAAGGTGGAAGACTTTATAGTTAGGTAGATATGCATTTGAGCAACTCCACTTCTATGATACCCTTCAATGTCACCATGAGTTATGTTTTACAAGCATTGTTTAAATGCTACACATAGAATTGACTTCTATGCTAAAATGCATGAATGTAAAAATAATAAAGAAAATTACACACACAATTAACAAATCAATGTAATGATCTCATACATATTGGGCTTTTTCATCAAATGCATGTAATAAGAATGTTCATTTTCTGCCCATTCCATTAGAGGCTTGGGAGGAGGAACTAGAGGCTAGACAATCCAAAGGGGGTTTGTTGAGTTCTGCATTAAGCACTAAGTTGGAGTCAAAGCAATATAGTATCTTTCTCATGTGTGTGTATCACATTTAAAATGTAAGACAGGCAATGTACTTGTTTAGTATTTGAAGTAAAATAGGTGCAAATGTTCATTTCAGCATCTTGGAGGTAAAAGATATACAAGAGACATGTAATGTTGGGACTTTTTAAGGTGCCAAAATAAAAATAAATAAATAAATAAAATTAACAATTTTATTAATACAGACATTGTTAAAAATCACATATATTTTTCAAAACAGGTGGATGTTTCCACAAATGTAATCATAATACAGTGACATTAAGAGAAATTATATTCCAATGTTTTTGATTTCAAGGAAGCAAGTAGTTACTTCAACATGTTTTGACCAAAGACATCATCAGGAAGAACGGCACTACTTGAAAATATATTAGAGGGAACTCTGAACGCAGCAGATAGCAACCTTGTGGATCAGCTAGAGTTTTCTGACAAATAAAAGGGAGGCATTTGTAGAGGGTGATTAATAGATGTCTTTTTTAGTGAGGATGTTAAGCTGGAAGATTTGAGTTTAGTGTTTTTTTAAGTAGTGAGGTGTCACAGTAGTGAAAATGTGATGGATTAGGCATGGTGAAAGTGGAAAAAGTCATAAGTAAAAGAGCATGAACATAAATAGGTCCAATGCTCTGGATCAAAAGTGGAGGCCGAAGAAAGGTACATGAGCAAATGAAAATGGCGAGATTATGCCCACTAAATGAGGAAAATTGGTTCTCATCTTTGCAAAGACCAGAATGACTGGAAATGCAGATGTGTCAGTCAGCACTAATTCCTAGGTGTTGCAGCTGCTGGCTAGGTCTGGATGATGGTTCCACTGCGGAACTGTGAGGCTGAGAAGGTAGATATTTTGGTGGTTTGAGATTAAGCCTTATATAAAATTTCTTGAATTATGATAAAGTAGTGCCTTCAAAGTGCCTATACAGATGGTCAAACTGGAGCTTGAAGGTGAATCTCAATGTTACTACTACACCTCCTGCCACTGGCAGTCTGGCACACATAAGGTACAGAGTATAAGCACCAACCAGTTTTCACCAGAGCTTCTGATGGCGAAGGTGTTAATACTAAGTCGTGGTGCTCAAGATCGCCCCACCAAGGAGTGAGCAGGGACAAGGAGCCTATAGTGAGTAAACATGTGCAAAACAAAACATTTGTTTAGTTTTGTTTTGTTTCAATTCGTTATTTACATAAAATTTGTTTAGTTCATTTCGTTGAACCTGTTTAGTTCATTTTTGGAATTAGTTTAGTTTATTCATATTTGAATCAATACAAATTTTCAGAATTCCAATTCAAATCGATTTGAATCAATTTTGGATCAATTTTGAATAGTTTTGAATTCGAATAGTTTTCAAATTCAAATTTGAAAAGGTTTCAAATTTTGAATCATTTTCAAACAGTTTTTGAATTTCCAAAGAGAATAAAGTAGAATAGAAAATAAAGGAATGGAATAGAAAAAAATATAATAGCATAGAAAATAATATAACAGGAGATAAAATAGTAGAAAATAATAGGGTAAAACAGAACAAAATAGAATGGTAAATAAAAGAACAGAATAAAATGAAATAGAATAGAGATTAATAGAATAAAAAAGAATGCTGACGCCAACGAGAGTGGACGGGTGCCCTGGGAGCTCCGACTGAGCAAGGCACAATCTGCAGCAATCCATCCAAGGGAGAGCGAGGTGAGCAAAGCAGCCACTACATCTAAGCTACCCTCCCCACCAGCTACATTTTGAGCCCTGGATCAAGCGGATCAGCGGCCGGCATCTGGGCACTCAAAAATCGAGGCCGCGTCTTTTGCGGCCTACTGGTGCCGGACCGCACTCTTAGAGCGCCAACCCTCCATCCGCCAGCTGAAAAGGACAAAGCACCCTCCTGAGCTCCTACCCTAGCAGTGGGAAACAAACAAAGAGATAAAACAGCTGGAGGACGTGAGGAGAAATACGGGCCGCCGACCAGATACATCTGAGGAGAGACCTGGCCTCCAGAGGACCAAGTAACAGTCATCATATCTTCAGAGACAGGTGAGAGAGAGTGGGAACTATTACCCCTTACCCTAGACCCCCCTCCTCCTTCACTTTACATCCCCGGGACCAAAATTGGGAGCTTGGGCAGCCGGGTGTTGAAGATCTGAGGCTCCATCTGCCGCAAACAAAGCAGGCCCTTTCCTGTCCACTTTCCTATCCATAAGCTCATCCACACCTAGAGACCCCCGGGGGCTAACCCAAGGACTTGGGGTACCACCACAAAACCAGCGGTGGTGTCCAGTACCACCCGCTTGGGCGCAGGTGCTCAATTTAGGCCGCGGCTTCACCTCAGACCTAGGCCGGCGCCATCTTGGTACACCCGGCACCTCGGACCAGCCTCTGAAATACGTCAAACAGGCCTCAAAGTGTCCCCAATCTCCAACATCTCCCTAAGTAAGCACATAAGGGACACCAAGGATCCTGCTCAGAGACCAGTTTGCCCAGAACCCCTTACGGCCTATTACCGGTAGCCAATCTGTGGGGCCTCATTGATACACCGTCATTCAGCATCGCCAATATCTAATATAAATTGACTGGTTCAGAATTTAACAGAATGTCTCTCCAATTCCATGGCTAATGTGTAGCAATCTACCTTCCAGGGGGGAGAAGAGTACTAAGCAATTAAGATGATAGACACATGATATCCCAGACTTAAGACCCGTTTCTCCTCCTTAGGCTCCCGCTCCGCTACAATAGCTCAAGTACTAACGGGGGCCACATCGTTTTCTTCCCTGGGATACAGAAGGTTACATGGGCAAGATTGGCTTCCAGAAACACACATATAGGGGATATAATCCACTACCCCAACTTCAACCTACCCAGCTCATGGAGCGATACCTACTAAGGCCACAATCCCCGGCCTCAAACAACACGGCAGACTCACAAGACCCCACCGACATCCCAACTATGATCGAAGGTATGTCGCAGTCAAAAACCACGCAATCATCCACAGACTCATCTCCTACAGTCACTGTAGCAGTTTTGGATATAAAATTACAGACTCTTTTACAGGATCTGACCCATAACATCACCAGAGAAATGGGGAAGATAGCTCAAGAACTTAGGGGAGAGATAGACAAACTGGGGGAGCGCACTGACACCCTAGAAAACAAATTTGATGAACTTGTGCAATATGTTCATGTATTAGAAGAAGACAATGCTTCCCTGAAACATACGGTCTCTCAGCTCAAACTCCAACAGGAAGACCTGGAGAACAGAGAACGCAGGCAGAACCTAAGAATCCGAGGGGTCCCTGAAACGGTCAGTGATAAAGAAATTAGACCTTATCTCTTGGGGCTTTTTGTTACCCTGGCCCCCCACATCCCAGACATAGATTGGCGACTTGACAGGGCTCATAGATCCCTAGCACCAAAACCTCCTCAAGGAGCAAACCCCAGGGATATCATAGTTCGCTTTCATTTTTATGAAAGTAAAGAGGCTTTGACCATAGCAACACGCAATAAATCTCGCATTGACTTTAAAGGTAACAGGATCCAGATTTTTGGAGATCTTTCACCCATAACCCTGGCAAAAAGACACAATCTCCGACCTATCACCATGCATTTACAAAACCACCAGATGTCATACCGCTGGGGATTCCCCTTCCGCCTCTCAGCCTCTAAAGATGGAGTTCAGTACTCCATCAGAGACCTACATGAATGCGAACAATTCATGCGTAACCTTGGACTGCCACCCATTCCTGAAGGAGAGCTTCAACCACCCCCTCTAAACGTGAGACCTCCACAGACACCAGCTAGGATCTGGACACCAGTGCGCCAGAGATCTCAAAGATCCTCATCTACTCCCCAAAGATCAAATTCTTCAAGATTCCCAACTTGATAATTTTATCCCCTAGAAGGACCCTTTGCATTTTCACGGCTGAACAGGACTCAGTTCATCCGTGCCTTAACCCGGAAGCCTTGATACTCTAATTGTCTCAGAGGCCATCCTATGAAGATCATGGGAGGGTGTGTTGTTTTTTTTTTAATTTTTTTTTTTTTGAGAAGTCGGATCTATTACTCTACATCTCCTATCCTCCCTGGTAACATACTCGGGTATGTTAGTGCGACCGGCGTTGCACCCTTTAAAATCCTTGGGCGGCTGCCCAGGATCCCTGAGGTTTTTTCTGCCCTCAGGCCTTTCACAAATCTTTTTTTGTTTTTTCATGTTACATAACTTAAATAGGTTACACTTTCAACCTACAGTTCTAGATCGAATTGCTTTGTTTATATGGTACAGAGACAGTACGCAGACAAACATAGAACAACTATGCACAAGATTCTTTTTCATGGTATTAAGTCTATATGTTCCAAGGTCATACTCATGTATTCTATTTGTCCAGGTAATGTCAGCAATGTATAATTATATAAGTCATGGCTCTAAAAATTTACTCCTGCAATGTTAAGGGTCTGAATTCCATTCAAAAGCGCTGGTTGGCTTTGAGGGAATTCAAATCCTCAGGTGCGGACGTGATTATGGTTCAAGAAACCCATTTTAAAACCGATAACCCCTTTAAGTTTGCGGCCAAACAATTTCCTACAGCTTTTGTGGCCTCTGATCCCTCAGGGAAGGCAATTCTAATCAAACGATCCAGCAACATCCGTATCACATCTTCATTTCTAGATCCACAAGGTAGATTTATCCTCCTGAACTGTATTCACCTACGTACGCACTTTACCTTAGCTAATATATATGCTCCCAACTCGGGACAAATAGGTTTCCTTACAAAAATCTTTGAGAAACTACAATCATATTCACAACCCTTTATGATACTAGGTGGGGATTTCAATATGTGTATGTCGTCAACTAGAGACAGATTTGCCCTCTTTCAGCCTACCCCCCCTGCACAAGCTCAGCAACTATCAACTTCTTTCCGCAAATTAATTAGATCTCACAACCTTTTTGACACATGGAAGATACAACACCCGGTAGGCAAACAATATACTTTTTACTCTCTCCCACACAAAGTATACACCAGACTAGACCATTTTTTTGTTACTGCTCCACTGCTTCCCGCCGTGGTCTCCTCGGAAATAGACTCCATAACGTGGTCTGACCACGCGCCTATCACTCTTGAACTAGGCCTCTCAGCTTCAACCCCTAGGACATGTCACCGGCGCCTTAATGAAACACTATTAAGGGTATCTGAAACCCAAAATGAACTGCAACAGAAAATTTCGGAATTTTTCCAACTAAATGAGGGGTTGGTCACGGAGGTTTCCACGTTGTGGGAGGCCCATAAGGCTTCATTTAGAGGGGAGTGTATTTCAATAAGTTCACGCTTAAAACGAGACTCGAATAAGTTGAAAATAGAACTCTTGGCGAGGTTGCGCACGGCCGAACAAAAACTATTGCAAGCACCTACCATTGATCGTTTGAAGAACGTTGTTGTGGTGCGCAAGTCGTTGGCTATGAGCAAAATTTCTAAATCAATACTATGGTCTAAAAAAAGGTTTTATGAGTATGCTAATAAGCCTCACAGAATGCTCGTTCAAAAACTCAAACCTCGGCCACATATGACAATTCCAGATCACCTATTACAGTCAGATGGCACACCAACTCATTGTCCCAAAAAAATGTCTCAGGTCTTTAGTAACTATTACAAAGATTTATATAACTGTCTGAATAAGGACCCAGCCTCTATATTCTCACAAGAAAAATATGATTCCTTTATGTCCACTTTACAACTACCTAAAATCTCCCCTGAACAACGCGCCCAATTAAATGCACCTATCACCCCTGAGGAATTAACAGAAGTGATAAAACACCTTCCTACACATAAATCCCCTGGTCCTGATGGACTTCCATACTCATATTATAAAACCTTTTTACCAACTCTAGCACCGCATTTATTGAAGTTATATACTTCCTTACAAGCAGGTACCATTCCTCACACCCAATTTCTTAACGCATTTATAACGGTACTGCCAAAACCAGGTAAAGACCCCTCACACCTGGATAATTACCGCCCTATAGCTCTAATAAATTCGGATTACAAAATATTTACGAAGATCCTCGTCAATAGACTGTCCTGTATTCTACTACATCTGATACATAAAGACCAAGTGGGATTCGTCCCATCAAGACACGCAGGTGACAACACAAGAAGGACGATTGACCTTATCGACCTCTTAACCAAGACTAAAACCCCAGCCATTGTTTTAAGCTTAGATGCCCAAAAGGCTTTTGACCGCCTAAGCTGGCCATTCATGTTCGCAGTTTTACAACAGTATGGCTTTTCCGGTTCTTTCATTAGGGCATTACAGGCATTATACTCCACACCCACATCTCAAGTACAGTTGTCTTCTCACCTGTCGCAGGCGTTCCCCCTTAGGAATGGTACCAGACAGGGTTGCCCCCTATCACCCCTACTTTTTATTCTCAGCCTGGAACCTTTGGCAGCAGCTATAAGAGCCCATTCGGACATCTGGGGGGTGCGGCTGCGACAACGAGAGTACAAATTATCCCTTTTTGCTGACGACATTTTGTTCACTCTAACACACCCTCATACCACATTACCCTCCTTGCATAAACGTTTGGAATCCTTTGGCTCTATTTCTGGATTTAAGGTCAACCCTTCTAAAACAGAAGCTCTACCCATAAATATTTCACAAGCCCATCTAGATCCCTTACAGACCAGATACAGATATCAATGGTGCACTAGGTCACTCAAATATTTAGTAATACATCTTACCCCCACGTATTCTACACTATATTCAGCTAACTCCCCCCCCCCCTTTGCTGAAATCAATCGCCTTTTAACTCAATGGACAGCTCTTCCACTCTCTTTACTAGGGTGAGTTAATGTCCTAAAAATGTCAATACTTCCCAAATTGCTCTATTTATACGAAACCCTTCCGGTCCCTATCCCATTGTCCCAACTTAAAGCACTTCAAAGGAAATATATGCGCTTTATATGGAATAACGCCTCTCACCGTATCGCAGCCTCTGTGGTAACGGCCCTTAAACACAGAGGAGGACTGGGAGCCCCAGATTTAATTAAATATTATTATGCTTCCCAATTACGGGCACTTACCTCATGGACATCTAGAAAAGCCCCAAGCAGATGGGCTGA
Source organism: Glandirana rugosa (assembly GCA_018402905.1). Taxonomy (NCBI): domain Eukaryota; kingdom Metazoa; phylum Chordata; class Amphibia; order Anura; family Ranidae; genus Glandirana; species Glandirana rugosa. Next base: position 438,097 of record BLSH010187565.1, on the reverse strand, counting down.
AATAGAAATGAGCATAACCACCCCGGTGCACCCTTGTTATATGTTATGGACCACATCAGACAAACATTTATCTCAATTGAAAACATTATGCCTAGGGCCTATGCTCTTTACCCTCTCAATTTGAAACAAATGCTGTAAACGTTTCTCTCTCTCATCCCCTTGCCCACCCCTTACAAATGTCCTCTTCAACCCAGATATCCCAGACAGTCTATCCTATGACCGAATGCTACCCTGGACCAAGGCAGGGATTTTCCAACTACGCCATTTGGTCAATCCAATATCGCTGGGGCTGATGTCTTTTTCGGACCTACAGAGCAATATAATATTCCTAACACACATATTTTATCTTATTTACAAATCAAGCATTTTTTCTCCTACAAATCCCCGTCTCTAACACTTGATAAACCCACTGATTTTGAACAACTATGTGCCAAGGGCCCATGTGAACCCAAACAGATTTCATCCATCTATAAAATGCTTCATGAGAGTATACCAATAACTAATATATCTCATAGCTATATGAAGAAATGGGAATATGCTTTGGGAAGGCCCATATCCTTGGTGGACTTGGGAAAAATCTGGGACTCGACTTCCAAAGTATCTAGATGTGTGGTACAAAAGGAGACGGCAGTTAAGATACTTTATTTCTGGTATAGAACTCCAGATATTCTTCATGCGCGCCACCGAGAGACGTCAAATCTCTGCTGGAGATGCAATAGGGACGTAGGAACTCAGCTTCATATATTTTGGGAATGTCCCCCCATACAGCAGTTTTGGAATCAGATCCGGGAGGTACTACACACATTATTTCATATCAATATCCCTTTAAATCCTCTACATTATATACTAGGACTCCCAATCACGGATCTTAGCAAGACCGCTAGAAAGCTTATATCTTTTATTCTACTAGCAGCAAAGAGGGTGATACCCCAATGTTGGCTATCTACCTCTCCCCCATCCTTTGCTCAGTTTCTTTCCACCCTGATGGAGATACGCAGGATGGAACATCTGACAGCAATGGTTGAAGATTCCATAGCACGATTCTCTAAGATTTGGGAGGTGTGGGATACATCTCAATACTCCTCAGAGGTAAATTGCCTATTCTAATAAGAGTGCAATAACAGTGCTTTAAATTTACATGATATTATGGCGTTAATGCTTCACAGACCTTGGAACTCCCCTTTTATCTCTCTTGCTTTTCTGAAACTCACTCAAGAGCGAAATGTGCTATATTGTCTCTGGTAACTCTGTTTTTGAATATATAGTTTGTTCGGTCTCTCTTTATTGGTTCAAATGTTACACTATACTTGAACAATTGTACTCAATGCTGATTTTGTTATGGAAATAATTTAGCCCATAGACATGTTTCCTATCTGCAATATTGTTCCCCACATGGGATTGATATTTTCCTTGACCTATGGGAATACTTAAAAAAAAAATGTTTGTATTAGTTGTATTCTTGAAAATACTATAAATAAACAATTAAAAAAAAAAAAAGAATAGAATGCAATAGAAAGAATATAGCCATCTTCTGAAATTCGAATAGAAAAGAATAGAATAGATAATAATATGATTTAAAAAAAGCAATAAAATAGAATATAAATTTGACTTTAAATAGAATAGAAAAGAATAGATTAGAATAGAATATAAAATAACAGAATAGTATATAAAAAATAACAAAATAGAATCGAGAGAATTGAACCATCTTCCTAGTCTAATCTGTTCTTCTATTCTACTCAAATTCAAATTGATTCTATTTAAATTTTGGGAAATGGTTATATTCTTTCTATTCTATTTTATTTTTTTAATTATATTATTTTTCTATTTGTTTATGCTATTCTATATTCTATTCTATTATTTTCTATTCTCTCATTTTCTGTTCTATCCTTTTCTATTCTATTCTTTTTTATTCAAATTGAAATTTATTCTATTTTGGAAAATTCATAAGATGGATATATTCTTTTTATTCGATTCTATTCTGTTGTTTTTTTCTATACTATTCTTTTATTTTCTATTCTAATCTATTCTATTTTATTCACATTTGAATTGATTCAATTTGAATTTTGGGAAATGGTTATATTCTTTTTATTATATTCTATTTGTTTAAATTGTATTCATTTCTATTCTATTATAGTATATTCTATTCTATTCTTTTTTCTATTTGATTCTTTTTTATTCTCTTATGTATTTAAATTCAAATGTATTCAATTTGAAATTATAATTTCAGAAGAAGGTCATATTCTTTTTATTTTATTGAATTGTTTTTTATTATATTCTATTCTATTCTGTTATGTTATTTTATTTTCTATTTTGTTCTGTTTTACTCTATTATATTCTCTTCTTTTATTTTCTGTTATATCTTTTCTATTCTGTTCTATTTTTTGCTATTCTATTTCTTTATTTACTATTCTATTTTATTCTGGAAATTGGAAAACTATTCAAATTCAAAACCTATTCAAATTCATATTTGAAAACTATTTGAAAACGAAAACTGTTCGAAATTAATTCGAAAACTATTCAAATCGATTTAAAAACTATTCAAATCGGTTCAAATTTGAATTCCGCCTGATTTTTTTTTTCATTATTTTAATTCGTTGAAATTCCATACTATTGTAATTCAGAAATTTGAATACATCCAAATTTCTGAGAAACGAAAATTTGTCCGAATTTAAAATCGGAACGAAACAAAATGCACATGTCTAATAGTGAGACAGGAAATGAAATGGTCTTGACGGGGGAAAGCAAAAAGTAGTCAGACCGTCCTGATCATATTGAAGAAGACTGAAAACACAGCAGGAGAATAAAGAAGGGTTATGCTATCTGTGTGATCAACAGTAGGAATTATACTTCAGTATAAGACCTCATATACACGGGCGTTTTTGTTAAAACGAGCTGTAACATCGGGGCCGACGCCATTGGCGTTAATGCGCGTTATTGAGCGTCAGCGCTAAGTCGCGTTTTGTTTAAAAAGACATCCCTCTGCTATTTTTGGACATTTTAAAACAGAAAACACTGATGCTAAAAACACCAGTTAGCCACTTCAGCCCCAGAAGTTTTTCCAGCTTTAGGACCAGAGCACGTTTTTCAATTTGGCACTGCACCGCTTCAAATGGTAATTGCGCGGCCATGCAATGCAGTACCCAAACAAAATTTGCGTCCTTTTTTTCCCATATATAGAGCTTTCTTTCGGTGGTATTTGTTCACCACTGCGCTTTTTATTTTTTGCAATATAAACAAAAAAAGGATGAAAATTTTGAAAAAAAAATTATATTTTATGTTATTACAAAAATACAATTAACTAAATTCTAGTCATAAATTTTTGCCAAAATGCATTTAGCCACATGTCTTGGGTAAAAAAAAAGTTAATTACCGTATATTTATTGGTTTGCGCAAAAGTTATAGCGTCTACAAACAAGGGTACATTTTCTGGAATTTATGCAGCTTTTATTTTATGACTGCCTATCTCATTTCTTGAGGTGCT
>BLSH010187565.1:377285-395952 GCA_018402905.1 Glandirana rugosa | reverse complement strand
ATTTTTTTTAGTTTTTACCTCCACCTACACCTCAAACTCCTCCGCCACTTTCACCGCCACCTCCTCCATCGGTTGTGACAAAAAAAATAAAAACACGTTCTTTACGTGGCGACCGGCGTTTACATCAAAAACCTAAAAAAAAAATTTGGTCGTTACATCTGATAAAATAAAAACACGTTCTTTACGTGGCGACCTGCGCTTAGAGGGACAGATTATTGTTCTAAAATCATCTCCTAGTTCTATAGGGAGAGGTTCCTGCTGTTGCTTAAAGGGACAGATTATTGTTTCTTGCACAAAATTAAAAAGTGAATCTACATGGTTTAAAAAAAAAAAAATTCTAAAAACTACATTTGCGTCCAGCGGTGCATTTCTTGCACAAAAATAAAATAGTCTACATTGCTGGTTTAAAAAAAAAATCCAAAAACTACATTTGCGGCCAGCGGTGCATTTCTTGCACAAAAATAAAAAAAACAGTGTTGGCTACCTCCTCCACCGCCACTTTCACCGCCTCCTCAAACTCCACATCCACCTCCATTTTTGATTTTTTTTATGTGATTTTAGCTTAAAAATTATTTTAAGTTATTTCCCTATCCCCATTTTTTTGTAGGGTACTTGTCCGACTCTTACCCCAATTTTCCTTCATTTTGCAGACCTCTAGGACTTGCCAGGACTTTGTTAAAGCCATTTTTGTGGCTAAAAGTTTGGGTCCCCATTGATTTCAATGGGGTTCGGGGTCCGGGACAAAGTTCGGGTCAAGTTCGGTCCCGAACCCAGACTTTTTCCCAAAGTTTGGCCGAACCTGCAGAACCCAAACTTCCAGAGGTTCGATCAACTCTACTGATCAGTGGCTCTCCTGTCAGAGGGGGGGTAAGCACATGGATTATCAGGTTAGCCCCCATCAGAGGTGCCCACCACATCTGCAATTCACTGCCCATCAGTTGACAGTCAGTGCCCACCAAAGTGCCAGTCAGTGCCCACCAAAGTGCCACTCAGTGCCCATCAAAGTGCCTGGCAGTGCCCTTCAATGATGCCAATCAGTGCCCATCAGTAATGACTGACAGTACCTCCTCATCAGTGCTGCCTATCAGTGCCATCTATTAGTGCCCATCAATGCCATCTATTAGTGCCTATCAGTGATGCCTGTTAGTGCCAATCAGTGCCACCTATCAGGGACAACTATCAGTGCCTGTCAGTACCACCTATCAGTGCCCATCGGTGCCGCCTATCAGTGCCCATCAGTGCTGCATATCAGTGCCGCCTATTGGTGCGCATCAGTGCTGCCTATCAGTGCCAGCTATCAGTGCCTATAAATTCTAAATGTTACTGCCTCCTCATCAGTATCCATCAGTGCCAGCTTATCACTTCCAACTCATCAGTGTCCATCAGTGCAGCCTCATCTGTGCCCGTCAGTGAGGGAGAAAGCAAAATTATATAACAGAAACAAAGAGAAACTCCTTTTTTCAAAAATTGCAGTCTTTTTTAATTTGTTTAGCAAAAAATAAAAACACCAGTGGTGATCAAATACCCAAATACCACCAAAAGAAAGCTCTATTTGTGGGAAGAAAATTATAAAAATTTAGTTTGAGTACAGTGTTGCATGACCGCATAATTATCATTGAAAGTGTGACAATGCTGAGATCTGAAAATTGGCCTGGGCAGGAAGGGGGGGGGGGGGACATTTCAGTATTGAAGTTAAAGCATGTTATACAGCACAGCACTTGTGCTGTGTCATTTTGCTCTCTGTATCACCTGTAATACCTGTCTGATCCTGCCTGGCTATGCCCTTCCCCTGTACTTTGACCACAATATATCAGGGCTGCTGAGCCCTGACACCATTGTCTAAGTACGTGCAACCATCAGCCGCAGCCTGCTATCTCTCCTGTGTCCTCTCCTCCGTCTTCTCCCCCTTCCCTCTCTGACTGTCTGCTCGTGTCAGGGCCCCCCTATTCCTGCTGCTCTAATACTTAACATTAACAATAAGTTCCACTGTGTCTGTGTTATATCATAAATATGCTTATCTGTTCTGATAACACACCAGCTTTGTCTCTCCTCTCCTCCCCGGCTGACGTCAGGGGCAGTACTCAGCCCCGCCCGCTGGAACTGTCAGCTGGGCAGAGGAGAGGAGAGAGGAGGTAACTGGCAACTGAGCACAGGAAGACACTGTATTATCAGTAGAGATAAGCATATTTTTGATATCACACAGACACAAGGTTAACTTATTGTTCTAATACAGAGGGAATGGGAGTTTTTTACACAAGTAGCTTAACAACCAATTTAACCACATGCCGACCAGCCTCCATCATTATATGCCGCCGGCGGTACGCGGTCGGCCTGGCTGCACGCTGTTGGAGAGCACCCTCGGGTTAGGCAGACTCCATGTCCGCTGGTGACCCGCAATCACCTAGTACAGAGGCAGAATGGAGATCTGCCTATGTAAACAAGGCGAATCCCCATTCTGACAAGGGACATGACAGAGATCTACTGTTCCCCTTGATCGCCCCTAGCGTTTAACCCCTTTCATGCCAGTGTCATTTTTACATTGATCAGTGCATTTTTATAGCACTGATCAATGTAATAATGTCACTGTTCCCCAAAAAGTGTCATTTGGGGTCAGATTTGTCTGCTGCAATGTCGCAGTCCTGCTAAAAATCGAAGATCGCCACCATTACTAGTAAAAACAATAAAAAAAAAATAAAAATCCCTAAATCTATCCCATAGTTTGCAGATGCGATAGCTTTTGTGCAACCCAATCCATATACGCCTATTGTGATTTTTTTTTTACCAAAAGTATGAAGAATATATATTGGCCTAAGCTGATGAATAAATTTGTTTTTTATATATTTTTTTTCTTTTAATTATCGCTCTTTGTTTATAGCTCAAAAAATAAAAAACGCAGAGGTAATCAAATACCACAAAAAGAAAGCTCTATTTGTGGGAAAAAAAGGATGCCAATTTTGTTTGGGTACAGTATCGCACTACTGCGCAATTGTCAGTTAAAGTGATGCAGTGCCGTATTGCAAAAAATTACCTGGTCATTAAGGGAGCAAATCCTCCCAGGGCTGAAGTGCTTAAATTTGCTTAATTCATTTAATACATTTTCGGAATTTATTTAGTTTATTTGAATTCAAATCAATTCATTTTTTTTAAATTCAAATTGAATTCCATACAAACTTCATTTGGAATTCCATTCAAAATCAAATTTTTTCTATCAAAATGTTTAATTTTGGAAGATGATTTTATTCTTTCTATTCCATTTTGTTCTATTGTTTTTTCTTTTCTATTTTTTATTTTCTATTCTGCTCTTTTCTATTATATTCTATTATTTTTAATTCTATTCAAATTTGAATTTATTATATTTGAATTTCTAATTTATTCTATTTGAAATTCTAATTTTCAGAAAACGGTTATATTGTTATATTCTATTTTATTCTATTCTTTTTCTATTGTTTGTTCTATTCTCTTCTATTCAATCCTAGTCTATTATATTATTTTCTATTCCATTATTTTATTTTCTATTATATTTGTTTATATTCTATTTGAATTCAAATGTATTCTTTTCGAAATTTGAATTTCAGAAGAGGGTTATATTCTTTCTATTTTATTATATTCTATTTTTATTCTATTCCTTTATTTTATATTCTATTTGATTTTATTATGTTCTTTTATTTTCTATTCTATTTTGTTCTGTTCTTTTATTTTGTATTATGTTACAATTATCTCTATTATATTCTATTCTTTTATTTTCTATTATATTCTAGTATATTCTTTTATATTCTATTCCTTTATTTTATATTCTATTTTATTCTCTTCTAAAATTCTAATTTTATTCAAAAAGTATTCAAATTCAATACGAAAACTATTCGAATTAGAATTTTGTCTGAAATTTTGATTTGTTATTTCAGATTTGTTTCAATTTATTTCTATTGTAATACATGCAAATTTCTGCATAGTGAAAAGCGTGTCTGAATTTCAATTCAGAACAAAACGAACCAAACATGTGTAATGTCCATTCTATTATTCCAACCTAATGGTATCCCTGTGTTTACTGTACGGATCCATCATACTTCTGTTGTAACAGGATGTGATGTAAATTCACCCCCTACGTTTTTTATTAACTTGTTCTATACCAAAAAAAGAAAGCAAGTCAAGATTACCAACATGCACGTCCCTAAAATGTTTAAAACATTTAATATATTTTTGCATTATTATTGTTAGTGTCATTAAAGTGTTCTGAAATTCTGATTCTTAGTCGGCATATGGTGCATCTGACATACTAGATTTTCTGAAGGCTGCATTCTATTACAGCGCCCTAAAAAAGTATGCATACCCCTTGAAATTTTGCACATTTTGTCATGTTACAACCAAAAATGTAAATTAATTTTATTAGGATTTTATGTGATAGACCAACACAAAGTGACACATAATTGTGAAGTGTTAGGAAAATGATAAATGATTTTCCACATTTTTTACAAATAAATATGTGAAAAGTGTGGCGTGCATTTGTATTCAGCCCCCCTTTACTCTGATACTCCTAACTAAAATATAGTGGAACCAATTGCCTTCATAAGTCACGTAATTAGTAAATAGAGTCCACATGTGTGTAATTTAATCTCAGTATACATACAGCTGTTCTGTGAAGAGAACCTTAGTGAACAAACAGCATCATGAAGGCCAAGAAACACACCAGACAGGTCAGGGACAAAGTTGTGGAGAAGATTAAAGCAGGGTTAGGTTATAAAAAAATATCCCAAGCTTTTAACATCTCACGGGGCACTGTTCAATCCATCATCCAAACATGGGAAGAGTATGGCACAACTGCAAACCTACAAAGACATGGCTGTCCACCTAAATTGACTGGCCAGGCAAGGAGAGCATTAATCAGGGAAGCAGTCAAGAGGCCCACAGTAACTCTGGAGGAGCTACAGAGAGCCACAGCTCAAGTGGGAGAATCTGTGTACAGGACAACTATTAGTCATGCACTCCACAGATCTGGCCTTTATGGAAGAGTGGCAAGAAGAAAGCCATTGTTGAAATAAACCCATAAGAAGTCCTGTTTGTAGTTTGCAAGAAGCCATCTAGGGGACAAAGCAAACATGTGGAAGAAGGTGCTCTGGTGAGATGAGACCAAAATTGAACATTTTAGCCTAAAAGAAAAACACTATATGCAGCTGAAAACTAACACTGCACATCACCCTGAACATACCATCCCCACTGTGAAACATGGTGGTGGCAGCATCATGTTGTGGGGATGCTTTTCTTCAGCAGGGACATGGAAGCTGATCAGAGTTGATGGGAAAATGGATGGAGCCAAATGCAGGGCAATCTTAAAAAAAAACCTATTAGAGTCTGCAAAAGATTTGAGACTGGGGTGGAAGTTCAGCTTCCAGCAGGACGACAACCCTAAACATACAGCCAGAGGTACAATGGAATAGTTTAGATCAAAGCATATTTATGTGTTGGAATGGCCCAGTCAAAGTCCAGACATAAATCAAATTTAGAATCTGTGGCAAGACTTGAAAATTATATTAAATACAAATACCGCGCTAAAAATAACACTCCGTGCTACAAGTGCTAAAACACAATTCGTGCAAGAACCAAATTGTGCAAACAAAGAAAAAAACATACACTATGTAATGAAACATAAATTGTGAATTACATTATAAATAAATATATATATATATATATATATATATATATATATATATATATATATAAATAAATAAATAATCACACAGCTGCTGCTTTAAATGAAAAAATCAAGGTAACATCAACACTCGTGTAATAAGTCCAGTGTTAGCAGCGCTTCCAAAGTAATATGGTAAATTGCAAAGTAAATGATGATAAGGTGCCAGTGCCAAAATAAATTGCCCGTGCTGGAACAAAAACTTCTTAAAATTTGTGAATAATCTTGAATCAATATCCTCCACCTCTGTTCACCACGTGCAAAAAAGTAAAAATTGGAGGCTTACCAGAAATATGGATAAACAACGCCTTTGGGTATATCTGTGAGGAACTCAGCATAGGACATCACACCCAGAATGTATGCTTCCAATCCAACACCGCAGGAGCACTCAAGCCAGCTTGTGCATAATTGCAATCACATCCAGGGGATTCCTTAACCAATATATCTCCAAACAGACACCTCCACAAGCTGTAGCTGATCAGCTCACATCACCATGAGGAGAAAGATCAAAAAGACACCCCTCATAGTGTATCACTTTTTAAAATTTAACTCATTTATTCAAACATATATGCTTACATTTAAACAGTTTCAACAGGACATTGTATGTGCATAAGGTACGCAGGTTACCAAACAGCAGTGGTACGTCCGAATGCTCCTCTCCTCTCGGCGTCCCAGCTGCTGGTGACTCAATCAACCTCAGGCTGCCGTGTGGCCACGCCCCTAATGTTTCATCACTTCCTGACTTGATCAAAAAATGTTTACTTTTTTGCACGTGGTGAACAGAGGTGGAGGATATTGATTGAAGATTATTCACAAATTTTAAAAAGTTTTTGTTCCAGCACGGGCAATTTATTTTGGCACTGGCACCTTATCATTATTTACTTTGCAATTTACCATATTACTTTGGAAGCGCTGCTAACACTGGACTTATTACACGAGTGTTGATGTTACCAAGACTTGAAAATTGCTGTTCACAGACGCTCTCCATCCAATCTGACAGAGCTTGAGCTATTTTGTAAAGAAAAATGGGCAAAAATGTCCCTCTCTAGATGTGCAAAGCTGGTAGAGACATCCCCGAAAAGACTTGCAGCTGTAATTGCTGCTCGGTTTCTACATAGATTAGGGATGGAGGCATGGCTCTCCCACTGTTCTCGCTCTCCGGTACATTTATGTTTTTGGTTGTAACATGACAAAATGTGTAAAATTTCAAAGGCTATGAATACTTTTTAAAGGAACACCACTGACTTAGTAATGCAATATATATATATACTGTCTGATTGAATGTACTTTGCCAGTAGTTAAGGACACAACCTTATGGCTCTTCCTATGTCTCCTGCAATACCTGCATGTGTTGTAACCACAGCAATAAGACTAGTTTAATAGTTAACCATGTGCCAGAATTGAGGAGACTTTTAGAAGTAAATAAACAATAGATAAGATAGTAAAATACTGAGCGTGGATGTCCTTCTGATAGAAAAATGACAACCATTTTATAAAATACTATTTCCTATCTGCATACAGGATAGGAAGATGTTGTTTAATATAATCACAATAATTTGATGATATTCAGCTGAAAAAGAAGTCACAAAAATGTTATTGCTGAAATGCGAAAGGCTACTAGAATTCGGGGTTAAAGTTTAACTGATTTATCCAGAGCGATTTCTCTTTAAGATAGCAACTTTGCCTTTAGAGATCCAATGTTATTTATTTCCATGTTCTGTCAACCTGTCAGAAACCATTCTACATTCATTATTAAAGCTTCTTCTGTAGAGAAATTTCTTCCGGCTCTAACAAGTTAGCCAATTGGAACCAATCTGATTATATGTGGGGGGTGGCAGCTGGAGGCTAATAACAAAGAGTTACCTGAGCACTCTTTCCTAAAGGTCTTGTCAGTGGCGTCACTAGGGTTGGTGTCACCTGGTGTGGTAAAACATGGTGTCATCCCCCCACCTCCTATTTTTGGGTCGATAGCGCAGCGTTGAAGCTAATTGGCACGCGTTGGGGTGGTCAATAAGGCCTGCAGCAGTATTGCGGTTAGAGAATAGTAGGTTAGCCACTTCCTAATGACTCAGTCCCTAGCAACAATAATGGATAATGGCCAACAAGCTCTCTTACCAGGCCCAGCAAAACTGCAGAAGTGATTCCTCAGGCTGGAAGTTCGCTCTTTCTTGGTTACCAAGTCTGGCTCTGGTCAGTAGTGTAGCACAGCTGTGTACCCTGGCAGTGGCTCAGTCTTTCTCCCTCTGGTGATGCTGGGCAGCGTGGCTCTCTGTTGGTGTGGGTACAGGATGGCTCTCACTTTCTGGTGGTACTGGGCATCAGCATGTCTCTCTCTCTAGTGGTGCATTTACAGCGTGTCTCTTTCTGGTGGTGCAGGTACATCATGGCTCTCTCTCTTGTGGTGCTGGGCAGCAGTGTGGCTCTCTCTCTAGTGGTGCAGGTACAGAGTGGCTCTCTCTCTGATGGTGCTGGGCAGCAGCATGGCTTTCTCTCTGATGGTACGGGTTCAGAATGGCTTTCTATCTGGTGGTATGGGTCTCTTTCTGGTGGTGCAGGTAAAGCTTGGCTCTCTCAGGTGGTGTGGGTACAGCATGGCTTTCTCTCTGGTGGTGTGGATACAGCATGGCTCTCTTTCTGGTGGTGCGGGTACAGCATGGCTTTCTCTCTAGTAGTGTGGGTCTCTCTCTGTTGGTGCGGGTAAAGCCCGGCTCTCTTCCTGGTGGTTTGGGTACAGTGTGGCTTTCTCTCTGGTGGGGCTGGGCAGCAGTGGAGTTCTCTCTCTGGTCATGCTGGGCAGCAGCGTGGCTCTCTCTCTGGTGGTGCAGGTACAGCATTGCTCTCTCTCTGGTGGTGCTGGGCAGCAGTGTGGCTCTCTCTGATGGTGCAGGTACAGCGTGACTTTATCTCTGGTCATGCTGGGCAGCAGCGTGGCTCTCTTTCTTGTGGTGCAGGTACAGCATGTCTTTCTCTCTGGTGGTGTGGGTCTCTCTCTGGTGGTGCGGGTAAAGCCCGGCTCTCTCTCTGGTGGTTTGGGTACAGCATGGCTTTCTCTCTGATGGTGCTGGGCAGCAGTGTGGCGCTCTCTCTCTGGTGGTGCAGGTACAGCATGGCTCTCTCTCTGGTGGTGTGGGTCTCTCTCTGGTGGTGCGGGTATAGCATTGCTTCTCTCTGGTGGTGTGAGTCTCTCTCTGGTTGTGCGAGTGAAGCCTGGCTCTCTCTCTGGTAGTTTGGGTACAGTGTGGCTTTCTCTCTGGTGGTGGTGGACAGCAGTGTGGCTCTCTCTCTGGTCGTACTGGGCAGCAGCATGGCTCTCTCTCTGGTGGTGCAGGTACAGCATGGCTCTCTTTCTGCTGGTGTGGGTCTCTCTCTGGTGGTGCGGGTACAGCATGGCTTTCTCTCTGGATAATGTGGCTCTCCATCTGGTCGTGCTGGGCAGCAGGGTGGTTCTCTCTCTGGTGGTGCAGGTACAGCATGGCTCTCTCTCTAGTGGTGTGGGTTTCTCTCTTGTGGTGCGGGTACAGCATGACTTTCTCTCTCTGGTGGTGTAGGTCTCTCTCTGGCGGTGCGGGTAAAGCCTGTCTCTCTCTCTCTGGTGGTTCAGGTACATCGTGGCTTTCTTTCTGGTGGTGCTGGGCAGCAGTGTGGCTCTCGCTCTGGTTGTGCTGGGCAGCAGCGTGACTCTCTCTCTGGTGGTGCAGGTACAGGATGGCTCTCTCTGTGGTGGTGCGGGTACAGCATGGCTCTCTCTATAGCTTTCCCCTGCACAGTCCTCTCTTTTTCTTGTCTCCTGTAGCACTCACTCCCTCAGCTTTTTCCCATCTTCCAGGCTCTCTCTCTCAGCAGAGTGCATGTTGGGGGCTGTAACCTGTTCCAGTGGACAAACACTGGGGCTATCAATCTTCTGGGGCTACATGTCCCATAATGCTTCGCTAGATCCTAGTCTCTTTTGATTGGCCCTGCTGTGGCAGCACCACGTCCATACCTCTGCTGGTGAAGCAGATTCCACCGGGTTCATACCTCTCCCGTGCGCAGTCCCTGTACATGGGCCACTATTAGCTCTGATAAGTCTGGGAACCCCTTCTGTGGATCTTTTGGGGTCTCTTGCAGAGTTTCCTCATAGGAACGAAGTCTGCCATCCCTGTCTAGGAATTGGTGAATGCGGGTGGAAGGCCGCAGGATCAACACTTTTCTACTTCTTTCGTTCTGCAGCAGTGTCCCCTAGTAGATTCATGGACACAGTGTCCCCAGTAGACAGGTATGCTCTCCTTAATGATTGTTTCATTCATCTCTTTTTAAGTGTTTCTTTTATCTGGGTTCTCTGCCAGCCAATTACCTTTATTAGCAGGCTCCGCGCTGTCTCCCCGCTAGACTGTGGCAGGGGACGGTGGCGACAGGTGACTGATGGCCAGATCATCGTTGGAAAGGGCTACTGCGCATAAGCAAATGCAGATTTGGCGTTGCGGTCACGTCATTTAACGTGACGCATACGCCGAAGCGCTGGGAGGTAGCAGCGGCCATCTTTGTTGAGGGAAAGAGATGTTTTTGCCAGGAGTTTTGCCAATAGCAGCCAGGTGCTGCTAAACAGGCAATCTCCCGGGTATATTTAAAGGCTGTTTGGAGAGAATGTCAACGCTGACACCTGCGCGCAGCCATGCCCCGTTGGAGTCGATTTGCCTAGTAAGTAAAGGAAAAGGGGGTCTGTACACACACATATATATATATATATATGTATGTATATGTGTGTATATATAAAGTAGGTATATATATATTTATTTTTTCCTTAAAATGCTCCACTTCCTCCTCACTTTCCTAGCTGAGCCTTTCACCTCATGGTCAAGATCCACGATCATCCATTAGGTATGTGACCGCCTGTTGTAAGTATTTAAAAGAGTGCACCAATGACCCAAAAAAAAAGCAACACCTTCTCTTGGTGTTGTTTTAGCCCTGCTCAGTCCAGGGGTTCCAGAAAGTCATCAAAACATCATGATGATCCAAGGAATCGCAGCCCAGAACACAGGACCTATTCTTCACACCGCAGATCCTCAGGGAGATCTAGGTCAAGAGGACACTACCGCTTTTGCTCCCCTCCCGAGGGAACAGTGAGGAAGAAATGTTGAGCATGTGGGGCTACCCCAATGCCGGATAAATTGGTGTGCAAGAATTGTTTCCGAGATTACGCAGCTGACAGAGAAAGAGAGAGTTACAGGTCGCGGACCTGCTGAAGAAAACCATGAGAGATTCCTTCTCTGATTTAGCAGCAATGGTGCCTACTCAACCTCTTGCACAGGAAGCTCAGCTGACTGACAGGGCCCCTGAGATCCCGGGTCCATTCTGCAGTACACTAATCCCACCCTCAGGCCAGGTAACTAGGGATCCTCCACAAGAAGATTCCTCCGAGGGTTCACCAGATGATTCTGAGCTGACAGGTTTCAGCTTCTCCCTCATCCAGCCATTCATTCAAGCCGTCAAGACAGCCATCGAATGGGAGGAGCCAGAGGAGCAACCCAAAAAAATCTAAGAAATAAGTGGCTTTCCCTATGATGGGTGAAATCAAAGATCTAATATAGGAAGAATGGAAAAAGATAGACAGGAAGTTTGCACTAACCCGCTTCGGCAAGCTATACCCTCTGGTGGAAACAGATACGCAGGGGCTAGACTCTATGCCAGTTGTAGATGCAGCAGTTGTACGCCTTGCAAAGAACAGGACGCTTCCTATGGAGAACTCAGCCTCCTTTAAGGATACCCTGGATAGACAAATAGTCTTGGATGTGAAGAGGAGCTATCTGGCTTCAGGTGCAGCATGCAAGCCCGCCATTGCCCTCACCTCAGTATCCAACGCCATCAGGACTTGGACGGAAAACATAGAAACGACCATACGCCAGGACGTCCCAAAGGAGGAAATTATTAAGGGATTAGAGGAATTGAAAATGTCAGCAGATTTTGTCGGGGAGGCAGTGATAGATATGATTCGCTGCTCAGCCTGATCAATGCTGCACTCAGTGATGGCGAAGAGGGCCCTATGGATGAAGCCATTGGCGGCGGAATTAACATCTAAACAGATTTGGTGCAAAATTCCTTTCAATGGGAAGCCCCTCTTTGGTGAGAAGATGGACAAGGCCATCTCCAGAGTTACCGGGGGGGGGGGGGGTCAGGCCTGCTTCCTCATGATAGAAGGACAAGGAGGGTGTCAGCATATACTTCAAGATTCAGACAGTCAAGGTCCACGAACTTCAAACAATTTCGACAGGCCAGTGAGGGCAGGAGGAGCTGGAAGAGCACCCAGTCTTCCTTTCTGGGGGCAAGAAAGAACGAAGTCTTATCCGCCCCCCAAGAGACACAGAAGTCCTTTTGACACAAGGTCAGCCCAAACACTCCCAGTAGGAGCCGGGCTCTAATATTTTGCTCCAGTTTGGGCTAACAAATATTTGGACTTTTTCACAACCGCCATCAAGACACTTCAAATGGACAGAAATTCTAGCATCCCCGCAGAAAGCACAAGCTCTGCTTCAGTTCGTGACATCGCTCCAGCTCCAGGGGGCAGCCATTCCAGTTCCTTACTCACAACAGTGCACAGGTTTCTATTCCACCCTGTTTCTGGTCCCAAAAAGGACTGGAGAATGGAGACCTGTTATAGATATGAAGGAACTAAATCAGTATATTTCTTTGGAAAGTTTCAAGATGGAGTCTCTTCAAACGATCATACAAGCAGTACAGCCCGGGGACTGGTTACTCTCAGTAGACTTGAAGGATGCGTATCTCCATGTGCCAATCCTCCCGTCTTTCCAGAAATATCTGAGGTTCGTAGTAGGCCAAGTCTATCTCCAGTTTCAATGCCTACTTGTAATGAACCACGTACCTGAGAGAGTGGAGCCTTTCTCTTGTAGGAGGAGACCTCTCATACAGCTCTGACTCAGAGCCCACTGGAATGGGAACAGTGGTCTCGTGAGTACAGCAAGGTAGGAGTGCCTCTGGCAAACAGCAGGAGACTGGATGCTGGAGTGGAGCCGGTAACACTGGAACAGCAGACAGCTGGAAACAGGAACAGCAGCAGCAGACAGTGATCATGGGAGCTGGATGCAGAGCACAGGACAGCAGACAGTTGACTGATGAAACAGGCAGGAGGATGGTCAGACAAGCTGGATCAATCACAGATGAACGGAGCAGCAGAATCGGTAGGGGTGGAATGGTCAGAGGCAAGCTGGGTTCGGCAACGAGTATCAGGCAGGGAGAGGTAAGCATGGTCCAAAACAAGCCGGGTCAGGGTAGGAGAAGGCAGGGTGGTCCAAACAAACCGGGTCAATCAGGTAACGGACAAGCAGGTACAGGTACAGACAAGCTGCAGATCAGACAGCACTTAAGCACAAGTCTGACTTCCTTATAAAGGCCCATGTGATGTGCTGACAGAGATGCTGGGTCCTAGCGCCCTCCTGCTCTAATGAATTCTGTGTTCTAGAGTCCTCCTGCTATTGGTGCCCTGACAACATCCCTGCGCATGTGTACATGTGCACGCCTCCGAACGGTCGTGGGAACCTTCTTTTGAATCCGTGTGTGCGGTTGCACAAGCGTGCACAATCTCAAAGCTCATCTGGATCCCTGACATTGCCCCCCCAAGGGGCAGCCTCCAGATGCCCATTGATGTTCTTTTCTCTGGGTGAGACTGGAAAAAGGCTTTAATCAGTCTTTTTGCATGAATATTTGATTAAAGTTCCCATGAGTTGTCTTCTGGTCCATACACCTTCCATTTAATCAGAAATTGGGTCTGACCTTGTCTTTTCCTGCAGTCCAGAATAGCCTCCACCTCATACTCCTCACTTCCATCAATGAGGACTGGTTCTGATGGTCTGGACCCTCTATCAGGAAAGGGGTCCGTCACATCAGGTTTTAGCAGGGCAACATGGAATTCTGGATGAATTTTCAGAGTCAGGTAATGAAAGTTCATAAGACACCTCGTTGATGACTCTTTTCACCGGAAAGGGGCAGATGAACTTGGGTGCCAGCTTCTTGGAGGGACAAGCCAACCGCAGATTTGCTGTAGAAAGCCACACCCGCTCACCAGGTTGCAACTTCAGCTCCCCTCTTCTCTTCTTGTCAAAAGCCCTTTTGTTGTCCACCTGTGCCTTGGTGATTGCTTCCTGGAGAACCTTGTTGTTCCGACTCAAGAAATCTGCTGTACTCTGTACCGCTGGGACTGCAGATTCAGGAGTAAAGTCAGGCAAGAAGGACAGGTTGAAGCCATAATTTGCAATAAAACAGGGATTGCCCCGTGGCCAAATGACTGGCATTGTTATAAGCAAACTCCGCAAGTGGCAGCAGGGGTACCCAATCATCCTGGGAGAAAGATGTAAAACAGCGGAGGTACTGTTCCAAAGTTTGATTGGGGCGTTCCGTTTGCCCGTTGGTCTGCAGATGATAGGCCAAGGAAAATGCCAACTTGATCTGCAGCAGCCCGCACAGGGCTATCCAAAAGTGGGAAGTGAACTGGACCCCTCAGTCAGACACAATATTTGCTGGTACTCCATGTAATCTGACAATCTTCTTAATGAAGATTTGAGCTGTCTCTACAGAAGAGGGAGTGCTCTTCAAGGGTATAAAATGAGCCATCTTGGACAGACGATTGACAATCACAAATATTGCCGTACAGCCCTCAGAAGGTGGTAACCCAACAACAAAGTCCATGGAGATCATCTGCCAGGGTCTGTCTGGGATGGGCAAAGGTTTGAGTAGGCCCCAGGCTTGGCTTCTTGCTGTCTTGTTCTGGATACAGACAGGACAAGAATTTACGTATTCCCTGCAAAAGTCCTCCAACTTGGGTCACCAGAAAGTATGCTGCACCAGTTCTGCGATCTTGTGAATGCCGAAGTGACCTGCCAGGGGATGGTCATGCAGACTTTTAAGAACTTGTACCCGAACATTCTCTGGTACGAAGATTCAATCTCATCTCCAAAGCAAATTGTCCCGACAGGATCTGGACTGGGACATAGAGGCCTGTTTAATCTGAGACAAAAAGATCTTCTTGTAGAAGAAGAAAACTACCCGTTGGCAAGATGGCATCGGGAACAGAGGAGTCTCTGGGGCCATCGTACATACGGGACAAGGCATCAGGCTTGGTGTTCTTTGACCCAGGACGGTACTTGATATGGAAGTTGAAACCGGAAAAGAGCAAGGCCCATCTGGCCTGCCGTGGTCTCAAGCGTCTGGCTGATTGTAGGTACTCAAGATTCTTATGATCGGTGTAAATAAGAATCAGATGGGTTGCACCTTCCAGCAGATACCTCCATTCTTCCAGGGAGGCTTTGATGGCCAAAAGTTCCCAATCGCCAACATCATAATTCTTTTCGGCCGGAGAGAGCTTCCGTGAAAAGAAGGCCACAGGGTGTAAGGTGTCCTTGACTCCCTGACGCTGGGATATGACTGCCCCTACTGCAATTTCAGAAGCGTCAACTTCAAGGACGTAGGGAAGTGCCGGATCCGAATGGCTCAGGATTGGGGCAGAAGTGAAGCGTCTCCTTAGGGTTTCAAAAGCATCCTGGGCCTCAGGATTCCAGTGGAATCAGGAGTCTTGCTTGGTAAGCTGTGTAATAGGGGAAATGATGGTAGAAAATCCCCTGATGAACTTCCTATAGAAGTTTGCGCATGTTATGTACTTGTATTACTCTACTATAACTAAATAAAATTTTCTTAATGGAAAAAAAAAAAAAAAAGAAAAAAGAAGTTTGCGAAACCCACAAAACGCTGTACCCCCTTCTTGTCTGTGGGTACAGGCCAGTCAATTGCAGCAGACAGCTTCTGTGGGTCCATTTCAACTCCCATCGGTGAAATAATCAAACCCAGAAATTGGATACTCTCACTCTAGAATTCACATTTTTCTGGCTTAGCAAACAGTCTGTGTTGACGGAGTCTTTCTAGCACCTGATTGATATGGATACGATGCTGATCTAGGGACCCGGAGAAAATCAGAATTTCATCTAGGTACACAATGACGAAAATGTCCAAAAAGTCTCTAAATGCATCATTAATGAAATACAGGAAGGTAGCAGGAGCATTGCAAAGACCGAAGGGCATTGCCAGGTATTCAAAGTGACCAAATCTGGTGCAAAAGTGGTCTTCCATTCATCCCCTTCTCTGATGCGCACCAGGTTGTAGGCCCCCCTTAAGTCCAGTTTGGTAAAGATGCGAGCAGATCTTAGTCTCTGGAATAATTCAGTCATCAGAGGCAGGGGGTAACGATTCTTAATCGTGACTTTATTCAGCTCCATATAGTCCACACAAGGCCTGAGTGATTGATCCTTTTTGGTAACAAAGAATATCCCTGCTCCAGCTGGAGACTTGGAAGGGCGAATGAATCCCTTCTCAAGGTTTTCATCAATATAGTCCTTTAGTGCCTCTTGTTCCCGTTCTATTGTTTATCCTGTATGGTACTTACTTCGCCTTCCACGACCTTGGAGGGTCAGTAAACAATTATTTCTGTACAACCTACAATTGCTTTACTCCAATTACCATAAACGCATATATGTTTGCCATTCAATGCATGTTGTGATGTAATGAATCTGGTTATGATGTATGGCACTTGCCTTGCTTTCCAGGATCTTGGAGGGCTAATAAACAATTATTTTTGTACAATGGACATTGGTCAGTGTCCTTCTATATCCTCATTTAAAGTCCCAACCCCCTTTTCCTTTCTCTGTGTTGAGGCACAGTAATGACGAAGGGATGACTGGGGTGCTGGAAGTACAATGTCTCTGGCAATAAGGTAAGGAAAACTTGACTTCTCCAGTAGTCCAACTTATGTGTGGATCATGGGCTTGGAGCCATGGAAGGCCCAGAATGACTGGAAAAAGCGGGGAAGAGATGGCATCCAAGCTTAACAGTTTCTCATGATGAACAGAGCTGACAGGCAACAAAGGAGTTTCTTGGGTAACTAGTCCAGACTTGATACGGGACCCATCAGCAAGGTAGGCTGAAAGGCCGTGCATCTTGGGTTGCAAGGGAATGCAGTGTTGATGAGCGAACTGCGGGTCAATAAAACAGCTGCATGCACCGGAGTCAACAATGGTGTTGACTTGTAGGGTTCTTCCCGGCAGCTGAAACAAAAGGGGTAGAGCGATGTGAGTGGTGGTGGCAGACACAGTAGACAGGCTGGTAGAAGCAAGTGGTAAGAACTTACGTGTCTTGGCAGGGCAGCTGCGGACATAATGACCCGACTCAGTACAGGCATAAGTTGTTCTGCCGACGTCGGAGTCGCTCTTCAGGTGTCAGCATAGGTCAAATCAGTCCCAATTGCATAAGTTCCAGTTCTGGGTCGCTGGGTTGGTGCTGGAACAGAAGAGGTGTGAGAAGGAACTTTGGGCATCATCCAGGTAGGCCTGTGCTGTTGTGTGGTTCTTTCAGCACGACGCTCCCGGAGACGCCGATCAATCTGGATGGATAGAGTGATCAGTCCTTCTAGGGTGTTGGGGGTTCCCACTCTGGCAAGCTCATCCTTCAGTCCATCAGAGAGCCCCATCCGAAACTTATGTCGCAGAGCTGCATCATTCCACTGGGTGTCTGCGCTCCAGCGTCTGAAGTCTGTAACGTAGTCCTCAGCCGAGTGTGTAGGTACTGCGCTTAGGACAATATGGGTGGTTACCACAAAGCTTGCTGCCGCCCTTAAAGTTGGTCCCCCTTAGTGAGGGTCAACTAGTTAAAGTATTGATGTTTATGGATGTCGGCGCTACTTTGTCAGAATATACCTGAGTTTGTTATAATATATATCGATGTCCCCTACTGGTTCAGTAGGGGTATAGGCTGATATACTATAGTTTAAAAATAAAATCAGGAGAGAGACATAGATTTTTTATAGGTGAAATGGAATAAAGTTAATAAATAACATAAATATGAAACCATGTAGTGTTGTTTAAATCATCAGTTCAATGAGGTGTATAATTCAGGTGGCGTATTTCATCTATATCTTTGCACTGTGTCACTGTTTCAACCAAGTATAAACAGTTCCTTCAGCAACACGTGAATATTGTGCAATATGTGGATCACTGAATCCACCAGATCAGAAGTGTAAATCACAAAGTGCTAGTGCAATATAATGTCCATAAGTCTCTATAATCAAACAAACAATAAAGAAGTGCTCAGTGCTCCAAGGTGCTAGTGAAATCCTATTTTTATCCTTAAATGGTTAATCCTGATATCACAGTTCATACAGATGTCAGTGTTCCTTTATGGATTCTTTCCATGCCACACAGGTGCGAGTCAGATGTGCTCCCCTAAGGATACCCCACTTACCAGATGGCGTCACCCCTGCAGGGGTAAAACGCATGAACGCCTATCCAGTGTCTCCTGGGGTTCCCAAGTGGTGGACTGCGGTTGTTATCCTGGGGCTCTCAGCAGAGGTGTAGATGGTCCAGTGTAGAGGGGAAGAAACAAAGGATGTCCATAGTGAAGTCCATGTAAAAGGTGTATTTATTAATCCAAAAATCCAGATAAAAACAATAAACAGTTTAAAAAGGTCACTATCAAAGAGAGCTGCCGAGTGGTAAACATTAGAGTTGAGCGAACCTCTGGAAGTTCGGGTTCTGCTGGTCCGTCCGAACTTCGGGACAAAGTCCGGGTCCGGACGGAACCCGAACGATCGCACGGACAACGAACCCCATTGAAATCAATGGGGACCCGAACTTTTAGGCACAAAAATGGCTGTAACAAAGTCCTGGAAAGCCCTAGAGGGCTGCAAAAGGAAGTAAAATGGGGGTAAGGGTAGGGCAAGTGCCCTACAAAAAAATGGGGACAGGGAAATAACTTAAAATATTTAAAAAAAAATAAAAACACAAAAAAAGCAAAAATGGAGGTGAATGTGGATCATCTTCAAACTGTGTCTGAAAAGTATTAATTAACGGTAGAAGCCATATAACTGTTCTAAAATCATCTTCAAACTAGGGCAAGTGCCCTACAAATAAATGGGGATAGGGAAAATAAATTAAAATCAAGTAAAAAAATGTG
>BLSH010187565.1:353336-369983 GCA_018402905.1 Glandirana rugosa | reverse complement strand
TGGAGAGGGAAATCTTGATCCTCTACTAAAATCTTGTTATTAGACAGGGAATGTCGTGGTCGTCCTAGTTCTAAAGGGAGTGGTTCCTGCTGGTGCTGTAAGGGACAGATTATTGTTCTAAAATCATCTCCTAGTTCTAAAGGGAGAGGTTCCTGCTGTTGCTGTAAGGGACAGAATATTGTTCTAAAATAATCGCCTACTCCTCTAGGGTCAGGTTCCTGCTGTTGCTGTAAGGGACAGATTGTTGTTCTAAAATCATTGCCTACTCCTATAGGGTCAGGTTCCTGCTGTTGCTGTAAGGGACAGATTATTGTTCTAAAATCATCACCTACTCCTATAGGGTCAGGTTCCTGCTGGTGCTGTAAGGGACAGATTATTGTTCTACAATCATCTCCTAGTTCTAAAGGGAGAGGTTCCTGCTGTTGCTGTAAGGGACAGATTATTGTTCTAAAATCATCTCCTAGATCAAAAGGGAGAGGTTCCTGCTGGTGCTGTAAGGGACAGATTATTGTTCTAAAATCATCTCCTAGTTCTATAGGGAGAGGTTCCTGCTGCTCTTGTAGAAGAAGAAGAATTTATTATTCATTTTTTTTGTATTAATAAATACTTAAATAGTGCTACATAGTACATTTGCGGGCAGAATGTGGAGAGCCTCAAATAACCAAACGTGGTCGTGGTGCTGCTGGTGCTGCTGGTGCTGCTGGTATTGGTGGTGTTGGTGACACTCCTGTTGGAAGGTCCCTTGATGAAAGCTCAGAGTTGGCACCTGAACCCCATGGCCATCTGTCTTTCACCTCAGCCCCTTGTAAATTAGCCAAGCAGTCTGATCCCCAGGTCATGCAACAGACTCTTATGCTTTTTGATGACTCTTCTGGTGTGCTTTCCTTGGGCCATCCACATAGCCCTGCCCCAGAAGTGGAAGACATTGAGTGCACCGATGCCCAACCACTTCTGCTGCAGGATGAGGACATGGAAACACCAGCGCAGCACATCTCTGATGATGACCAAACACAGGTGCCAACTGCTGCAGCTTTCCTCAGTGTGCAGACTGACAAGGAGGGCAGTGGTGAAGGGTGGGTGGAAGATGATGTGGAGGAGGATGATGAGGTCCTAGACCCTACATGGAATGAGGGTCATGCGAGTGACGTGTGCAGTTTGGAGGAAGAGGTGGTGGTCGCACAGATGCACCAGCACAGCAAAAGAAGAAGCAGGTTGCAAAAGCGGAGCGAGCTTCCCCTAGACAGTAGGCCTGCTACTACCCACCGCACCCAGGGACCTAGCACACCAAAGGCAGCTCAAAGGCATTCCCCCGCGTGGCAGTTCTTCAGACAATGTGCTGACGACAAGACACGAGTGGTTTGCACAACCTGCATGATCAGGCATCTAAATTCAAGGCACAAGCTGCATTGGAACAATTACCTCAAAATCCAAGAAAGGTCTTGGCCTCCTCTTGCTTCCTCTTCTGCTGCTGCCTCTGCCTCTTCCTCCACCTCTAGAGTGCCAGTGTCACCTGCCACCCAGCAAACAGAGCATGTGACAGCAACGCCACCATGTCCGCCACCATCCCCAAGCATTTCCACACGGTCCCGTGGAAGCTTACAGCTCTCCATCTCCCAAACACTGGAGAGAAAGAGGAGGTACCCCCCTACCCACCCCCAATCATTGGCCCTGAATGCCAGCATTTTCAAATTCCTGGCCTTTGAAATGCTGTCATTCCGTCTGGTGGACACGGACAGTTTTAAAAACCTGATGGCGGTGGCTGTCCCACAGTATGTGGTTCCCAGCTGCCACTACTTTTCCAGCCGAGCCATCCCTTCCTTGCACAAACAAGTCGGGGACAAGATCAAGTGTGCACTGCGCAACGCCATCTGTGGCAAGGTCCACATAACCACTGATACATGGACCAGTAAGCACGGGCAGGGACGCTATATCTCGCTAACTGCACACTGGGCAAATGTAGTGGCGGGTGGGCCTGAGGCGGCTAGCAATTTGGTGCATGTCCTTCTGCCACCGAGGATTGCAGGACATTTCTCTTTGCCTCCTGTTGCCTCCTCCTCCTACTGCGCTTCCTCCTCCTCTACCACCTCCTCATCTGCTCAGCGTAACACCTTCACCTCCAACTTCAGCACATCCAGGGGGAAACAACAGCAGGCTGTTTTAAAACTGATATGTTTGGGGGATAAACCCCACACTGCGCATCAGCTGTGGACGGGCATTGAACAACAGACCGATGAGTGGTTGTTGCTCCTGAGCCTCAAGCCTGGCCTGGTGGTGTGCGATAATGGGCGAAATCTCGTAGCGGCTCTGGGCCTAGCCGGTTTGACGCACATCCCTTGCATGGCGCATGTGCTGAATTTGGTGGTACAGACATTTCTAAAAAACTACCCGGATATGTCAGATCTGCTGCAGAAAGTGCGGGCCGTCTGTGCGCACTTTCAGCGTTCTCACCCTGCTGCTGCTCGCCTGTCTGCGCTGCAGCGGGACTTCGTCCTTCCCGCTCACCGCCTCCTATGCGACGTGCCCACAAGGTGAAACTCCACCTTGCACATGCTGGAGAGACTGTGCGAGCAGCAGCAGACAATAGTGGAGTTTCAGCTGCAGCACGCACGGGCCAGTCGCTCTGCGGAACAGCACCACTTCACCACCACCACCGAGTGTGCCTCCTTGTGAGACCTGTGCACCGTATTGCGGTGTTTTTTTTTTTTTTCCCAAATATTTTATTGATTTTCAAGTTTACATTGTCATAACCAACATTGGCAGATGTTACAAAGCGCTTAAAGTTATTGCATGCCTTAATACCAAGATATTGTATAAAAGGCTATGTTGAATGAATCTTCTATATCTAGGTTTGAATATAACTTGGTGGCTGGGGACCAGCGTATGAGGAATGTTCGAGTATAGGATATGCCAATTGTTGAATCCCCAGTTTGGGACTTCAAACTGTCTGCCCGCCATCGGATATTGGAGGGGGGGGGGAGGTAGGGTAAATGGGGGGGGGGTGGGGGGGGGGGAGGGAGTCATTCTTGTGAGATCAATCCTTTTATATCAACATCTTGTAGTATCTTTGAGGCTGCAATTTACAGTACATATATACAGAATCACAATTTGTAATATATCTTGTTATGCTTTTTACAAAACATATACAGATAAGGCAACTTTTGTGTAGTTGACACCGTTGGTGTCTACTCCCTTCTGACAGAAGGAGAGTATATCCTGGACTACCAATTACTGTCTTCGATTTGAGTTCAATGGCCAATGGCTCCATTTTGAGGTGAAGTGGTCTGCTTTCAGTGGATCGGGGGTGGAGAGGTCCAGTTTCTCCAGGTTGTATAGTTTCTCCAAGTCATTATATACATCTTTTGTTGTTGGGGGCAGATCTGATATCCAGTTTTTCAAGATTGCTCTTCTACCTGCCATATAACAGGAGGTCAGCCAAGGTTTGTTCCTGCAAGCTATGCCTAGGTCGAGCTTTTCTGCAATTTGCGTCCATGGATCGAAGGACCCAAACAGCAACAAGTATATGTTCCCGTGTGGTGTGAGGCCTATAGCGTTGGACACCATGAGCTCCACGCTGGGCCAAAAAACATTGGATGGCTGGGCACTGCCAAAGCCTATGAAGAAGCAATGGTTTGTGAACCTTGCACATGGGGCATGTTGATTCTCCATTATGGTCCACGGGTCGCCGATATGGTATATAGGCTCGATGCATTATCTTGTATTGCTGTTCTCTCCAAAATTCATTTACCACATGGGCGCAAGTGGTGTTATAGCCTCCCAGGATATACTCGCTGGCATCCTGAGAGCCTAGATCTTTGTTCCAAGCTTTCGCTGAGCTCTGGCTTCCTGAGTGATTTGAGAGGCTCAGCAGGGGTCTGTATATATCTGAGATACCTTTCAGACGGAGCTGGACCAGATGGTCTATAATTGGAGTGGCGTGTCGCAGGGGCTTGGATGAATGCAGGCCTGTTACGAAGCTAATGGCTTGGTTGATGTACAAGCCATGATGGGTTGGTAGGTGATATTCCGAGCAGGTTCTTTCTATGGGCCAAGGTCTCCCCGTGGAGTTGTTGAACAGTTGGGCGAAGTTAAGCAGTCCTTCTGCTGGCCAGGTGTTACGAATGTGGGTATGGTTCGCCTGGGGAAATAGAGGATGTCCGTGTATCGGTAGGTGTCTAGAGTAATACGGGGTAGTTCCCAGCAGTTTGTTTGTTTCTCTCCAGGCTATAATAGTGTCTTTTACCAGAATGTTGTTTCTCAGTTGTGCTGGTAAGTCTTTTAGGCGGCAATGTAGTATCGCCGCAAGATCAGAGGGGAGGGCCTGTTGAGACTCTAGGTCATAGTTCGAATAATTGGAAGTTTGTGAGACCCAGCCCAACCCAGCTCTCAGCAGGCAGGAGAGATTGTAAAGTCTTATGTTGGGGAGATTAAGACCGCCTTGGTGCTTAGGTAGGTGTAATTTTTGGATGGCAATACGCGGTTTCCGCCCTTGCCATATGAACCGTGTGAGCGCTTTGTGCAATATGACTATATCTTTATGTTTAACCAGGAGTGGAAGGGTTTGAAGGGGGTATAATAATTTTGGGAAGCTACACATTTTATATAAGTGGCATCTTCCAAAGAAGGACAGTGGAAGAGCCGCCCAACTTTCTAGTTCTGAGGTAATTTTTTGGATTGTGGGGACTATGTTTCGGTTGTAGAGGGACGCCGGTGTCTTCCCAATTTTTATGCCCAGGTATGTGATATGGCTTTTGGCAATTGCAAATGGCGTATTTGCTGCCCAGTCTGGAATACGAGAGTGCAGCAGAGGCAGTACTTCGCTTTTTGCGAAATTGATTTTAAGTCCGGAGCAGGATCTGAAGGTCTCAAAAATGCTTTTGATAAGGGGTATGTCCTCACGGGGTTTAGATGTAAAGATCAGTATATCATCCGCAAATAGGGCTGTGCGGATCTCTTGGGAGCCTATCTGGCATCCGTGAAGCTCTCGGTGTGAGGTCAGGAAATGTGAAAGGGGTTCTATTGCTATGTTGAAGAGTAATGGCGAAAGAGGGCATCCCTGCCTGGTCCCTTTGTGCAGGTCAATGGAACTGAAGAGGAGGCCAGCAGCCACTACCATGGCTTTTGGGGCTGAATACATTTGTCGTATCAGATGAAGGAAGGGTCCTGTAAAACCTAGTCTCATCAGGACCATATCTAACCAGCGGAAGTTGACGTTATCAAACGCCTTTTTGGCGTCCAGCATTATAATCGCTGATTCTTCTATGCCATTGTGCCTGGCCCTCTCCAGTGCCATCATTACCTTCCTTATATTTGATGTGGCGGATCTGCCCTGTGTGAAACCTGCTTGGGCAGGATGTATAATATTGGGCATAATGGTGGCGAGCCTTTTCGCCATGATTTTGGACAATAATTTACAGTCCACGTTGAGTAGGGAGATGGGTCGATACGCCCCCGGGTCCGTAGGTTCTTTCCCTTTTTTATGTATAAATTTTATATAGGCTTGGAAGCCTGAAGGTAGGTAGGGGCCCCCTTCAAGTATATTTTGAAAGACTTCCAGAAGCGGCGCGATTAGGGTGTCCTCACTCAGCTTGTAGAATTCTGGGGTGAACCCGTCAGGACCCGGAGCCTTACCCACAGGGAGCGATCTGATGGCATCTCTCAGTTCCTGCTCTGATATGGGTGCACTTAATTGTGTTAAGGACTCGGGGTCTAAGACAGGGAGGGCCACCTTGGTTAGGAAGTTTGCTGCTGTTTCCTCGTCAATCGGGTCTGGGCCGTACAGAGTGGTGTAAAATTGTTCAAGGACCTGGTTTATGTCCTTGGGAGTCGTGGCCAGAGAGCCACTTTTAGTTTTCAGGGCTTTAATATGAGTTGGGGGATGTACACCTTTGCACAGTGTGGCCAGTAGCTTGCCTGGCTTATTGCCAAATTTATGATACTTCAGATCCTGCTCCGTTTTATTAAGGCGCTCCTGGGCCTCTGCCCAGTGGTCGAATTGACTTTTGGCCTGTTTCCAGGCGTCTCTATTTTCTGAGTTATTGCTGGAAGATAGGATCAATTGAGCCCTTCTAAGTGCCTCACTTGACTCTTTAAAGTTTTTTGCTGTTTGTTTCTTGTACCCTGCTGCATAGGATATTATCCTGCCTCTGAGCACCGCCTTACCCGCATCCCAGAACAGGTTAGGATCTGCCATATGTGGTCGATTGTTTTGGGAGTAGTCTTCCCAAGTGTTCCGTATTACCCTCTGTAATGTTTTATCTTTAGTTAGATACATAGGGAAGCGCCATATCGGGGGTCTCGACTGTTGGTTTAGTCCTGGGAAAGTCACCGAGACTGGGGAATGGTCGGAGATGACCATGGTTTCTATCTGAGGAGAAGAGGCCTGAGGTAAAAGAAGGGAGTTGAGGAAAACATAGTCGATTCGGGACATGGAGTCATGGGGAGGCGAGAAGAATGTGAATTCTCTGGCCTCTGGATGGGTTAATCGCCAAAAATCCATAATGTTTAAGCTTTCCACGAAATTTTGGAGTAAGGTAGAGGGGGCACGATCTGATTGCTGGGTGTTTTGAGGTCTCCCTGTCAGTCTGTCCTCTGAGGGGTTCATTACCTGGTTAAAGTCGCCTGCCACCACATGTGGAAGGTGCAGGAGGGGAGCCATATGTGCTGTGAGCTTCTGAAAGAAAGAAGCAGTAGGGGGGTTTGGGGCATAGACATTTGTTATGGCCCAGGACCTTGAGTCTATTTGGACAATAACTGACGTTAGTCTGCCTTCCGAGTCAGTGTGGACTGCCTTTATTTCGCCTTGGAAGTTCTTATGGAGCAAAATTAAAACCCCTGCTTTGCCCTTTACCGCAGGAAAGCCTATCACCCGACCTACCCATAATTTGCGCATTCGTATAAAATCGGATTGGGGAAGGTGGGTTTCCTGTAGCAACGCTACATCGGTTTTCAGCCTCTTTAGGTGTCGCAGGATTGCCATCCGCTTATTAGGGGACCGTAGCCCTTTGACATTCCACGACACTAGTTTCATATTATGTGGAAGTGCTGGTGATGTCATGAACTGTGGTGTGATTCTGTACTCTTGGATGTTTTGGGTGAGTGGTTGTCCCTATACGTTGCCTTGAGTATGAGCACCGAAGCATTGAAAGAATGACCAAGGAGTGGAATTTTGGAGAGTGGGGTTGGGTCTGGGTCTGGGTACAGGGGTCTCCCCGCAACTGATATGTTGCGTTGAGATCCATTGGAAGACTGTACTTCACTTCTTTCCGCATGTAACAACACCTAAACCAACAGCGTTATCCAGGCCAGGAGATGTGAGCATTTCCCCTCACCTTAAGGAGTGTCCTGTGTAATCAGAATTAGGTCTGACTCCTCCACGGCCACTTGCGCCTCTCCCTCCCCCTCGTCAGTATCAAGGGGGAGGAGAGGCGCCCATGCGACATGTCCCGGCCTAGGGTAAGGCTTTTTAATAGCCCTCTGGGCTTGAACCATTACAATGTACTTTAAGTTTGATGAAAACACATACTGTCAACAATTTAAGCACAACCGTGAATACTTTACCAACTGAAAACTAGGAAACGGTAAACAAGGCTCGGATGCCTGATAACTGGCCATCAGTCTCATACTTTATGTCAGGGTTTGGATGGGCTGTCTCTTCGTAGACTGATGCGGTTATTACTTCCCATAACTTTAGTTTCGTTGGCCCCGAGTTGCAAGATCCTCTAATCACATCTTTTTCGCTGGATCTTTCAGTGGGCTCCTTCTCTCTCTAGAATCCCCCAAGGGTGGTGAGGGCCGTGGTCCTGTTGTATCCATGGGAATTTGAAGGTGCGAGTGGAGAAATTGAAGCGCTTCTTCCGGATCTGAGAATGATCTGGAGTCTCCTTTGTGATCAGTGAACTTTAGCATTGCTGGGAATGCCAGGGTGAATTTAATTCTTTTCTCCGCAAGGAGTGCACAGGCAGGTTGAAAGGCTTTCCTTTTCTTTGAGACTTCCAAGGAATAGTCCGCGAAGATCAGAAGTTTGTGCCCCTCTACCTGCAGGGATTTCGAGTTGCGGAAGGATCGTAGAATGTTGTTTTTATCCGCATAGTTCAGATAGCGTACTATGACCGGTCTTGGGGTGCGCCTTTCGTTTGATGGTGCTCCCATTCTGTGGGCTCGTTCCACCCTGCATTGTCCTGTGATACCCAGAGCTGCAGGGATGCGCGTGGCACATATGTCAGGCAATGCTTCCTGTCGAATGGATTCGGGGAGGCCTATAATGCGCAGGTTGTTCCTCCTACTGCGATTTTCCAGGTCGTCCAGTTTTTCAAGTAGGTATTGCTGCGTTTGTTTGAGCTTTTGGTGGTCTGTGAAGGAGGATTGCACATCATCTTCAATATCGGAGATTCTAGACTCAAGTTCCCCTATGCGTTTCGTATGGTCGCCTAGTTCTTGCCTGAGTTGAGCAATTCCCGCTGCCACCGCCCTATCCACTGCGGCGGTGATGGAAGGCGTTAGGAGTGCTGCCACAGCCTGGGCCAGGCCCTCTAGTTGACCATCCAAGGGAGGAGGGAGAGTTGGAGTCTGCATTGCAGATTGTTGTTCTGCTGACACGGTGTTCTGTGCCATGGAGCTGGTATTCGGAGCTCCGTCCGCCATTCGTTCGCTTGCTTCGCTTTGCTGCAACGATCGAACGGTTCTGACCGGCCGCTCCTCCTGCCGCGTGGGTCACGAAGCGGTCCATCGGTCGGGCTGTCGCAGGGAGATGGATTGTCGGCCGGGGAGGGTAGTCGTGGTCGGTGAATGTTTTTTTTTTCCGTTTTTGTATGCCTGGGGGCCTGGAGCCGCCGTTACCTGCTCCCTCACATGCGGTGCCGGAACCAGAAGTATTGCAGTGTTTTGAGTACTCCACCAACATGGCCAGTGCCGATGATGCTGTTCTCAGCGTTACTATCCCACTTCTATGCCTCCTTGAAAAAACACTTCGGGTGATGATGGAAGAGGATGTGGCACAGGAGGGTGAGGAGGAGGAGGAGGAGGAAGAGGGGTCATTTCCACGGTTATCAGGCCAGTCATTCACAAGTGGCTTGGAGGGTGGGTTCCTGCACCAGCATAGGCCAGGTAAAAAATATTCAAGCCAGGGCACAGTTCTGGAGGATGAGGAGGACACAGATGATACACCTCCCACAGAGGACAGCTTGTCTTTGCCTCTGGGCAGCCTGGCACACATGGTCGACTACATGCTGCAGTGCCTGCGCAACAACAGCCGAGTTGCCCACGTTGTAACTTGTTCTGATTACTGGGTGGCCACCCTGCTGGATCCTCGTTACAAGGACAACGTGCTGTCCTTAATTCCCTCACTGGAGCGTGAGAGGAAGATGCGCGACTACAAGCGCACACTGGTAGACGCCCTGCTGAGGGCATTCCCAAATGACACCGGGGGCTCAGTGGAAGCACAAGGCGAAGGCAGAGGAGGAAGAGGTCGCCAACGCAGCTGTGGCACCGCCAGCACCTCAGAAGGCAGGGTTAGCATGGCCGAAATGTGGCAAAGCTTTGTCAGCAGCCCGCCACAACAAACAGCACCACCAGCTGATAGGCAAGGTCTTAGCAGGAGGCAGCATTTCAGCAACATGGTGGAACAGTATGTGTGCACATGCCTACACGTACTGACTGATGGATCTGCCCAATTCAACTTCTGGGTCTCCAAATTGGCCACATGGCCTGAGCTTGCTCTTTATGCCTTGGAGGCGCTGGCCTGCCCTGCAGCCAGTGTATTGTCTGAACGTGTGTTTAGCACGGCAGGGGGCGTTATCACAGACAAGTGCAGCCGCCTGTCCACAGCCAACGTGGACAAGCTAACGTTTATTAAAATGAACCAGGCATGGATCCCACAAGACTTGTCTGTACCTTGTGCACAATAGACATTTAGACGGGCCTCACACAGCCATTGGTATACTTGTTTTTTTGAATATGACTCAATATTTTGTGGGCTACCCCAATTAGAAAAAAAAAGTTTTGGCTACCTCCTCCTCTTCCTCCTCCTCCTCCTCCTCCACCACCGCCACTTCCACCTACATTGCCACGTTCACGGCCTAGTCAACCTCTAGGCTCCTACTCCACATCCACCCCCTTCCCATTTTTATTATTTTTTTTTTTTTATTTGATTTTTAGTTATTTTTCCTATCCCCATTTTTTTGTAGGGCACTTGTCCTACTCTTACCCCCATTTTACTTCCTTTTGCAGCACTCTAGCACTTGCCAGGACTTTTTTACAGCCATTTTTGTGCCGAAAAGTTTGGGTCCCCATTGACTTCAATGGGGTCCGGGGTAAAGTTCGGGTCAAGTTCGGTACCGAACCCGAACTGTTTCGCGAAGTTCGGCCGGACCCGCCAAACCCAAACATCCAGGTGTCCGCTCAACTCTACACAGGACAGCAGACAGCTGACTGATGAAACAGGCAGGAGGATGGTCAGACAAGCCGGATCAATCACAGATGAACGGAGCAGCAGAATCGATAGGCAGGGAATGGTCAGAGGCAAGCTGGGTTCGGCAACGGGTATAAGGCAGTCAGAGGTAAGCAGGGTCCAAAACAAGCCGGGTCAGGGTAGGAGAAGGCAGGGTGGTCCAAACAAGCCGGGTCAATCAGGTAACGAAACAGGTAGCAGATAACGGGCAAGCAGTTACAGGTACTGACAAGCTGCAGATCAGACAGCACTTAAGCCCAAGTCTGACTTCCTTATAAAGGCCCATGTGATGTGCTGACAGAGATGCTGGGTCCTAGCGCCCTCCTGCTCTGATGAATTCTGGGTCCTAGAGTCCTCCTGCTATTGGTGCCCTGACAACATCCCTGTGCATGCGTACATGTGCACGCCTCAAAACAGTCGTGGGAACCTTCATTTGAATTTCTGCACGTGTGCGCACAAGCGTGCACGATTGCAACGCTCGTCTGGATCCTTGACACTACCATTCGGACTGTGCACCTCACCCAGAGTATTCACAAAAGGGCTAATTTAAATCCTGGCACCCCAGAGGGAGAAGGTATTAAGGGTATACCATTACCTAGACGACGTCCTGCTATTGGCCAACAGCTGGAGCCAGCTTATCCTGCATAGGGATATACGCCTACAAGCCCTAACAGAGGTGGGCATAAATTATGAGAAGAGCCAACTGGAGCAAATTCAGCAGATAGTCTATCTAGGAGCATAGTTCAATACCCTTCAGAGTACAGTGTCACTACCCCGGACAAAGTCAAGAACATCTCTGCAAAAATGAGTGGGATCATGAAGAAGTCATCATTGGCAGCCACACAGTGCCTGAGCCTCATAGGCACAATGTCAGCATGCATCCCATTGGTCCCATGGTCACATCTCCAATATTTTCAGACAGGGTTCCTGACCCAATGGAGAAGACAACGCCTCTCGCAGACAATATTGCTGATGGCGAGGATGCGCAGAAGTCTGCACTGGTGGACGAAACCACAAAATCTTGTAAAACCCCATCTATTAGAATCACGTCCAGGAAGAAGTCATTCTGTGATGAAACCAGTAGGCGGGGCTAATCTGACGTGTGTGCTGCGCTTGCATGGCTATGCTGTAGACTATACAGATCCAGGAATTCCTTTGATTGCGCTGTTTTTACTGCTGAAATGTGAGTGTTCTGCTAACGTTTTTACTGCATACAATTAAACTGTCAAACAGAGTTACACTATTGCTTCGTGCATGTTGTTTTATATTTTCTGGTGGGACCTGTGAGTAACATCCGTCTTAAGTGAAGGAAGCTGCTGGGATCCCCTCAGATCTAACCCAGGGAGTTTTACACATCCCTAAAAGCTGTTTTTGGCCATTGCATTAGTTTGGAAGCCAAATTCTTCTGGTAAGAGTCCTGATTACCTAAAGGTGGAGGTGCTTAGTGTCCACACTATAGATGAACGCTGCATTTAACCCTTTCACATCGGGTGCCCTTCTGGAAGATTATCTTCTCTTGTGCTTCTTCTCTCATTGGATTTGAATTTATTTGATTTGAGAAATTATCGGGACTTTTTTACATATAACTGATGTATCTATCAGGATGTTATTTTGATATCAACACATGAAGCACCGCTACTCTATATGATTTGATGTTTGCATTTTAGGTTTTTTTCTATAGACCTTGGTGGCTGGCTGCTAATTTATTAAGTTCTACCTGAGTCTAGTCATAAAGAGTCTTTTCTAGCGCGGATATACCCTTGATATATTACATTAGAATCATCTTCCTGGACCATAATTACATGTGATGCCAGCGGCCAAGGATGGGGGCCCACAGAGTGCAAGGAAGATGGGAGTTCAGTCCAGAAGGTCTGGTTTCAAATGCACTGGAAATGAGGGGGCATTTCTAGCACCTACATCCCTTGAGCCCCAGGTCAGAGAGTTCTGATGCATCTGGACAACAGAGCAGCTGTGTCCTATCGACAGAAGCAAGGGGGAACTCGCAGCAGATCCCTTCTGGCAGAGATGGAGCCAATTATGCTGTGGGTGGAGAAGAATCTGTTAGATCTCCCAGCAACATATCTGCCAGGCGTGTTGAACAGGGAAGCAGACAGCCTATCGAGGTATTTCCTGGACAGCAACGAGAGGGCTCTCCACCCTCATGTATTTCAACAAATTGTGAGCCTGTGAGAGTATCCTCATATAGATCTGTTTGCCTCTCCAGAGAATGCCAAGCTTTCCCAGTTTGTATCTCGCCAGCCACATCCTCAGGCGGAGGAGGTGAATACCCTGACATGTCCCTGGAACTTGAAGGTGGCTTATGCCTTTCCACCTAGTCCTCTCATATTGAGGTTTCTTCTCAGACTCTTGAAAGAACCAGTCCAGGTGCTGACAATTCTGCCAAATTGGCACAAGAGGCCCTGGTTCCATCTAGCCATCAACCTCTGCATGGAACCTCCACCTAGGTTACCCCTATTCCTGCAACTTCTGGTGCAGGGCAGGGTTCCTCATCCAGATCCACGAGTCTTGGAGCTTCGAGTGTGAAGATTGAAAGGAGGAGATTTGAGACCTTAGGATGTTCCCCTGAAGTCATCTAAACATTCAAGGCAAGGAAACCACAACCAATGCCATATATGGGAAAATATGGGATAAGTTTCTGGCATTTGCTACAGGAAGGAATGTTGACCCAGCATCTCCTTCTGCCTCAGATATATTCAGTTTTCTGCAAATGGGGCTTGACTTAGGCCTTGGCCTTAGTTCTTTAAAAGTACAAGTAGCAGCCCTATGAGCCACAACCAACACAAGATGGGCTGAGAATCCTTTAGTAATGACCTTCCTCAAGGGAGTACTGAAAACTCGTCCACCTTTCAGATGTTCCTTCCCAAAATGGGATCTCTCCATAGTATTGGAGGTACTGGCTGAGTATCCTTTTGCCCCTGTAGAGCAGACTTCGATCTGGAATTTGTCTCTAATGACAGCCTTTCTTCTAGCCATCAAATAAGGTAGAAGGATTTCAGAGTTGCATGCACTAGGAGTTGGAGGTGAACACATCTCCTTTTTCCCTGACAGAGTGGAACTTCGGCCACTTTGAGGTTTCACCCCTAAAGTCACTACAGCAAGTCACCTAAGGGAGCCTTGGGCTCTACTAGCTTTTCCAGAGACTCAACCAGACTTGTGTCATAACTTGGACATTTCCAGAGTGCTCAGAACATATCTTGAAGCCACCGAGAGTTTCAGAAACTTGGATAGATCATTCATTATCCTTTGGGGGAGAAACAGGGGAAAGGAGGCCTTCAGCAGGACGGTGGCATCTTGGATTGTCAAATAATCCAGAAAGCACACAGGGCAAGGAGGATGGAACCTCCAACACAGGTGAAGGCTCATTCCATGAGAGCAGTATCGGCCTCATGGGCAGCCAGAGCAAACGTTTCGCTGGAAACCATCTGCAGAGCTGTTCCGGGGGCCCTTACCACAGTAAATTTAGGTAGAGGGGCAATTCAGGAAGCAATGTCTGTGCCTAAATAAATTATTTTGTTTTAAGCATGAACCACCCTGGTGTAGCTAGTTATTTATCATTTGTATGCTGCCATGGAGGAGCCAGGAAAACTGAAAATTGTATCATACTTACCGTAATTTTCCTTTCCTGGTGCCTATCCATGGCAGCATACGCTCCCACCCTTGGTATTCTATATTACAGAGAATGTTGGGGGTGGGACTATGTCTTTAATTTATGCTATTCACTAGTCCTGAGGGAGGAGTCAAGACAGAGCTCTATTATTTGTATGCTGCCATGGATAGGCACCAGGAAAGGAAAATTGCGCTAAGTATGATACAATTTTCTGGGTTTTTTTTGGGATAGAATAAGGGAGGGTTATAACCCTGTGAGGTTTATTTTTCTATCTTTATCTCATTGGGGAGATTTACCTTCACTTCCTGTCCCATAGCCAAGCAGGGCGTCAGAGGAAATCCCTGCAAATTAAGGGAATCCCTTGGGGACCCCCAGGTCCCCCAGGTTGTTTGGGGACAACCCAAAATTTGGGATTTTCTTTACCTTCGCTTTTAATGATAGTGGTAAACAGGACAAAAAGAGAGGGTGAATCTCCCTAAAGAGGGTACAGACAGCAATAACATTTGACAGGGGAAAACTTACACAACTCCAGGCTATTAGGGTCCACTTCGTTGCCGTCCAAGCTCCCACCAGCACAGGTGTGGCTCTGCATTGACAATTTAAATAGAAGAGAAAACTGGACTCCCAGACTCCGTGCAACACCTTTATTGAAAATTCCAATTAAAATCCACATAGTCACATCACACTGAAACACAGTGGGCAGAACAATTGACAGACTTGTTTCACACCCAAGTTGGGTGCTTATTCATATCCAGACTAGACTAGAAAAAATTAGGGGACAATACTATTGTTATGAAACCAGCATTTTATGTATGTTACAAACACTTTAAAGGAAAGCTGCAGTCTCAGTGTAGAAGTCATTGTCCTGCAAGCTGCAACAAATTAACAAATGAGACCTTATACTTTACTTACTCCTCATTGTTGCCTGTAACACCCCATTTTAACTGTAGATGACTTGTTGTCGTAGAGCTTTCCTTATCACCACACACCATCCTCGCACAACTACAAAGGCACTTTTGAAACGTGACCATATATTTCAGGAATATTCTCGCTTTGAATTCTTGAGCATGAGTAGAGAAATAATGTAGAAAATAATGTCTCAGTTTTTCTGTGACAAACTGTTTAGTCTTTGTCTAAGTATGCTAGATCCACAGCCACTGCTCTGTCCACAATCCGCCTTACTTCCTCATAAAAAGTATATTTGTTTTACAACATCTATCTGTCATAAATTCACACTGGCTTTCACTTTTAATAATTTATCACATAACGTAATATGTGATCCTCTACCAACACCTCAAATATCTCTACTTTAATAAAAGGTAAACTAGCAGGTCTGTAGTTATTGGTCTAAGAACTTGATCCCCTTTCAAAGCAAAATACTGCATTTCCTCTGAAACATTCTAATAAGTGGAAATAGTAAGCAAAGGTCCCATGTATGAGACACATTTTTGAACCCTCCCTCCCTTCCCCCATGCAGTTTTTATATGCAGTTTTTATAAGCAGTTTTATGCGACTGATTGACTGATTTACTAAAGGAGTTTAGAGTGCTCACTAAAAAGATTCACTTCAATCACCCAATCATGTGCAAGTTTAATAAACCAGCAGGAGTTTGTTTTTCACATGATTTAATCATTGAAATGAACATTCTCAACTGGGTATATATACAGTATCTCACAAAAGTGAGTACACCCCTCACATTTTTGTCAATATTTTGATATCTTTTCACGTGACAACACTGAAGAAATGGCACTTTGCTACAATGTAAAGTAGTGAGTGTACAGCTTGTATAACATTGTAAATTTGTTGTTCCCTCAAAATAATGCAACATACAGCCATTAATGTCTAAACCGCTCGCAACAAAAGTGAGTACACCCCTAAGTGAAAATGTCCATGTTGGGCCCAAAATGTCAATATTTTGTGTGGCCACCATTATTTTCCAGCACTGCCTTAACCCTCTTGGGCATGGAGTTCACCAGAGCTTCACAGGTTGCCATGGGAGTCCCCTTGTGCTCCTCCACCTTCCGTTTGAGGATGCCCCACAGATGTTCAATAGGGTTTAGGTCCCATGCAGCCCAGTCTCCGAAGGGAGGGGATCATGTTCTGCTTCAGTATGTCACAGTACATGTTGGCATTAGAGTTGAGCGAACACCTGGAAGTTCGGGTTCTGCTGGTCCGTCCGAACCTCGGGACAAAGTCCGGGTCCGGGTCCGGACGGAACCCGAACGATCGCACGGACAACGAACCCCATTGAAATCAATGGGGACCCGAACTTTTAGGCACAAAAATGGCTGTAGGAAAGTCCTGGAAAGCCCCAGAGGGCTGCAAAAGGAAGTAAAATGGGGGTAAGGGTAGGGCAAGTGCCCTACAAAAAAATGGGGACAGGGAAATAACTGTAAATATTTTAAAAAAAATAAAAACATAAAAAAAGCAAAAATGGAGGTGAATGTGGATCATCTTCAAACTGTGTCTGAAAAGTATTAATTAACGGTAGAAGCCATATAACTGTTCTAAAATCATCTTCAAACTAGGGCAAGTGCCCTACAAATAAATGGGGATAGGGAAAATAAATTAAAAT
>BLSH010187565.1:338675-349504 GCA_018402905.1 Glandirana rugosa | reverse complement strand
GTGGTCGAAAATTTGAGAACGTCAAACATAACTGTAAATACGTCCAATTACAGAGTTATATGAGACTTTTATTTCGTTTTTCTTTATTTGTTGATCTGTATTTCATTAGTACCTAACAAAAGAAATTGTTTTAAATTAGGTGTAAAAACTGACTAGTTTCATCGGTGGAAAACGTCTATATTGTTGGTTTCTGTCACCATAAGAAAGATGTTCTCTTTTATTTGTAATAAGTCTGTCAAGAAGGGTTGTGACAACGTCTTCAAGGATGTTTACACAACGTGAACATCCAACGAAACGAAAGTGAGAAGACAAGTCAAGTAAGGTTGGGTCGAACTACCCTATCATTCCTTCAGTCTGTATCAAAACTACCTTAGAAGAAAAGAACAATATGTTAGGCTTCAAATCATAGAATGGCCAGCTCAGCATTCAAGCTTAAATCCCATCAAGCTGGGTTGGAATGAACTGAACAGAAGAGTGAAAGCAAAGCAACCTACAAGTGCAACACATTTGTAGGAACTTCTGCAACAGTGTTGGGAAGAACTGTCTGAATAATGTTTATTTTCTCTTGTAGAAAGAATACCACTGTCTTTGGTTGTTATATCTGCAAAAGGTGGCTACTTTGATCAGTCAAAAATGTGGATTAAATTTTGTTAAAGAAAACAATCCATGATTACTTTATGTCTAGTTGTTTATTTCTTTTTGCTTTATTTTCAGAGTATATTGAGACATTAACCTGCATAAATGTCAATACAAACTGCAAGAGTTTAAAAGCTGGTGCAGCTGTGCATGGTAGCCAAACAGCTTCTAACTTCAGCTTGTTCAATTAGGTAACAAAACAATCTGGAAGCTGATTGGTTTCTATGCAGAGCTGCACTATATTTCGCACTCTCCGGTTATAGTAAATCAGTTCAAGTGTGTGTTGTAGACCTGGATCAGTTATGAAGAGCTCGTGCAACCTTGTGCAACCTTACAGGTAAAGAAGGTTGATGGCATGCTCCCACTATTTAATACTGCTAAAACCCGCTATATTTACTGATCAAATACACAGTCAGTTAGTCAGTGTGTGTTATACACTTGTAGAAGACTGGTATAATACAGGATTTTTAAGCATGATTTAACATAGAGCCAAAAGTTTGAGCACTGATTTACAAAATGCAGGGAGACAGTACCGTTACAA
Source organism: Glandirana rugosa (assembly GCA_018402905.1). Classification (NCBI taxonomy): domain Eukaryota; kingdom Metazoa; phylum Chordata; class Amphibia; order Anura; family Ranidae; genus Glandirana; species Glandirana rugosa. Next base: position 348,327 of record BLSH010187565.1, on the reverse strand, counting down.
CACAATTCAATACAAAAGGAATCAGAGGGCCCTGTTCATTAGATCTTAAACTCTATAAGGAGCAGTGTCAAGTGATACAAAAGGTAATAACTGAAGGGAATGAGCTAATGGAGAAAAAAGTACAGTGGATTTGGGATGTGTCCAGCTCACAACTGCAACAAGGTATGTGGGTTTGGGAGCATGTTGCTCAGGCAGTGGCACAGACACCTAAGGCAGCTGCTGTAGGGAATCAATAGAACCCATGAGATGAGAACAGGGTGCTTAAAGCTCTAGATGGATGGGAGGCAACAGGCCCTGCTACTGCATCAACACTTGTGGAAACGTAGATAGGTGTATGTGAGAGCTTAGCTTGGGTTGCTATGTTAGAATGTGGGTTAGTATGTACTGTATGTGTGGTTAGTAAGTGTTATGGTGGCCATACATGTAACAATCAGATTAAATTATTCTTCACAGAATTAAAGAGAATGTTTAAATCTATGAATTATTCAAAGACACATACCGTGTCATCAATCTATTTCAAGAAAAAGTGATTGGTTTAATCAAAATTATTCTGATTGGTAGCTGCTGTAGGGAATCAATAGAACCCATGCGAGGTGAACAGGGTGCTTAGAGCTCTAGATAGATGGGAGGCAACAAGCCCTGCTACTGCATCAACACTTGTGAAAACTTAGATAGGTGTATCTGAGAGCTTAGCTTGGGTTGCTATGTCAAAATGTGAGTTAGTATGTACTGTATGTGTGGTTAGTAAGTGTTATGGTGGCTATACATGTAACAATCAGATTGAATTATTCTTCACAGAATTGAAGAGAACATTTAAATCTATGAATTATTAAAAGACACATACTGTGCCATCATTCTATTTCAAGAAAAAGTGATTTGTTTAATCAAAATTATTCTGATTGGTAGCTGCTGTAGGGAATCAATAGAACCCATGTGAGGAGAACAGGGTGCTTAGAGCTCTAGATGGATGGGAGGCAACAGGTCCTGCTACTTCATCAACACTTGTGAAAACTTAGATACTGTAGGTGTATGTGAGAGCTTAGCTTGGGTTGGTATGTTAGAATGTGAGTTAGTATGTACTGTATGTGTGGTTAGTAAGTGTTATGGTGGCCATACATGTAACAATCAGATTGAATTATTCTTCACAGAATTGAAGAGAATGTTTAAATCTATGAATTATTAAAAGGCACATAATGTGTCATCAATATATTTCAAGAAAAAGTGATTGGTTTAATGAAAATTATTCTGATTGGTAGCTCCTGTAAGGAATCAATAGAACCCATGCGAGGTGAACGGGGTCCTTAGAGCTCTAGATGGATGGGAGGCAACAACAACTGCATCAACACTTGTGAAACCTTAGATATGTGTATGTGAGAGCTTAGCTTGGCTTGCTATGTTAGAATGTGAGTTAGTATGTACTGTATGTGTGATTAGTAAGTGTTATGGTGGCTATACATGTAACAATCAGATTGAATTAGTCTTCACTGAATTGAAGCGAATGTTTAAATCTATGAATTATTAAGACACATACTGTGTCATCATTCTATTTCAAGAAAAAGTGATTGGTTTAATCAAAAATATTCTGATTGGTCTGGATGAAAACTCAGATTGCAAAAAAGTAGATAGATGGACATGATTGTAGAGTCAAATAATCTTTTTGATCTTCCGTTCGCAAGCGTGATTGTTCTGTGTTTTTCCCCTATTAGGGGTGTTTATGTGGTTAGTGTGTGTTGGTGTGTATAATGCATTATAGTAGCTAGCTTTGCTCATCCCTTTGCCACCCTTTCCCCGCAGCAACTCTGTATATAATATGGCATTTCCACAACTATTTAGGTTTACTAAAGAAGAAAAATCCTTCAAACATGATGCCTGGTTCTTGATACTTACACATATGGGTCTGATATGCATTTTGAGGGAAGCCCTACTGAAAGGAAGGTAGGAGGAGAAGGGGAAGGGATGGAAGGATTTTCCAACTAAATCAAATACTATATGTTTATTAGACTGCACCATGCTGTTACTGACAGTCTATTCAAGAGCTGCCTTTATTGTTTTAGTATCTCACTACATCTTTTGGAAATCCCAAAAAATTAAAAAAACACTATGCACCCAAAAACACACACACTCTCTTCTCAGTCAAAATTCCACTTCATGACAGTGAAGGCTCCGTCTGACATGACATGTGCAGCGCGGCAGACTTGTACCAAAGTGCATGTTGGTCCACCTCCAGAGAGTGGTCCCAAATTAACACCAAATAATTCAGATACAATAATTTATAAGCATTTTATTTACAGCTGTCCTTGCCCATTTTATTTGCATGGCCAAGGCAAGGATGGCCTTAAAGTCTAAGTCCCCCCCCCCCAAAAAAAAAGAAAAAAAAGACAAGCAAATCATTACCTTTTTTTGGTGAGATGTGTCCCTTGAGCTGCTGTGTCCTCCTTGCTCCAAAATATTCCTCCTCCACTTCCCCCCTACTCTCCCACCTTGATCTTTTTGTGCTGCTGGTGTAATTGAAATAAGGGGCTGTAACAAGCCACAATTAAGCGTTCCAGGCTATGCCCGTCTTTTCTGCCCAGTTCCTCCATTCACAATCTATAAATGGAGGGGGCACACCTATCAATTATCCACCCTCCTCCATTCATACTGTAGATTCAGTTTTATTCACGGAAGATGTAGTATGGTAGTAGTAGTTGTAGTAAAGACTCTGAAATCTAAGACTCCCTCCTTATGCTCCTACTCACTTGAGCTTCCACTATCAGTCACTGAATCCTGAAGAAGCTCTTCCCTGTTTATTTTTTTAATGTATCCCCTATCAATAAATCTCTGCTTAATTATTTGGGACCGTAATACATAATCCTCTGTCATATTGCAACAGTGTTTTAAACCACCTCCCAAGCCAGATATTTAAGTCCAGAAAGTTTGTACTTTCTCTGCTAACTTTAAAGGATAACGTCATCCCACCCTCAATATTATTCAGTCTGGTCATAAACTCAATTTTGCAATCTAAGAGACAGTTCACTTTAATCTCTGTTTTTTTCATTGCAATATAGACAGGCTAAGAGACTATTTGAAAGGCATTGGTCAATCTTATAGAAAGACATTATACTCAGTTTTACCAGAACCCCCCAGTATTGTATGGAAAAGCTCTTTCTTTAGGAAATATGATAGCCCCTAATGTAATAAGTATACCAATGCAGGTTTCTTTATGCAACAACAAAGTTTTTTTTTTTTTCTGGAAAATGTATAAGACATTTAGATTGAATATTTAAAAAAAAACGTGTTTTAAATCCTCAAGCCTAGGAAGAGATTTTTAGATTGAGAAATTTATATCATGTTATTCTACATTGCTGTACGTAGGACAAACCATGGGGGCATTACATGTTTGCCTAGGAGAATATGTTTATAATATTTTTAAGGGTTTGTTTAAAAGCCCACAGTATATCTTTACATTTCAGGAGTACAGGCTTGGGATCTCTGGTTAATGCATATAGGGATTGACTGACTGGTGAATACTTGTAGAATGTAACAAAAAGAGGGAGGTCTCAAAGCTGGACACACAATGCATTTACCAGTTAGGCACCTTGACACCAGAGGGTTTAAATATAGACTTGGATGTTAAAGTGATTGTAAGGCCTCTTTTTTTCAATTAAATGCTTAGGGTAAGTCCAGGTAAAATGAAGCTGAATGCTGATCGGAGCTTTGTATGCCACACATTGGCAACCTGAAGGTTTTAAAGTTTTTTTTAAATAAGTAATCATAATTGATCCCTAGCATCTATTTCTCTATATATCAAGAATGAGTGTTTGCTAGTGAGGATACTCCTGGGAGACTGATTACAAGGGGAGAAGCAGGAGGAAGCTTCTGGGGACACATTGTTAGTCTTGCCCTACACAAGTGCTTACTGACCTCAGAATAAGTAAGACTATGCGGTAAGAGACTTTGCATGTATTTTCGCGGTAGTGAAGAAATAGTGGTGATTTGAAATGATATTGAGTGGAGTGGTGAATAATAGAGGAGCAGGTCTTTTGGCTCTAAAAGGGGATGGTGTGGATCCGGATTGTAAACTGATTATGAGACTAAATTTAACATACTGTATACACTAATTTAATTCTGTGCATAATATTTGTCGATTTGTTATATGTTTAGATTTATAGCTCTGCTTTTCCTATAGCATGTTTATGGTATAGTTGTACTGTATATGCTATTATAGCTTGCTGCTGGAATTAGTAGATTAGAAACATGGGAATATATTGAGTATATTATGATATCAAACTTTTTTGCCCTGACCAGTTTGTAAGAAGTTGTCGGCTTAAGCTTTTTTTTTAGAGTTCAATCTACAATAGCTTTTAGATCTGTTGTGGCTGCTACTCCCACAAGTCAATTAATGCATTTTATCACTAGTTAAAAAAAAAAAATCAGGTGTTGCATCTAAACTACAGCTATTTTTTTTCTACTTACAAAAAAAGAATACGATTGGAGCCCTACTGTTGTATGAAAGTCAGGCAATAAAGTCAAATTAAAAAAAAAGAATGTATTATATATGCAAAAGGTGTGATTCTAGAATACGGTATTGCTGATGCTGTCCACAAAAATCATAATGGTCTGTAACAATGCATACAGCTTAAAGGCATAGTGGCAGTGTGACCCGGTGCTACCTGGAAGTTTGCTGTGTTATACCAGATTTTTGGAGGGGCAGGTATGTTGATTGCACGGCTGTATGCTCGGCTATTTAGTGGTGACCTGACTATGGCTCAGGGCCCCACCCAACAGACAGGAAGTCTGTGTAAGGGAGTCAGGTGGACTCCCCACCACTCCAGAAGTTAGAGAGGATTCATGGAGCAGCCAGAGTGTGCATGTCTGCAGGACGCAGATTTACTCTGTGACAGAGCAGCAAGGAGCTGATCGTGAGTAAGCTAGGAGAGAGCTTGACTCTAAGGAATTCTTTTGGTCTAGACCTAAGGCCTAGGCAGGAGGCCTAAAGCAGCCGTGTGGCAAGTGAATAAGCCAGGAGGCTGATGTATTCTGATTGTGCAAGTCACAGTAATGATGGAAACCCCTGCGTGGCTTAGTGATGTCGTTTGTGAACTTTTCCATATTTTTAAATACAAGTGGGCTACCATGCCCTTAAAAATACAGTATCTGACTGATTCAATCATTGAAAACGCACTTCTTGAGTCTGATAACCCCAATCTTACAGCATCTACCAACAATGCAATTGACAGAATTGGTGTTTTTTCAAAGCTGCATAAAAAGAAGGACCCATTTTCCAACGAATGGCATTTTTTAAAATGCATTTTTGCATGGGTACATGTTCCAAAGGGCAGTGTCCAGCTTCCTGTGCCCTTTTTTTAGTAATCCCTTTCATATCAACCTTTAAGGTGTCCAAAATGTATTTTCCTGGCTCATCCCCTATTGATCTCAATGTTTTGGTTTAGGTTTTTTGAAAATGATGATGGGCTTGACAAATGGCCTATGAACTGGACCCAAGCACATTTGCTAATGCCTAATGGTGATCAACTATTCACCTGGTGTGTTAGCAAACTAATAAGTGGTCCAAAGTGCCACAAATTACTATGTTCAGAACATGCAGCTGTCCCCTCATACATATTGCTTAACCTGTATAAGAAAGGGGTGTATTCTGCAAGCTATCCTCTCTTCCTCTCTGTGCACATTAAAATGCTGGACTCAAATTACTCTGAACATATGTTTAAGCTGTAGTGCTGCTTTCAATGTCTTAGTGCAGTATTTTTCTAGGTAAGTATTGGATTTGCCAGATCCCTTATTGTACAAGGAAACAATGTGTGCTGTATTATCCACTTTACATAAGCAGTACAGATTCCGGGAGAGTTGCTCAAACTAGTGTCTTATGCTATGCAGTGTGGTCTGGATTACAAACACATGTAACAAGCGGGATCTGGTTAACTGTCTTATACTATTCCCCTTTAGGGCTCGTTTACACTTGCTTTGGCTTCAATGCACATTAAAGCTCCTACTGCTTCAGCAAGCTTTTATAATGTGTTTTTGAGGCTTCAGTGGTGCTTCAATGAGGCTTTGGTGGTACTTCAATGAGGCTTCGGTGGTACTTCAATGAGGCTTCGGTGGTGCTTCAATGGTACTTCGATGAGGCACTTTTGATGCTTTGTTGAAGCTTGGCCGATGCCCTGTGTGTTTGTTGATATCTCACACCTGCAATTTCTTCAAAATAAAGTGAAGCTAAAGCTGAAATAAAGCCTCTGAAAAGCCTCAGGTGCTTCAAGCGAACTTCAAACAAGCTTTGTCATAGACTTCTATGGAGGCCTTGAAGAGGCTTTGAAGCATGGTTAAAGCTACATGGGTTATAATTTTTGACGCAAAGCTGAAGCGAAGCAAAGCCAACGCAAGGTGTAAACAGGACTGTAAGCTAACCATTTTATTTAGTGACAGGTGCTTTGACTGGCATTAAGAGAGCTTTAACAATGTGTGTCTGACACCTTGTTTTGAAGCAAGTGTAAACGAACCCTTAAACAAAGCTGTGTACATTGGCTTATTGTAGATACAGTAAGCATACTATCTGCAAAATTTCAATCGTAGCAGTGGGCATTAGCAATGCCAGCTCAAAGAGAGTGCAGGCTCCCTCCCTCCAAACGATCCTCAATGGGGATCCTGCTTTTAACATTCTATTAGCTAACAACTTTTGTGCTAAATAACTGGGAGCACAAAGTATCCATTTAGAGAGTGTCATCAATGTAAGTAATTTGCTGGGCAGTGAAAGGAACAGTGAAATTGTAGAAGTTATTCTAGGATAGTGTAGATGAGATCTCTATTGACCTAGGGATTGGCCGACTGTATTACATGAAAGTGTAAGTAACAGCAGGGACATTTGAGTGAGGCAGCTGTGAGTATGAAACTTTCAGGGCTGGCCTCAGCCCTTCCTTCTCAAAGCTCAGGCTGCTCAGCTGTTGGTTAATTGCCAGTACTCATCATTCCACAGTGACTCACCTGATGATCATATCCTGCTCATCAGTCAGCCCTGCTGGCTATTTAAACTGCCTGGATCAGATCTCCTGTGCCTTTGCTATGGTAAAATTATCCGGATACTCTCTGCTGTGTTTTCCTGTTAAAGACTTTTGCCTGGCTGACTTCCCTTCTGGTTCCTGATTCCATTTGCTGCTTCTGACTACACTGATCTCTGGATTCCTGTTTTACTTACTTGTGTCTGACTATGTTTTGACCATGTTTATTCTGTTTGTACTATTTTACCATTTTATTAAAACGTTTGATTTTTACTGCACTTCTGTCTCAGTCTGATTCATAGTTCCTGGCAGTAGGCGAAGGTCATGAATTCAGAAGATGCAGGCAATCCACTTGCTGTTAATGTTTCTCCCAGATTGAATGAGCAGGATCACCGCTTGGATCAGTTTGCCATAGTGTTACAGATGCTGCTGATTCACACTGCTCACCTAGATCCTCCCATTGTGGCTGTTCCAGTACAACCTGTGTAGCAGGCCATCCCTGCTGTTGCGCCCAGTCTCTGTGCAGGCACCTCAAATATTACCTCTATAAGAGGTATGTCTGGTTCTGCTCTGCTTCCCCAGAGATTTGGGGGCAATCCAGTACAATGCACAGGGTTTGATTACGGAGTTATTTGACTGCCTCTAGGGAGCAATGGTTTTCATGAAGCTTCATCTGAGAGGGGCATACAATCTCGTGAGGATCAAGGCGATGAATGGAAAACTATGTTTAATACCAGGACAGGCCATTATGAATACCTTGTAATGCCGTTTGGTCTTTGCAACGCTCCAGCAGTTATTCAGGAACTCATCAACAATGTCCTTCGAGATTTGTTGCAGCAATGTGTGGTGGTTTATCTCAACAATATCCTCATATATTCCAAGTCCCTAGAGAGCCACCACACAGATGTCTGCCGTGTGCTTCAGAGAGATAATAACATGTATTGTAAATTAGAGAAGTGCAAGTTCAATCGTCAATAGGTTAAATTCCTGGGTTATGTCATTTCCACTGTGGTTTTTCAATGGACCCAGAGAAACTATCAGCAGTTCTACAATGGTCCCAACCCGTGGGTTTACATCCACTATAACATTTTCTTAGCTTTGCCAATTATTATCCGAAGTTTATTTGTAACTTCTCGTCTCTGGTCAAACCCCTGACTGATATGACCAGAAAGGACGGTAACCCACAGAATTGGTCTCCAGATTCCATTAAAGCCTTTGAGTCTCTCAAGGCTGCCTTTGTTTCAGCTCCTGTGTTGGTACATACTGATCCCACGTTTCCCTTCATCCTTGAAGTTGATGCATCCGAGACTGGAGTTGGTGCCCGTCTGTCTCAACGTCCTACCTCTGAGAGCACTATGCAACTTTGTGGTTACTTTTCCATGAAATTGTCTCCTGCAGAAAGCAATTATGAGATTGGGGACAGAGAGTTGTTAGCGATCATTTTATCTCTTAAAGAATGGAGGCATCTCCTCCAGGGTACCACTGTGCCGGTTATCATTTTGACTGACCATAAGAATCTAACATTCTTGTCTGAAGCTAAATGACTCTCTCCCAGAAGGACATGATGAACTCTTTTTTTTTGTCAAGCTTTAATTACATAGTCTCAGTCTTACCTGGTACTAAGAATGTAAGGGCTGATGCATTTTCGCAACAGTTTTCCTCCACTTCCAAGAGGGAGTCAGTTTCTGTTCCTGTGATACCTCCTGATTGTATTCTGGCTACGGCTCGTACCAGTCTCATTTCACCTTTGGATGACAAAATTCTAGCCGCTCAAATCCATTCTCCTCCTGAGAAACCTTGGGGCCATTGCTTTGTCCCTGAGAGTCTCTGCACTGCTGTGCTCCAAACATACCATTCTCCCAAGGCTGCTGGCCATGAGGGATGGGCCGAACAACCCCCGGTTCGGTTCACATCAGAACATGCAAACAGGCAAAAAATTTGTGCAAACATTCGAACACTGTTAAAGTCTATGGGACCCGAACATGAAAAATCAAAAGTGCTAATTTTAAAGGTTTATATGGAAGTTATTGCTCTAAAAAGTGTATGGGGACCCAAAAGTTTTTTTTTTAATCAATTGTTTTTTCAGGAGCAGTGATTTTAATAATGCTTAAAGTGAAACAATAAAAATAAAATATTCCATTAAATATTGTGCCGGGGGGGGGGATCCTTTAGTCTACCTGTAAAAGGGCACACCTCTGTGATGTTTAGAACAGTGCCAGAGCAAAATGACATTTCCAAAGGACGATTGTCATTTATTATCGTGGCTGTAATGTATTGCCGGCTGTACAGAAAAATCATTGAAAGAATGTGTGTGGGGTCCCCCCAGTCCAAACCAGGCCCTTCTGGTCTGGTTTGGATTTTAAGGGGAACCCCGTGCCAAAATTTAAAAAAAATTGATGTGGGGTCCCCACTAAGATCCAAACCAGACCCTTATCCGAGCGAGCACCCCCCTCCTGAACCTTACCAGGCTACATGCCCTCAACATGGGGATTATGGGTGCTTTGGGGCAGGGGGACTCGGCGCCCCCACCCCAAAGCACCTCATCCCCATGTTGATGGGGACAAGAGCCTCTTCCCCACAAGCCTGAGGAAACCTTTACAGTAAAACGAGACCGTGACAAGATTTGTAGTGTCTCCACACGGGAAAATGTCCATCTGATTTCC
>BLSH010187565.1:281716-300880 GCA_018402905.1 Glandirana rugosa | reverse complement strand
TCCCCCCTCAATCCTAGTTTAAATACTCCTCCAGCCTTCCCATAAACCTCTCCCCTAGCACAACAGACCCCCTTCCATTTAGGTGCAGACCATCTTTAGCATATAGGTTGCACCCCAATGAAAAGTCAGCCCAGTGCTCTAAAAACCCAAAGCCCTCCTCCTTACACCAGGTCTTTAGCCATGCATTCAGGGCTCTAATCTCCCCCTGCCTTTCCTGTGTTGCGCATGGCACAGGCAATATTTCAGAGAATATTGCCTTGGAGGTCCTTCTCTTCAACTTGCAACCTAATTCTTTAAATTGGTTCTTAAGGAGCCTCCACCTTCCATCTATTCTGTCATTGGTTCCAATGTGGACCAAGACAGCTGGGTCATGCCCAGCCCCTCCCAGTAATTTATCAACCCGGTCCACCACATGCCGAACCCTGGCACCAGGGAGACAGCAAAACATTCGGTTGAGGCGATCCTGGCGAAAAATTATTCTATCAGTCCTTCTTGATGATGTATTTACATCTAGGGACACTATTTTTTTATTTTTTAATAAAGAAATTGTCAAAAACTGTATGTGTTTTTATTACTTTTTTGTGAATGGGTACTTTTTTGGTGAATTGGTAGGGGTGCTATGGACCCAATACTCATTCACATAGGGGAAGCTGGGATCTGGGGGCCCCTTGCTAAAAGGGGGCTTCCAGATTCTGATAAGCCGCCTGCCCGCAGACCCCCACAACCACAGCCATGGCCATAAACATGGGGACAAGGTGTTTTGGGGTGGGGGCAGAGCCCACCCTGCCCCACAGCACCCACTCCCCGGCCCCACTCCTTAACAACCAGCTTATACTGTGCCCTGATTGGGAAGCTTTGTCCAATCAGGGCACACACTGCAGTGTGCAGTGCATCACAGGGCATTCAGCGGGGCAAACTCCCAGTGAAGACCCTGCAAATTCAGGTTTGGACAAAGGGGCTGAACAGCCAATGTTCAGCCAGAACTCATGCTTGGGCTGAACCGTTCACCCAACACTAGTGTGTAGGAATGCCAGTTACAAAACACTTTTTACGACATTTAACTGTACAGATCTAAGTGGGTCCTAAATGCTAATATTGGAGATCACTACACTTCATTTGGAATGAGTCAAACACATATGGGCTGTGTTAGAGCATGGTTCAGTGGACATGGGTAAAGTCCAGGTGCTGACTCCAAACCCCACAGTCAATGGAAGCCGAATGTTAAAATATATATATATTTTAATAAATTTGTTTAGCTGAGAGCATACTTGGGGTGCTCTGACGCCGTATATAAAGTGATGCATCTGTATGATGTATACAATCTACTAGAGCAAAACTGACATTTACAAAGAAAAAGTTTGATTAAATTGTTGCCAATATGACAGCTTCAGCCACATTGTTCTGTTTGTAAACAAAGCAACCTGGGATTCCATTCACCTATACCAGATCCTTACCTTAGATGAGGGTTGGTATAGATGTTAATAGGGGAACCCCTCACAAAAAATTGCACAGGGTTTCCCTTAACTCATACCAGCACTGATATAAATTTTAAGAGGAAAAAAGTGTTGTAAGGTGCCCCAAACTTTATGACTATATATGGCCAATAACATCACTGAGACCCTGACATCATTGACTAAATATGACCACATCTATATATAGTTAATGATATCACCCAAGAGCCCTCACCTCTTTATAAATCAGCTGTCATCTGCCGGAGCTGTCTGTAGCAGGTGAGCAGTCGTCAGGTTTAAAAGTGTGTTGGCGTTTTTTTTCTGTTGGTGGGTTGGCAGGTGTCATACATTGTAATTGATGTGTTGCTACATCACTAGTTAATGTGATTGATCATAGATGGAGCATTTTTTTTTAAAATAATAGACGTAAGTACTGTTTATGTGTAATAATTTACACTTTACATTTTTTTTATGAATGAGTAGGGGTACTATGTAACCCTTACTCATTCGCATAGGGGAGACTGGTATCTGGTTCCCCTCACATTGTAAAAGGGGCTTCCATATTTCAATATAGAAGTTAAGGGGCTACAAGAAATGGGGGGGTAAGCATGCACCCCCCCCCCGAACCATACCAGACCACATACACTCAACATGGGATGGCGTGGGGGCTTTTTAAAACAAATATAGTTGAATGTCTCTAACTAATACTTGCTATACCTTGACCTGGATAAACAAAAGCTTTAACAGGGAATATATGTTATAAAGTGCTAGATATTTTATGAATTGTTATTTGAAGCACAACACCAGATTTTGTGAAACTGTGAGGTATGGACAAAACTAAATATGGAACTTTTAACTAATATTCAATTCCTATTTACTGGCTTTGCATCAAGTGGGAAATGTTAACATGTTATTCATTGACAATGGTATATTTAGGAACATGGACTGCTATATAAAGATTATTTTGAAATTATTTCCCTTGAACACAATTATAATTCTAAGGCCTGTACAAACACATTCTGGGTACAGTAGATTTTTCTAACTGCTTAATATATATTATGTATGCCGTGCAGATTTTAAATATGCTTATATTTCTTCCCTCTCCAATTTAGGCACTTATTCATATGGATGGTATCACCTTTTTTCTTAACAGCTCAGTATGGCATACAATTCTTTAGTGAAATAAACTTAGAAACTAGGAAATGCAAATTAAAGTAGATTTTTCAACCTAAAGCTTATTTACATTTAGTTTAGTTTAAAAAAAAAAATAGGTGCATGAAAATAACATGTATGCAATGTCTTATAGTTTGTTTTCCTAAGAAATCAAGACCTCTAGATAGAAGCAGTGGTCTCTCGGCAACATACCCTATGCTGAGGGCGTGACCTGGAGTTATGTAATCACCACTGTAGAGAAAACTCTCAATCCACACACAATGCAAGGGTTTTTCTATATAAAGCAAGACCCTGGTAACAGACTACAAAACATTTAAAACTTTAACATTAAAAACATTTCATTTCCAGCATCACAAGATCACTCAGATCAATGAAAAGCACTGTCAATCATGATGCATACAGGACTCACACAACCAAATATTGTGTTTTGTGTTAGTGAGTCCTGTATGCACCTTGATTGACAGTGCTTGTCATTGATCTGAGTGATTCTGTGATGCTGGAAATTAAATGTTTTTAGAATGCAACACTTTGCAATATAGTTATTAAAGTTTACATTTTTCTAAAATTAGACCTTAATATAACCCTTTTGTTACCAAAGTAACCCCTATTGCGTCCGGGGTAGCCTGTTACCAGGGTCTTGCATTGTATTGAAGTTTTAGTTTACGGTGACAACACCTGATTGGGTGGGTTGGGATTTAACACGCCTGCAATAATAAGTTCCCTGGCATAGACACAAAAGGCTATTAATAGATTTATGTTTGCCCCAAGCATGTTTGAATCCACTTAGAGTTGGCCTACTCACTGCCTCTGAGGGAAGTCTACTCCTTTGTTAAAATAATACTTTATATGAGTCGTTTTAAACTTTCCTCCTGCTAGCTTGCGGTCATGTTCCCATGTTGTTGATCTTAGCCAGTGCTGGGACAAGATTATCCAGTGCCCAGGACAAAGATGCCAAATTACCCCCCCCCCTTTCCATTATGTACATACTTATGAGGAGGAGGAGGAGAGAGAACACAGCCTGCACCTCTTCCTTCTCTCGCCAATTCCATTGATCTTCTGTGACTACTCCTTTCAGCCTTATAGTAGAAAAAATGTGTGACTTCCCCATCCCTACAATACATACTGCGCCCAGGGCAGCCACCTCTTCTGCCCACTCCTTGTCCCGGCTCTGATCTTAGCTTCATATTTAAAATACTGCCCTCCTGAACCTTATTCAAACTCATGATGTATTTAAAGATTTAATTCATGTGTCCCCTTTCTTTCTTATCACCGGACTGTACATTGCCTTACACTCCTGGAGTCTATGTTGATATGTTTTATCCCTTAGATCTTTCACCATTCGTGTTGCCCATCTCTGGAGTTGTTCTAGCTTATCAATAATCTTTTGCAAGTAAGGTCTCAAGAACTGGACACAAAGTTCTACATGAGGTCTAACTAAAGATCTACAGTATATATGGTAATGCCACAATATAAAGCTACAGTATGGGGGGCATGGCCGGTGCGCGCAGCATGAGATAGGAGCTCCGGCGCCTGGAGAGAGGATAGCAACATATCCCAACACCATGGACACTCACAAAAGCAGTTAAAAGCCTCCCAAAGCAACCGAGAGACCCAGTGACTGCAACACCATGTCCAGGAAAAGGCAAGGAGACTGCAAGCCGAAGAAGCTGACGGCATACTTCCTCCAGTCGGAGGAAGGCCAAGATGGCGCCGGCAGGCAGGAGCGCTCCACTATCTCCAACCACTATTCCGAACTACCAGATGCGGAAGGGACAGCTGAAGATGGAGCTCCCCTGCTAGCATCACTTCCACCCAGCCCTCCATGCTACAGCCCAGCCATATCAAGGATGAGACTGGATACCGAAGACCAGCTACAAGGGGTGAGTGATGATACGCCACCGACACAGCAGCAGGCCGCACACACATCCCCCAAAGCAAGTTTCCCAACCTCAAACGAGCCTGTGCTGGACACGCAAATGAAAGAGATGCTGCTTACACTCCACAGCTCTCTACATGAGGAGTTTAGCACCATAACTCGTAAATTCACCAAGGAAATGTCCTTTCTGGGGGAGAGAGTGAACCAAGTTGAAGTCGCCGTTACAGATATAACAACAACGGTTAATGACATTATAGATCAACAGGAAGAAGGGGTGGAAGATAGGCAATGGATAAGGGCCAAATTGGCAGATCTCGAGGACAGATCAAGAAGGAACAATGTTAAACTAAGGGGGGTCCCTGAAAATATCCCCCAACATGATCTGTCCACATACGGTGCGGACCTTTTTAAGGCCTTGGCGCCGGACTTGACCCAAATCCAGCTGACGATCGACCGTATCCATAGGTTACCGAAACCTTCGTTCCTTCCCCCTAGTACCCCAGGAGACGTACTTATGCGTGTTCACTTTTACTCCACGAAAGAGCAAAATATACAGAAAGCCCGATCACTGGGGAGGCTCCCCGAACTGTATGGAAACATCCAGATATTTGCTGATTTGTCCAAATACACCCTGGTCAAATGCAGGTAGTTGAACACCATCACTAAAATACTCCGTAACAACAGTATCCAATACAAATGGAAACACCCCACAAAGCTGAGCATCGACCACAAAGGAGAATCCCACTGGGTCTCATAGCTAGAACAAGTCTCTACTCTAGTCTAGTCTCTCTCTCCTAAAAACATGGGGAATCATACCAGAGATCATACACCAGTCAGAAACTGGGGCCAAACCTAAGAGGGTCCCCCCACAATGGAGTTCTGCTAACTCTGGAAACAAAGCTAGAAACAGGAATCGCTGACATACAACAAACTTGTCCGAGGCAATTACACTTCTCTGGGTGCCACCTACTTAGTCGTCCTTGAACTGTTCCCCCCTACCACACGAGCAGCAGTCTTGTGGCGCAATAAAAGCTGTAAACCTCTTATTTATGTTAACTATTATTATGTTCTTTTTATTCACACATGTGTTCCCTGGTCCACCCTACGAGAAATACCTATCAACAAAGATATACTGTACCACAGAAAGATGAACTACAACTTTAATCTGGGACGAGCAATCCCAGCGCCTCCAAAAACAAAAGGAGCACCATGGAGAAACTCTAAGTCTATACACAGCACCACACACCAGTCCCCCTATGACTCTTAATTTTTTATCCATCAACGTAAAATGACTCAATCACTATTCCAAGAGGAGTTCCCTGTGGAGAACAGCCACCCAAACGCATAGTGACATAGTCTGTGCACAAGAAACCCACCTACTCAGTAGAGACACTCACCTATGTCACAACAGACATTACCCGCACATCTACTGGGCGTCCAACCAGGGGTCAAAAAAAGGAGGAGTAATGGTTGCCATTCACAGAAATGTCCCATTTGATCTCTTGGACAAAATAGAAGAACCCAAGGGTAGATATCTAATTCTGCTGTGTAATATAAACTTAACAACCTGCACTATAGTGTGTATATATGCACCAAATACACATCAAGTTAGTTTTTTAAACAAATTAATCAAGAAACTAGTCAAGATCAGGAAAGGTGCATTGGTCATATGTGGAGACTTTAACATTGTGCCAGACCAAGCATTAGATACAACAAAGTCTGCCTACAAGCTATTGTCTCCAATGTCAATGTTTCTGAAAAAACATGATTTGCATGATGTATGGCTTTGCCTCCACACCTCAGAATGTGATTACACCTACCACTCAATTCCACAGAATTCTTATTCAAGAATTGACTATATCCTAGTAGACAAGTGGACACTACAGAGAATTCTGTCAGCGGATATAGATTCAATTACATGGTCTGACCATGCACCAGTAAGAATTAAATTATTACTTAACAACCCCCTCAGAACAACTAAGCTGTGGAGAGCCAACACATTCATTATGCAAAACTCACCATATTCTGAATACATACGAGATAAGTTGGTAGAATTTTTCGAACTGAATGTGGGATCAGTATCCTCTCCGGCCACATTATGGATGGCGCATAAGGCCCAAATTAGAGGTATACTGATCCAACAAAATGCAAGGGCGAATAAGGGAAGGACGCAGCATCTAGAAGAGATCACAAGTGAAATATCCCACCTAGACTCCCAAAACAAATTAAACCCATCTCAATATCTTAAATCCCAGTTGACGGACAAGCGACAAGAACTAAGAACTTTGCTACTAGAAATACACGAAAAAGCTTACCATAGAATGAAAGCCACCATGTACTCAACAGCAAATAAAGCAGGGAAACTCATAGTGAACAAAATTAAAGGACAAAGAACCAATAACCGTATCCCACACTTAATCCACCCTTTTACCAAACAAAGAGTAATAAATCCACAAGACATAGCAAATGCCTTTAGTGACTACTACAGCTCTCTTTACAATTTAAAGAACAATATCAATACTCCCCAACCTACCCAAGACAAAATCACCCAATTTTTATCTAAAATTGACCTCCCTTCAATCACGATAGACCAACTAGAGGTCTTGAACTGTCCATTCACCCAGGAAGAAATCAACCAAGCGATCCACAATATTCCTCCCAATAAAGCCCCAGGCCCAGCCGGTCTACCGGGGGAATATTACAGACAGTTCCACTCAATTCTCAACCCACACTTATGTGATCTCTTCAACGAAGCTGCCTCCTCATCCACTCTCCTCTCCGAAAAAGCTCTCTGCAGCGATTATTACGCTACCTAAGTCAGGAAAAAATCCTGAATCACCACAAAACTATAGACCCATATCCCTGCTCAATGCAAACTTAAAAATTTATGCTAAATTAATCACCCAAAGGTTAGCCAATATACTCCCTAATTTTATCAATAAGGATCAAACGGGGTTTGTGAAGGGAAGGCAAACGTCAGATGCCACCAGAAGACTGCTTAACCTGATTCACGTAGCCAGATCAAGGGGAACGCCTTCTCTGCTCCTAACCTTGGCCGCAGAGAAGGCATTTGATAGGGTACACTGGGGATATATGAAAGAGGTACTATCTAAGTTTGGATTTAAAGGTACAATCTTGTCGGCCATTATGATCCTATACACAATGCCCTCAGCCAAGGTATATACAGGAGAAATGTTATCCCTCCCTTTCCCCATCACCAATGGCACCCGACAGGGATGCCCTCTCTCCCCCTTAATCTTCAACCTATCTATAGAACCTTTGGCAGAACTCATAAGACAATCATCCCAAATTTCGGGCATACAAATAAAGAAATATGATCATAGAATAAGCCTCTTTGCGGACGATATTATACTAAAACTGTCAAACCCATATACGTCCCTATCTGCGGTGTACAACCTATTACAGGAGTTTGGGCATGTTTCCTATTATAAAAATAACGCTATGAAATCCCACTTATTAGATCTAGGATTAGACGCCATAACAAGAAATCTGATTAGTCTACAATTCCCCTTTCAATGGGCGGAAGAAGAAGTTGAATATCTTGGCATATCACTAACAAATAAACCCCCTATTCAAGAAAAACTATCTGAAGTTCAAAGAAAAATTCATCCAAGCACTGAACGAAATCAGTAAATTCGAATTTTCCTGGCTAGGTAGATTAGCGGGATTCAAGATGACCATACTACCCCAGATAATATACATGTTTCGTACCCTTCCCATACCGATCCCTAAAAGCTACTTAACCTCCCTACAATCATCTCTACAAAAATACATATGGGCAGGAAAAAAACCCAGAATTGCCAATAGCAGGTTAATTAAACACAGATTGGCAGGAGTCTCTGGCTTAGTGGTCATATCTGACTACTACTGGGCGGGCGTACTCTCCCAAGCGAAGGAGTGGTTTAACCACAAACCTACAACGAGATGGGGAGAAATAGAGAAGTATAACACCCCAAATTACCATCTACAAAATTGGCTATGTAGCACCCATCCTAAAACTAAGCTGCCTAAAACCCTACCACCAACTATGATAGCTACGGTTAGGGCCTGGCATAGATTTATAAATATGGAGTGGCCAAATACCCCGACGATAGCTCTAGATCTCAAGCTAGACGTTCTAAAAGAAATCGCACCAACAATGCACATACCAGCACATCTATTGCAAAACCCTCCGCACTTAAACAGGATACCCATGAAAGGAAAAATAAAATCATACCCTACCCTAAAGGCAGAACTAAATTTAAAGGAAAATTCACAATTTATTTATCTGCAAATGGCACACTGTTTGGCAAAAAAACCCTCAACTCAGGGCCCCAATTCCATTAAAAACACACACCTACCTCACAAAAGAATCAGATAATAAAAAAGGGATCTCCTTAATTTACAGCATTATCCCAGAAAAACGTATCTTTACCTCCTCAGGACCATACTCCCAATGGGAATCGGAAATAGGCAAACCTATCATATCAAGTAACTGGGAAAAAGCACTGAAACACACCTATACAGCTACAAAATGCACAGCACTATGGGAAACAACCCAGAACATATACCAGAGGAGATACATGACCCCAATAAAGTTGTCTAAATTTGATAAACAAAAATCTGTGTTGGAGGAACTGTGGAGGTATGGGTTCTCTGCTACACATATTATGGGAATGCCCTAAATTAGCAACATACTGGAGAGAAGTTTTTTCTCTACTCACTCAGGTAACAGAGATAACTATATATCCCTCCCCAGATTTAGCAATACTGAACCTAAACATCGGTGACATTCCGTCACACTTACATCCACTAGCCTCCCATATCTTATTAGTTGCAAGACACAATATCACCAAGCATTGGAAGAACCCAGAAACACCCCCTTCTCAGAAATAGTAGCCTCTATAAGAAATCAGATAAAAAATGGGCGCCCTGGTGTAAGTGGATTCAAAACAGCACAAACACTAAGTAACAATAACACACCCAGTGGAACACATGCATGATTCATAGCACAGTTTCTTCTTTCCTCTTTTTTCATACTTATGTTCTATCCCCCCCCCCCCCCCCCCAATACCTCCAACTTCCCTTCCCCTCCCTCTTTATTTCTGCTAAAAAAGAAAAAATTTTGAGATGTGAACTATAATCTACTTGTTCTAAAGTCCTAACAAAGTACCTAGAGATGCATCAAGGTGTACATAACGGGGTATTATGGAGTATCTTCATAATTGGAAACCTCCGTGGAGTAGGTCCCATTGGGGTGCCCATAGGAGGTTCCATAAAAATAACAGCGTTAAAAGACTAATGAAACACCCTAAACTCCTTGCCCAAGAATATGAGAAACATTGCAATGAATGTTCACCTCTGTAATGCATAATCACTCTTGTATATGTAAGTTATCCAGTTGTTAAGGAATGTGCATAATTGTAACTTTGACACATCTCTGTACCTGTTTGATAACCCAATAAAAAACAATTAAAGATAAAACTACAGTATACTCTTTCAGAAAATGTGTACCTTTCATCATTAAAATGTAGTCCTTGAGTTCCAGTCCAGTGACTTTACTTAGGCTGAGATGATTGCATCAGTGTTCTGCAGGTGCTGCAGGTGTTCTGCAGTTCTGCAAGAAAACATTTCCCTAATGTATTCTTCCCCAGTGATTAGACTTTAGAACTTTGTAGTCAGTCACAAGGTGAGAGTCTGTTGTAAAGGGTTGATCTGCATCAGACATTTGTAAACAAAAGATTGCACAGGCGTGAGGATTTACATGTCATCTTTGAGCCAACATCTCAATCTCTGGAAATAAATGTTAACCCTGGATATTGCTTAAGCATAGATGGCTTCATCCTGCTGGTCTTTCCTTAGCTAAGAGCTAAAATACATTTTATTGCTGCTGAGTGATTTAACTACTGTATGGCATTGGCAACAACCTGATTTTCAATGTATTTCACTAGCTTATATCAGATGGAAGCTTTTAGAGCCAAATATGACTAAATATGAAAGTATAGTAACTTCTGGTAAATTTCATTTTGAACCTTTTTTATATAATTTATTCATTATATGTGTACTGTGCTAGTAATGAGGTCAGAGCACCCCAAAAAATGAATAAGAAAACACAAAAGTACCCTTATAACACTTAACTCTACCAGTCTGCGACCCAAATTGGATTTGAATATTTTATCGGTAATGTCATCTTTCCTTACAACAACACAAGCATGCATTCCAATAAACCTTCTGAGCATACAATTGTAAGGCTTAGCAGTATGATCAATTCCACTGAAACATGGAGCATGGTCTTAGGTTATCTAATGTGATTTGTCAGATCTGCTCAGCTAGACTATAGTTTGTTTAAAATTGTTAATGACTATTTTATAAAATGTATGTTAAAACATTTTAGTTATCGACATACCTCAAACAAGATAAGTACATCTTTTCAGGGCCGGTGCTACCACTAGGCAAACTAGGAGCACTGCTGCCTAGGGGTGCCCGGCTGCTGGTTTCCCTCCACGTCTGCATGCTCTGCAGGCTGCAGCATGTAACTAACTAAGTCTCAGACAACTTCTCCATCCAACCAGTAGTGTAATTAGAGGCACTGCGCAGCACTGGAGCACTGGAGCTAGCGCTAGGGGGAGCAGAGCCGATGCTTCCTGTATAGCGCCCTCTCCTTTCACATAGGCAGGGAAAAGGGGGTGGAGTCAGGGGTGGAACCAATGGGGGCAGCAAAATGAGGTTTCGCCTAGGGTGTCAAAAATCCTTGCACCAGCCCTGCATCTTTTAGTTGCTTTCAGATGGGCAATACAACCTCTAAAAAGCTCAACAGACCTGAATGCTGATTATAGTTGACTGGCAGAATTTCAGTTTTCTCTTACGTTCACTGACAGACGCAGCCCTTCATTGACAAGTGGGGTTATATGCACATCCTACCAGGAGTAGACTAGGCAAATAGAAAGAAAGCAAGCTGACCCCTCCCAGGGGGCCGTCCTCACTCTAACATATAACCCCCCTGCTCTGCATAGCATATCAGTTTTATTATGCCTACTGCAAGGAGTTAGACCTGGTTCCCTTATGGAATCTGCGGTTTCCCTTGTTTTGCTACCGCTTTTTGTTTTTCTCAAGCTATCTGATGAAGACTGCTATTAAGAAGCCGGCTGAGGCATAGAGGATATCCAGAATCCTGAACTGTCCCCAGTGCGGCCGACCGATGCGAGCTACCCTTAGCTTTGGTGGGGTCTGCCGCATCATGCCCATTCCGTGCGGGTGGCCCTTGCGCCCAGTGACCGGACCTTGTTCCCGTCCAGGGGCCTGTGGCCTGCAGCATCCCTCTCCGACAGTGGTAGGAAGGTCTGCAACCAGGTGGCTACCTGCTACACCCGTCGGACTGGTGAGTGACCCCCTCTCTCCTCCCTAGGGGCGCAGAGGGGGGGGCTGGGCGATTGTTAGCGGTTTGGGCCAGCCGGTGGGGTTTTTTTTCTAGGCTCAGGTCTCCTCTGGGTGTCTTTGCCCCCCTCCTACACCCCCTTCCCCCCTCCCCCGCACCCCTTAGAAGCTGCCATGCGGCGATCCGCCACCATTTTGCGGCGGATCGCCACCATTTTGTCGTAGCCACAGCCATTTTGTTGGTGTTTTGGCCTCTAGTGTCGAACGGCAGCCATTTTGCCGTAGTCGCTGCCTGTATTACAGGCTTGGGCCTCTTGTGACCGCTCGGCGGCCATGTTGGATATGCCTGGGAGGAAAAACGTGCGTTTTAGCTGGTGCTTCCTCTTTCACCCTGGGACAGTGTGGATGGCACAGGTGGCGCAGGCTCTCTGACTGGCGGTCACTAGCACTCCTCCTGGGACACAGCGCTCTGAAAGGCAACAAACAGCAAATATAGCTGGGCTCTCCCTGGGGTGCTGGGAGCGGTGGGTGCAGTCCTCCTGGGTTTCCCCCCTGGTTGATCTGTGGGGCAGCGGTGGGGCTGCTTTGTGGGCCTTTCCACCTGTCAGTGTACGGAGGCACAATGGCGGCTGAACCTGCGGGTTCTTCCAAGGAGGAGCCAGCGGAAGCGCAACAGACGTTAGGCACTCTGGTGTTCCTGGACCAGTTAAGATCAGTATTTGGGGAATTTTTTCCCTGGGAGGTGCCAAGCCGTGCTAAGGGGGCCCCTAAAAAACGTCCACCCCCTCCACCTTCATCTGGGGAAGAGTCTGAGCCGGAAGTGGCCTCGGTGGTCACAGGGACCCCCGTGGAGCTCTCAGAGGATGAGCAGAGATTCTCGGATGGCAAGGAAGACCAGAGGGCCTCAGTTGCACGCGAGAAGGTGCTGGTGGCCGCACTGATTGCTGATTTCCGACTGGACCAAGCAGGGGAGTCGCAGGAGACTGCATACGTTTGTGGGTCGGCTAGGCCACCCAGGTCCCCTAGGGCTTACCCTTATGATCAATTTTTTGACCATTTGGTCTATAAGGAATGGCAGCGTCCGCAGAAATTTTGTGAAGAAGTGGGCATCCCCTGCAGTGGACCCTCCGGTGGCTCGCCTGAATAAGGCAAAGACCATTCCCTTGGAGGGGTCCCCTCCTTTAAGGATCCGGCCGATAGGCGGACGGAGGCAGTGTCCAAGCACTTTTCTTGTTGGCAGGATCAGCCATGAGACCAGCTCTGATGTCAGCTATGGCGGCGCAATCTCTTACCAAGTGTGTGACTGAGTTGCAAAACGAGTTGAGCTGCGGGAGGCCGCTTGAGGCGTCACAGCGAGTAGACCATCTGATAGAGGGTCTTCGGTACCTGTGTGACGCAGCTCTGGACCTGCTTCCCATGTTGTCTAAAATGTCTGTTTTCGCAGTCATTATCAGACGGGTGCTTTGGTTACGCTCTTGGTCAGGTGACCATGCATCTAAGAAGGGCCTCACGGATCTCCCCTTTCTGGGCGGTGCTCTTTGGGGCGCAGTTGGATGAAATCATTAAGGATTTCACTGGGGGAAGAGTACTCCTTCGGGTCAGAAGAGGTTTTTTCTTGGAGCCCGGTAAATGACCCTGGCAGCGCAAGAGCGAAAAGGCAGAGGATAAGTCCTCCTCCGCATGATGGGTTGCCCTCACCCGATTCCCGGTTGGGGGGCCGACTTCTGGGGTTCGCAGACAGGTGGACTGCCCGCATTCCCGACCGGTGGATGCAGTTAGTGGTGTCCTCTGGGTACAGGATAGAGTTCAGCACTCTACCCCCAGACAGGTTCTTCCCATCGAACTTGAGACTCCCTCAGGGGCGTCGAGAGGATCTCCTAGGGGCTGTCCAGGCGCTCTCCGAATAAGGGGTGATTGTGCCGGTACCTCCGTTGGAAAGGTTCCACGGCTTCTATTCAAATCTATTTGTGGTGCCCAAAAAGGGGGGGTCAGGCCAGTTCTGGACCTAAAAGCGCTAAACCACTTTGTGAAGGCGCGAAAATTCAGAATGGAATCTGTCCGTTCGGTCGTGGCCGTCCTACACCAAGGGCACTTGGCGTCTCTGGACACCAGGGACACGTACCTTCACGTTCCCATTTGTCTCCGGCACCAGCGCTTCCTGCGCTTTGCGGTGGGAGATCTACATTACCAATTTGTGGCACTTCCCTTCGGTCTGGCCTCAGCTCCTCGGGTGTTCACCAAGCTGGTGGCTCCGGTGCTGGCGTTATTGAGGCAGAGAGGCATTGTGGTGGTAGCCTGCCTCGATGACTTACTCCTGTGAGCGGAGTCTGCCTCGGCTCTTGAGGAGAACGTGGCTATCGTTGAAAGACTTTGGCTGGCTGATCAATTTTCAGAGGTCGACATTGACCTCGTCCTGTCGCCTTGAAAATCTGGGTCTGATTCTGGACACAGAGCAGGCGAAGGTGTTCTTACCTCCAGCCAAGTTACTGACACTGCAAGCAGCGGTGCGAACCCTGCGGTCACGCCGGTGGTCCTCCTTAGGGTTCTGTATGCGGGTGTTGGGGCTCATGGTCTCAGCCTTGGAGGTGGTACCTTATGCCCAGAGTCACACTCGGCTCCTCCAGCAAGCGATTCTGTCACGGTGGGACAAGTCTCCGCTGTCCCTGCACCAGCTGATCAGATTGGATCCTCAGACCAGAGGATCGTTGGCCTGGTGGCTTCAGGCTCCGGCTCTAACATTGGGGAAGTCGTTTCTCCCCCTGAATTGGTCGATAGTAATGACGGACGCCAGTCTATCAGGCTGGGGGGGGGGGGGGGTCCTGGGGCAGCTATCTGCTCAGGGCCGTTGGTTGGCGCAGGAATCCCGCCTTCCGATCAATGTGCTGGAGTTGAGGGCGATCAGGCTCTGCCTCTCCCACTGGACGGTGAGGCTGTGCGGCCTCCCGGTTCGGGTGCAGTCGGACAACGCCACTGCAGTGGCGTACGTGAACCATCAGGGCGGAACGAGGAGCTCGGCAGCGGCTGTGGCTCTCATTCTGCGATGGGTAGAACTCCACGTGCCGGCAATCTCCGCCATTTACATTCCGGGCATAGAGAATTGGCAGGCGGACTTTCTCAGTCGCCAGACACTGGATCAGAGGGAATGGTCCCTACATCCAGAGGTGTTCCGCCAGATTTGCCATGTAGACGTGGACCTCATGGCGTTCAATCACAAGGTGCAGACCTTCGTGTGCAGGACGAGAGACCTGCTGGCGGCCGCCACGGATGCGTTGGTAGCACCTTGGGGTTGGTATCGGCTCCTGTACGCCTTCCCCCCATCAAGCTTCTACCGCGACTACTGTGCAGGGTAGAAGCGGAGGGGATTCAGACAATCCTGGTAGCCCCGGATTGGCCTCGGTGTCCTTGGTACGCCAACGTGGTGCGGATGGTGGCAGATGTTCCCTGGCATCTTATACAGTGCATTTTTATGGCACTGATCACTGTATAAATGCCAATGGTCCCAAAAAAGTGTCAAAATGGTCCGATATGTCCGCCCCAATATAGCAGTACCGCTAAAAATCTCAGATCGCTGCCATTACTAGTAAAAAAAAAAAACCCAGAAATTAATTCTCATCATTCGTAAACGCGGCTTTTGCGCAAACCAATCAATAAACGCCGTTTGCGATTTTTTTTTTACCAATAATACGAGGAAGAATATAAATTGGCCGAAACTGATGAAAAAAAATGTTTTTTTTGGATTTTTTTTGGATTTGTATTTTAGCAAAAAGTAAGAAATTTGGGTTTTTTTGCAAAATTGTCGCTCTTCTTTTGTTTATAGCGGCAATCAGAAATGACGCAGAGGTGATCAAATACCACCAAAAGAAATCTCTATTTGTGGGAAAAAAAGGACGCAAATTTTGTTTGGGTACAATGTCACACGGCCGCGCAATTGTCAGTTAAAGCGACGCAGTGCCGAATCGCAAAAAGTGCTCTGGTCCTAAAGTGGGAAATCCTTCCGGGGCTGAAGTGGTTAAACACCCTAAGGGCCTTGTACTGATCTCAGAGGCTTAGTGCGTTTCTCTATTTTGCTGTACATGTCTTAAGTTCTTGATATATGCAATAATCCGATTGTTGTATGTTGTTTACCTTTTAAATTTAATAATATTTTCATTGTTGAAAAAAAAGAAATGCTTCAAATGTGGATCGTGCTTGTGTTGTCATTACATGTTCAAGGCATCCCAAGTGCTGCAAACTCACCAAAATCTGCGATAACGTATCATGCTCCACGCTGAAAAAAATCTGGAGCTTCTTTGGGGCGATTGTTGTGTGTAGGGCAGCCCATTATGCATGATGAGTGAAACGCTCCAACAACCAAAACAAACACATGCAGGAATGTGGGTTTTCGCTTCGTGGAGATGTGAACAAGGCCTGACAACTCTCTATCTCCGTCCACTCCCTCCTATGTACTTGTATAAAGAAGGCCATACACTATGCAATCTGATTGTACAATCTTTGTACAATTTCCTTTAGATGTATCAGGACTATGGAATAGGAGGACCCAGCTGAACAATCCATTCAATTTCTATCAAATCAGACAGGCCATTGTACTACATAGCCGATGGGAGATTTAAACCTGTGACAACCACTTTAACCTACAGGTAAGCCTATAATAAGGCTTACCTGTAGGTGCCCTGCATATCTCCCAAACCTGCATGGTTTAGGAGATATACAGTGTACTAGATGTGCCGACATCATTTAGGGACATGCGCAGTGAGGAAACGGCCTCCGTCACAGAGCCGGAGATCAGGGCTGAAGATGAACGCTACCTGCATAGGGGACATCGCTGGATGTCGCAGGCTTCATTTGCAGGTAAGTGGCACATAATGGGCTACTATGCGATGCATTGTAGCCCATTATGCATCTACATTGCAGGGGAATGTAGAGGAAGTAAATCCAATCAGGGTTTACTTCCTCTTTAACCTTCTCCCGCCCGCGCTATAGCCGAATGACGGCTACAGCGCGGCTCTAAAATGCCGGGAGGACGTCAATAGACGTCCTCCCATTTGGCTTGTGCTGGGCGCGCTCCCGCGGGCGCGAGCGGCACGTGCACGCGCCGCTCGCGCCCGCGGGAGCGTGCCCGCGGGTCGGGCGGACCCGATGTCCGCCGGAGACCCACGATCTCCTTTCAGAGAGGAGGAACGGGGAACCGCCGAAGTAAACACGGCGGTTCCCCGTTCTGTGAATGGGACATGACAGATCTACTGATCCCTGTCACTGGGATCAGTTAGATCTGTCATGTCCCGAGCAGCCCTGCCCCCCCACAGTTAGAACACACCCAGGGAACATATTTAACCCCTTCACTGCCCCCTGCTGGTTAACCCCTTCACTGCCAATGACATTTATACAGTAATCAGTGGACATTTAAATTTCTGATCGCTGTATAAATGTCATTGGTCCCAAAAATGTGTAAAAAACGTCCGACATGTCCGCCCCGATATCGCAGTCCCGATAAAAATCGCAGATCGCCGCCATTACCAGTAAAAAAAAAAAAAAATAAAAACGCCATAAATCAATGTCCATAGTTTGTAGGCGCTATAACTTTTGCGCAACCCAATCAATAAACGCCGATTGCGATTTTTTTTACCAAAAATATGTAGAAGAATATAAATCGGTCAAAACTGATGAATACATTTGTTTTTTTATTTTTTATTTTTGGATATTTATTATAGCAAAAAGTAAAAAATATTGTTTTTTTTTCAAAATTGTCGCTCTTCTTTTGTTTATAGCGGCGATCAGAAATGACGCAGAGGGGATCAAATACCACCAAAAGAAAGGGGGGAAAGGTGGGAAAAAAAGGACGCAAATTTTGTTTGGGTACAACGTCGCACGACCGCGCAATTGTCATTCAAAGAGCGACAGCGCTGAAAACTGAAAATTGGTTCGGGCAGGAGGGGGGTTTAAGTGCCCAGTAAGGAAGTGGTTAAAGGAGATTGTACAATCAAACTGTATAGGAAGTGGGTGAAAGGTGGCATTATAATGAGGGAGGTGTGGTCCAAAGTGGTGAACACATCCTATCGCACGCTCTTCTGCGATGCAACAAGGAAGTGAAGGCTTCTGGGAGATGACCTAACAGGAAGTGAAAGCTGAGAGAATCTACAGGAAGTGATGGAATCTGAAAATCCTTTTAAACATTCAAATAAACTGACAAGATTTTAAGCCTCCTGTGGATGAGGTAAGTGAGAGAAAAACACATTGGGATGGCTGGGCCAGAAATGGCATTGGAAAATGCTTCTATTTATTGGAAAAAGGGGATTTTATTAAAACTTACCATAAAATCCTTTTCTCTGAGTTCACTGACAGACACAGCCCTTCATTGACAAGTGGGGTTATATGCACATCCTACCAGGAGTAGACTAGGCAAATAGAAAGAAAGCAAGCTGACCCCTCCCAGGGAGCTGTCCTCACTCTAACATATAACCCCCCTGCTCTGCATAGCATATCAGTTCGTAACAAGCCGTACTAAGGCAACACAGAGGGGTGGGTGCTGCGTCTGTCAGTGAGCTCAGATAAAAGAATTTTATGGTAAGTTTTAATAAAATCCCTTTTTCTCTTGCGTTCACTGACAGACGCAGCCCTTCATTGACAAGTGGGGATGTCCCAAAGCTGTGTCAGTAAGAGGGGTGGGTAAACAACAACAAGTGTACCCAACAGAGTCCTCTCAGGAGGCGCCAGCTGCGCCTACACCGCCACCTGCAAAACTTTGTGGCCAAAGGAAATCATCCGCGGATGCTGAAACATCAACTTCACGCAAGATTTATCATCGAACCTGGAAGGCCTATATTGCCTGGTGTGAGGCGGGGGTTGGAACCCTCGCTCTTACGTTGTGTCCCGGGTCCTGGTTTGGTCCTTGCACACCTGAGACAATTGTCGGCAAGCTTGTTTCCAATAGACATAAGATGCTCACTTTCATGTGCCCATTGTAGAAGACTTCTGCAAGTTCCTTCATGTTACCCGTGTACTTTCACTCGTAGAATACAGATAACCTTTGTTCGAACGGCTGTTAACAGAGTCCACACGTTCCTGGTTTGGTCCTGGGCCCTGTGTTGCATTCTCGCTCCCAAGGTTGGGGGCGGAGTGTGGTCCGTTATATCCGGAAGGTCCAAGCTACTATTTAGAACGCACTTCAACTACAAAGTCGTAGGCGCCTACTAAAGGAAACCGGTGTTTCAAAACGTCCACCGCCACATCCGCGTCGACCGCGGAGGACTCTCCTGAGACAACCCATGTGAACAACAACAAATGGGTGGGGAG
>BLSH010187565.1:240133-257005 GCA_018402905.1 Glandirana rugosa | reverse complement strand
ATCTCTAATTTCTGCTATCTGTCCTCAGAGCAACAGCACAGACAGCAGTAGTAAAGTAATCTATCTCAGGATGCAGGATCAGGTCTTAAAATGTCTCAAATCTGTCCCTCACGCCGTCAGCTACCTTTCCCTACACTAACCCAAGGAGCATGTGACTGCAGCACTGTGACTCCAGCTTATAAAGAGGCTGGGTCACATGATGCACTGGCCAATCACAGCCATGCCATTAGTAGGCATGGCTGTGATGGCTTCTAAGGGCAAACCAGTGAAACGCTTGTTGATTGGCTGCCCTGCAGCTTCTCAACACGTGGAGTAAAATAGCAGAACCCCGGACCGAACCCGAACGATTTTTGAAATGTCCGGGTCCGTGCCACGGACACCCGAAAGTTCGGTACGGACCCGAACGTTACAGTCCGGGTTCGCTCAACACTAATGATGTATTGTACATGGAATACCTTTACTAATGAGGATAGATACCCCCCTCACATTTGTTGAATAATTTGAGTGAAAGGCTCTCTGAATCTATGGTCTCCTCAATGCCAATATTTTATTGCCATCTAAATGGGTTTCTTGGAGAACAATGATATGAGGATTAAATTGTTTTAGAAATTGAAAAACAGTGGCTCGTTTGACCTTGTCATTAAGCCCCCTGAAATTCTACAACAAAAACGTAACCGTGCTCACCATGGTATTTTCTTGGAGAAAAAAGAAAGTAGAGACACAGAGCCCAGGGTGCACACCTCTGTGCCTCCGACCCTTTGCCTGTAAAAAGAGAAACTAGTGCAATACTGAAAAAGTACATTCATATACTAATGCAGACTGGTGGCTGGACCCCTATTCCCCCCTACTGTTATACCGGAAAATCTTCCCAAAACCAAAAAAACAAGAACAAAAACAGTTCTGTATTCAGTCTGTACCCAAACGGGAACAAAAAATCTGTGTGCTTCAACTGCATCCTCTCATAGTTCAGGAAGCTAAGTGTGCTCAGTTCTTCTCCTTGAACTCCGAACATCAGGAGCAAGGAGTGCTTCCATAACCATATCTCCAAGTGCATTGCGGTCTAATAGGGGTGAAACCCCCTCCAAGAGCATTGTTACTTAGATCCCCTGCTAATATGCCCATACCTAACAGCACAAGAAAGCCATGTCAGAGAAATGTTGGAGCCATCTTGAGATCCACTTACAGTCCCGCACTCATCTAAACCATTGTCTGAAATAGCCTCTCAGTTATGGGGAGGATCTCATACGTTCTCCTATATAACACTTGAGGTCTTGTTGTCCCAGACCACTGATTATTATTATTATTATACAGGATTTATATAGCGCCAACAGTTTGCGCAGCGCTTTACAATATTAGGGCAGACAGTACAATTACAATACAATTCAATACAGGAGGAATCAGAGGGCCCTGCTCGTTAGAGCTTACAATCTAGGAGGGAGGGTTAAATGATACAAAAGGGCAGTAAACTGCGGGGGATGAGCTGATTGAGAAAAAAGGAGTGTAGTTATTAGGTGGTGGCAGGATAGGCTTCCCTGAAGAGAAAAGTTTTCAGGGATCGCTTGAAGGTGGATAGATTTGGGGACATTCTGACCGATTGGGGTAGGGAGCTCCAGAGGATGGGAGAGGCTCGAGAGAAGTCTTGGAGGCGAGTATGAGAGGAGGTGATGAGGGAGCTGGAGAGCAGGAGGTCTTGGGAGGAGCGAAGAGGATGGTAAGGTTGGTATTTTGAGACAAGGTAAGTGATGTAGCTAGGAGCAGAGTTGTGGATGGCTTTGTAGCTGATTGTTAGTATTTTAAATTTAATTCGTTGGGCAAGTTGCAGCCAATGGAGGGATTGGCAGAGGGGGGTGGCAGACGTTGAACGGTTTGTAAGGTGGATGAGTCTGGCAGCGGCATTCATGATGGACTGGAGAGGGCTAGTCTATTTAAAGGTAGATCAGTGAGGAGGGAGTTGCAGTAGTCGAGACGAGAGATGACCAGGGAGTGAATCAGGAGCTTTGTGGTTTCATTGGTTAGGAAGGGACGTATTTTAGAGATGTTGCGGAGATTGAGGCGGCAAGCCTTAGAAAGTGATTGGATGTGGGGCCAAAAGGAGAGTTCAGAGTCCAGGATAACACCAAGCACCCTGACATGTGGGGATGGGTGGATGGTTGTGCCATTGCTCTTGACAGAGAAGTCGAGGGAAATGGCACGTGGGGGAGGAAATATTAGGAGCTCGGTTTTGGACAAGTTGAGTTTGAGGAAGTGGTGTGACATCCAGGCTGGTATGTCTGTTAATAAGATAGTGATACATGAGGAGACTGATGGAGTAAGTTGGGGGGTGGAGAGGTAGATTTGGGTATCGTCAGCGTAGAAATGATATTGAAAGCCGTGGGAGGCTATCAGCCGACCCAGGGAAGAGGTGTATATTGAAAATAAGAGGGGTCCAAGAACAGAACCTTGGGGGACCCCAACAGAGAAGGGAAGAGGAGAGGAGGAGGTAGAATTGTAGGTTACTCTTAAAGTGCGATGGGATAGGTAGGACGAGAGCCACTGAAGAGCACAGTCACGAAGACCGAGGGAGTAAAGTTTTTTGAGGAGGAGGGGGTGGTCGACAGTATCAAAGGCAGCCGAAAGATCCAGGAGTAGGAGTATAGAGAAGTGTCCATTGGTTTTTGCAGTTAGTAGGTCATTTGTGAGTTTAAGAAGGGCAGTTTCTGTGGAATGTTGAGGGCAAAATCCAGATTGAAGGGGGTCCATTAGGTTATTCTTAACAAGGTGGTCACTCAGTTGGTTGTAGACTAGGCGTTCTAGGAGTTTGGAAGAAAAGGGGAGCAAGGAGATAGGGCGCAGATTGTTTAGATCGGTAGGGTCCAGGGATGGCTTTTTGAGTATGGGGGTGACCAATGCATGTTTTAGAGCATTGGGGAAGATGCCAGAAGAGAGGGAGAGATTGAAGATGTGAGTTAGAGAGTGCAGGATAGAGTCAGAGGGTGAGCGTAGTATTTGAGAGGGAATAGGGTCCAGTGGACAGGTGGTTAGGTGGGCATTAGAAAGGAGTTTAGCAACCTTGTTTATAGTAGCAGGTTTGAATAAGGATAGTGTTGATTGTGCTTGTTGACATGGGGTGTCAATTGGGGAGGATGCCTGTAGTGGTGTAGTGATTTCGTCACAAATTGTGTCAATCTTGCTTTTGAAGTGGTTAGCAACCTCCTGGGCAGTGAGTGTGTTAGTGGGCGGAAGCAGTGGAGGACGAAGTAGGGAGTTGAAGGTAGAGAAGGTAGAGAAGAGTTGACGAGGACTGGATGAGAAGGTGTTAATAAAAGTGGTAAAATAGGTCTGCTTGGCAGTGTGGAGGTGAGAATTGTATTTATGGAGGGCAGATTTGTATCGGTTGAAGTCTTTGAGGGACTTAGTCTTGTGCCACAGACGCTCAAGGGCGCGGCTACGCTTCTTGAGGTTCCTGGTGTCGTTTGTTTGCCAGGGTTGCAGGGGTCGAGGCCTGATTTTGTGTGTGGTGAGGGGAGCAAGCTTGTCCAGGGTAGAGGACAGGGATTTATTGTAGATGGCAGTGGCTTGGTTGGGGCAGGAGAGGGGTGAGATTTTTTCATAGAGGTGATCAGTAGCAGAATAGAGGAGAGAAGTGTTGAGTTGGCGAAGGTTTCTACGGGTAACGGTTAGGCGATTGAAGGGGAAGGTGGTGCAAGACAGGGAGAGAGAGAATCCAATAAGGTGGTGGTCAGAGAGGGGGAAAGGATTGTTGGAGAAGTTGCATGGAGTGCATAGATAGGAGAAGACAAGGTCGAGGGTGTTCCCATCAATGTGAGTAGGAGCCTGTACCCATTGGTTCAGGTCAAATGAGGAAGTTAGACTAAGAAATTTAGAAGTAGCAGTAGTGTTCATGTTATCTGGGATGTTGAAGTCTCCAAGAAGGATTGTGGGAATTTCAGAAGATAGAAAGTAGGGTAGCCAGGCAGAAAATTCATCAAGGAAAGTTGACAGAGGTCCAGTAGGCCGGTAGATTACAGCAATTCTTAGGGAGGTTGGAGAGAATAGATGTATACAGTGGGCTTCAAATGATGAGAGTGACAGAGAGGGAGGAGAGTGAAGAACCTGAAAGGTGCTCTGTGGGGATAAGAGGAATCCCACTCCACCTCCCTTGCGTCCATTAGGCCTAGGGGAGTGAGTCCAGAGAAGGCCGCCATGGGAGAGGGAAGCATGAGAAGGAGAATCGCATTCGTGGAGTCAGGTTTCGTAAGTCAGCGTAAGGGGAGGGTGGTTTTGGGAAGGAGGGGGATGGAGATTATATTGTGTAGATTGCGACTACTGCCAGAGGGTGTGGGGCGGTGGTGATGTGTGTGGTTAAATGAGAGAGGCCCAGGGTTTGGGGAAATATCTCCAGAGGCTAGGAGAAGCAGAAGAGAAAGGGAAGTAATATGGGAATATGATTTATATGAGGGAATGTGCTTGAGCATCCTGGTTTTGTTATCATGTGGGCATAGAGTTAGAAAGAGGTGATGAGTGCAGTAACAGAGAGAGGGGAGAAGTGAGGATGATATGTACAGATTGTGGGGTGGGGAAGAGGGGTGAAGAAAAGATAGTTTGAGAGAGGCTGCTTTTGTGAATAGGAGAGGAAAGGTCTGCATGTTCTAGAGAGGAAAGTGTTTTGTTTTGGAAATTAGGTTACCTGTAGTCTGGTGATAAAGTTGTTTCTTGTTAGTATGCACTTTGTGCAAATCGCTGAAGTGCAAGAACTGAAGTGCCCACTTATTTAAAGAACCCCACTTTTTTGGAAGAACCCCCTGCAATGCGGGCTTGAACTTTTTTCTAGTCTGCATAACTGTACATTGCTCTCAAGCCCCTGGCGCCGTCTAGCTGGGGATCTGGGAAGTGGAGTACATTATAACCAAATAATAACAGTTCACCAGGTATGTGCCCCGTATTAAGAACTCAAGACGTTATAGGATCATTAGTAGTGTTGAGCGAACCCGGACTGTAACGTTCGGGTCCGGGGTTCTGGTATTTTACTCCACGTGTTGAGAAGCTGCAGGGCAGCCAATCAACAAGCGTTTCACTGGTTTGCCCTTAGAAGCCATCACAGCCATGCCTACTATTGGCATGGCTGTGATTGGCCAGTGCATCATGTGACCCAGCCTCTTTATAAGCTGGAGTCACTTGAAGCTGCAGTCACATGCTCTTGGGTTAGCTGTAGGGAGAGGGAGCTGACGGCGTCAGGGAGAGATTAGAGACATTTTAACAACATCTGATCCTGCATCCTGAGATAGATTACTACTGCTGTGCTGTTGCTCTGAGGACAGATAGCAGTAATTTGAGATTTCACATATCGCTGCTTTGAGTTGCAGATCAAGCTCTGCATAAAACAACGATCGCTACGATCATGCTCAACGATCAGATTGTTGGAGGAATTTGAGATTTCAAATATTGCTGCTTTGAGTTGCAGATTGCAGATCAACCTCTGCCTAACACAACGATCGCTACGATCGTACACAACGATCAGATTGCGGGATCGTACACAATGATCAGATTGTGGGATCATACACAACGCTCAGATTGTGGGAGTAATTTGAGATTTCACATACTGCTGCTTTGAGCGATCTGACTGCACTAGGTAGAGGGACAGATTATTGTTCAAAAATCATCTCCTAGTTCTAAAGGGAGAGGTTTTAGCTGCAGCTGTAAGTGACACATTATTGTTCAAAAAGCATCTCCTAGTTTATTTGATTTTAATTTATTTTCCCTATCCCCATTTTTTTGTAGGGCACTTGCCCCACTCTTACCCCCATTTTACTTCCTTTTGCAGCCCTCTAGTACTTGCCAGGACTTTGTTACAGCCATTTTTGTGCCTAAAAGTTCGGGTCCCCATTGACTTCAATGGGGTTCTGGGTCCGGGATAACGTTCGGGCAACGTTTCGCAGCCGAACCTGGACTTTTTCCCAAAGTTCGGACGGACCCGCAGAACCCAAACATCCAGGTGTTCGCTCAACTCTAATCATTAGGCAAACTTCCCCAAACCCTCAGGCATAGCAACCTTGACAAGAGATTCATACTGGCATGCGTATTTTAGGATATATCCTGTGGTATCCCCCCCCCAGTGAAACTGAAGTTCAGGATCCGATGCCCTCTGCTGGATAGAAAGCCATCCAGCAGTAGACAAACCCCTCAAAACATAAACTATGTAGAAACATCAACCTTTGGGGAAATGCAGTACTGAGAAATGAAACGCCATCTAAAATTTCTAGAGATTTTTGTCGAACCATTCAGAAGCCTCCCCTGGATTGGTGAAGAATTTCACAGCTCCCTTTTGTACTCAGAGTTTATTTGGATATAACATGCTGTATTGTATTTCCTTCTCCCGGAGCTTTTTGCGGACATCATTAAAGGATCTGCGCCTTCTCTGCGTTTCCGCAGAAAGGTCTGGAAAAAGCATAATTTGTGCATTTTCAAATTTCAATTCCTGATACTTCCTCGTTTCCGCCAGTATCATATCTGAATCTGACCAGGAATGGCCTAGGCAGCGCTCCCTGAGGGCGAGCCACCGCTGGCACGCAGTGAGCCCTTTCCACTACATAGGTGGGGGGTAAATTTTCAAAGGCAAGGAGCTGTTTAAACAATTGATCCGCAAATATGACAGTTTTGTCCCCTCAGCCCCCTCAGGTAGTCCAACCACTCTTACATTGTTCCGTCTTTGATGGTCTTCCACGTAATCAGCACATTCCTGCAGGGCCTTCACCATGTCCTGTAGTGCAGATAGCTGGTTACCCTGGGGGTGAGACAAATCTTCCACCTCCAATAGCCTCTCCTCCGCTGTGGTAAGTGGTCCTCAGACCATATCCATACCCTGCCAGAATAGGGCGCACTCTGAGGACAGATAGTCAATACATCCCATCAGCTCTGCTTTGCTCTCCCTTATGGCCTCCAGTATGGGTCTAGTAATCGCCTCTCTCTCTGCTGCAAGTCCCATGGTGATGTCTACCTCCTCTTCGGCTCCAGGAGTGTTAGGAATAGCTAATGGACTCTTTTGCGCATATGCACATTTGCGCGCCTGTTCGTGCACAGGCGCCGGAAACGGTGCCAAACGGCTCTATTTGGGCTGATTGCACCCAGTAGCAAGTGCTGTCTGATCTACAATGTGTGAGTTTGTTCCTGTGAGAACCGTAACCTGTTTATCTGTTCCTGTGACCCGGCCTGTCCCCACCTTGTCTGATCTCTGCCTGCACCGACCCCAGCTTGCCTACGAACACTCTCCTGCCTGATCCTCGTGTACCTCTGTACGACCCTGCCTGGACCTGACCATCCACCTGCCTGCTCTTTCTGTACCACACCGCAAGCCCATTCACGACTCGGCCTGTACGACCACACTTCAGTTGCACGAGTTGCCCCACGGACTTCCTACCACCACCAGTGACCCAGTCTGAACCTCGTGAAATCCTGCACTCCTGAGCCACCTGTCTGCTCTACCAGGGGCTCCCCAGTCAGGGGGTAGTAAGGGAGGTTGCCTACTGCATAAGTCAGACTCTTCCACCAGGTACATGACACGGAGCTTCCACACGTGCAGGCTGCTCCATCCTCTCTGCTGTTTGGTGAAGAGTGAGGTGAAGCCAGTGTTTCCCATGGAGCGAATCTGCCATTGTGCCTGCAATGCCTATAGCACCTGTTGGGCTTGCATCGCTTTCCTAGACCTTTTAACCACTGAGTTTGGCATCCATGGAATAAGGGGGTGATGCTATTTCTTGAGGTGATGTAGATACTTGGAGAATATCACATATATCACTCCTAAACTGGATAGTTTCTCAGGATTGATCGGAGCTCTGGAGAAACACTTGCTGCTGCGATCACATCCGGTCACAGCCCCCTCGAAAAATGTAATTTATACTTCTCTTATCCCTTTGAAATTGCTGAATATGATATCACCGTCTTTCCAGGAAACTTCATGGGGAATGCAGAGCAAGTCAACTCTAAAAAACAAACACATTCCAGCCCAATTCAAGAGAATCTTTGTGCATTCCCCCGGACTCACTGGACGAAGTTTGACATCACCCTTGCTTAGGCACCATGGGTGGAAGATGGGTAAGCTAAATATAAAATATAACATTATTGTTTAGAGGTAACTTTTACACCTAACAGCAGGTGATGTTACAGGGGAAGTAGGCTTGAACAGTATAGGAGCAC
The DNA here is from genome assembly GCA_018402905.1 of Glandirana rugosa. Lineage (NCBI taxonomy): Eukaryota > Metazoa > Chordata > Amphibia > Anura > Ranidae > Glandirana > Glandirana rugosa. Next base: position 248,836 of record BLSH010187565.1, on the reverse strand, counting down.
CTTGAATTTATCTACAGGATCCACGTTATTTCTGGTATTGCAGTTCAGAAAACTAGAGGTTACTTTTTTCTGATATTTGAAACCCTGGCAAAAGATACCATTCCCAGACTATAACCTTATCTGAAAACCCTAAAACTTTGTTTCTTTAGCTTCAAAGCTTATTGTACATGTTTCTAAGGTCATACTTCATGGCAAGCTTTATAGTTTGAGGCATTCAATGTAAAAATTGCAGCCTTTACACAATATAGAGCTAAGTTGGTTATGGAGAGAAAATATTTTGTCAGTTAGATGGGGGTCATGATGGGCTTTATTGCGGGCGTCTAGGTTTTTGATTTGATCTATGAGAGAGGAGATTTGCTGCGTGCTTCTCTTCCTCTCGTGGGTGATAGTTTGATAAGTTTGCCTCTAAGATAGACTTTGCGGGTATTCCACAAGAGGGTAGAGTTTGTGTCAGGATTATCATTAGCTTGAAATAAAAAATCAATGTCAGATTCTATTTGTTTTTGGATCTTTTGGTTCATTAAGGCCTCATACACATGGATGTTTCTAAAAACATAAACAAAATGTCAGGCCCGAAGTCAAGGAAAAAAAAAACAGCGTTTTTCGGCGTTATGCATCGGCATTAGTGAGCGTCCGTGTCAATAGGCGTTTTTTAAAAAAAATCATCCCTCTGCTATTTTTCAACCTAAAAACGTTGGCGTCAAAAAACGCCGGTTAATGCCGGTACAGTATTACTTGGCGTTAGTTGGCTTTTTGTGGCGTTGGCGTCAAAAAACAACAAAATGTTACAGCCTCAGAATGCGCTGGCCATGGGTTCTAGTTTCAGCTCACTAACGCCGACGCCATTTACAGCTCAAAAACGTCTGCGTTTTTATGGGGCCATTGACTAACATGGAAACGCAAAAAACGCCACAAAATGCCGGCGTCAAAAAACGTCTGTGTGTATGAGGCCTTAAAGGGAAGGATTAAGCTTCCAGGGAGACGGAGAGCTGGTTGCCTTAGAGAGGAGTATTTCAATGAATATAGGTGTGTGACTCGTCCAAGTGATCACTCCAATTGAGGATGCAAAGATGCAATTCTGGAGTATACCCCATGAGCAGGGGAATAGTAGGTATAGTCTTTTGGTCATGGGCACAGTCTCATTGCCATGGGCACAGCACCAGACATCGTAAAATTTCTCAGAGGCTTGAAAAGAATTTAGTAATGTAGAGGTTTTCTGGGCAGGGTTCATGGAATACATAGATGGATCAATCACTTCATTAAAGTCTCCACATAGGATTAGTGGATGAGCTCTATGTGTTTGGAGTTTACTTACAATAGCACCGTAAAATTTTGGTGTGGGAGTATTTGGGATGTATACATTTATTATGGTCAGTGGAGAGTTAATAAAGGATGCAGAGAGGATCAGGAAGTGGCCACTAGGATCTGCGTCCACCGAATGAAGCTGGAATGTTGCAGATGCTTTCATCTCTTTCATGACTCTTCTTTTCTTCGAGTCCGCTCTAGCCAGGAAGATGTGGGGAAATTTTGGGTGGCTACATTGTGGGGATTTGTTAAGTGCAAAGTGAGTTTCCTGAACACAGATAACATCACATTTAAAGCATAGGGTCTCCTTTCGGAGTATGGAATGTTTGTAGGGGCTATTTAACCCTTTTTCATTAAGAGAAAACACTTTGATCGACATTGTGAGGGGTGTAAGTATGCCATTTTGTGTGTGTATCACTAGTTCAAGCAACACAAAGGGCCAGACCTTTTTCATGACATTAACATGACAGAGATGAGCCGAACACCACCCGCCCCGGTTCGGTTCGCACCAGAACACCGCAAACAGGCAAAATGCAAACCCTATTAAAGTCTATGGGACACTAACATGAAGAATCAAAAGTGCTAATTTTAACCACTTCAGTCCCGGTAGGATTTCACACATTAGGACCAGAGCACTTTTTGCGATTCGGCACTGTGTCATGCGACGTTGTACCCAAACAAAATTGGTGTCCTTTTTTTCCCACAAATAGAGCTTTCTTTTGGTGGTATTTGATCACCTCTGCGTCACTTCTGATCACCGCTATAAACAAAAAAAGAGCAACAACTTTGAAGATAAAACAATATTTTTTAATTTTTGCTATAATAAATGTCAAAAAAAAAATATAATAAAAACAAATGTATTCATCAGTTTTGGCCAATATACAGGATATATACTTCTACATTTTTGTGGTAAAAAAAAATCGCAATCAGCGTTTAATGATTGGTTTGTGCAAAAGTTGCCACATTTACAAACCATGAGAATTAATTTATGGCGTTTTTACTATTTTTTTTTTTTTCTTACAAGTAATGGCAGTGATCTGTGATTTATTTATCGGGACTGAGATATTGCGGCGGACATGTCTGACATTTTTTACACGTTTTTCGGACCATTGACAGTTATACAGCGGTCAGAAATTTAAATAGCCACTCATTATTGTATAAATGTCATTTGCAGGGAAGGGGTTAACCTGCAGGGGGCAATGAAGGGGTTTGGGCTGCCAGCGGCATAAGAGATCTAACTGATCCCAAGTACAGGGATCAGTAGATCTCTGTCATGCCACTTGACAAAGCAGGGAACAGCCGTGTTTACATCAGTGGTTCCCTGCTTTTCTGCTCTAACAGGCAATCGTGGGTCGCTGGCAGACATTGAGTCCGCCCGACCCGCAGCCCCGCTTAGGGAGCGTGCAGCGGGCATGAGAGCGCGGCAGCACGCGCACGCCCATAGCTAGATTGTCGTTTATTGACGGTGATTCACGCTGCACTGCCGACTTGCAGCAGTAAATCTATGCTACACGGTTTCTAAGTGGCTTATTTGCAAGTTATTGCCATAAGAATGGTATGGGGACCCGGGTACTGTCGTAGAGGACATGTATCAATGCAAAAAAAAGTTTTTAAAAGGATTGTTTTTTCAGGAGCAGTCATTTTAATAATGCTTAAAATGAATTAATAAAAATTAAATATTCGTTTAAATATTATGCCTGGGGGGTCCCCTTAGTCTGCCTGTAAAGCGGCGCATCTGTGCATTGTGTAGAACAGGGCCAATGCAATAATGACATTTCTAAACATAAAATGTAATTTAAACTTGCTCACGGCTGTAATGTATTGCTGGCTCCCGGCAATATAGATGAAAAATCACTGAAAAAATGGCGTGGGGTCCCCTTCCAGTCCATACCAGGTCCTTTGAGTCTGTTTTAGATCTTAAGGGAGCTCCATGCCAAAATTAAAAAAAAAATGACTTGGGGTCCCCCCCAAAATCCATACCAGACCCTTATCTGAGCATGCAGCCTGGCAGTGCAGGATGGGGGGGATGAGTGAGCGCCCTCCTCCTGAAACATACCAGGCCACATCATGCCCTCAACATGGAGGTGTGGGTGCTTTGGGACAGGGGGGCTCTGCATCCCCCACCCCAAAGAACCTTGTCCCCATGTTGATGGGGACAAGGGCCTCTTCCTGACAACAGTGGCCGGTGGGTCTGTGGGTGGGGGGTTTATTGGAATCTGGAAGCCCTCTTTAACAACATGGCCCCCCAGATCCCGGCCCGCCCTATGTGAACGGGTATCAGGTACATTGTACCCCTACCCGTTCACCAAAAAAGTGTCAAAAAAGTAAAAACCACAGGAGACCGTTTTGGACAATTCCTTTATTAGAAAAGAAAAAAATGTATCCCACAATGTAATCCACGTCAATCCTGGCACCCGACGGTCTGCAAAATAGAAAAACCAAAAAAGCTCCTCCTCGATGGGAGGGCTGCCCCCAACTGCTGTCTTTCTCGGTTTGACAGCTCTTATATAGGCAAGGGCAGAGCCACCCAGTGATGTAATTTGATCATCCTGCCCCCTCTGGTGTCACATGGCGTTGCATGGCGTCATAAGGGGGTGGGGTCATTCAGTTATGTCACTTACGTTCGACTCGAACATCGGATCATCCCTAGTTATACACATAGGTGTCATACCTGAGAGAGAGGAAAGGAGGAAACAAAGGGGTGTAAAGTGTAAGAAAAGAAAAATAAGCGAGAATACAGCAATGAACAATTATGTACATGGTATGCTTCAAATGGGGGAGGAGAATGAAAATGGTACTGTGAAAGGCAGAGCAGAGAGGAAAAAAAAAGAGGTGTGAAACCACTGAACAGTCAGTAAACACAGGAGGCTGTTAACAAAGGCACGCAGCCCTTAGATCAGTGGTTCTCAACACCGGTCCTTGGAACCCACTAACAGGTCAGGTTTGCAGGATAACTGAAATGCATCACAGGTGATATCATTTGCTGCTCAGTGATTGCAGTATTCTAGTCTGCATCTCCCCAAGTTAATACTGAAAATCTGGCCTGTTGGTGTGTCCCGAGGACTGGAGTTGAGAACCACTGCCTTAGATTGTGCCAGAGTAGGAGGCTGTGAGTATATTTACTTGTTGGTGACAGTACGCTAGTCTCCATTCACTAATCTGGCTCCTCCTTGGGTGGGGGCTCCTGCTTTGGGTGTGGGAATTAGGCCCCAGTTGTGGAGCTGCTTTAGGATGGTTGTGTTTTTCCCTGATATGTGTTGGAGAATTTGATGGGGAAGCCCCATTTGTATGGGATTCTGTGTTGCTGCAGGATTTTAGTGACAGGTGTGAGACCCCTTCTCTTTTGTGCCGTGGCAGCAGAGATTTCAGAATAGATGGCAAGATGGCCATAAGGTTCCAGGAGGGAAGGCATGGATTTTGATGTCTGTAAAATCTTCTTTCGCTTGGGGAAATGAGTATGGACCTCCTTAGGTTTGTCTGACAGAATATGTCGGGGTAAAGATTCTGTGGGCCCTATCAATCAATAGATCTTGTTCTGAGAAGGATGGTACAAGGGCTTTGAATAGGTGTTGCAAGTATTGCAGCTCTTGGGGTGCCACTGACTCAGGGATCCCACATATTTTTAGATTGTTTCTGCGGGAGCGATCTTTGAGATCTGCAAATTTAATCTGAATGCATTGAACCTCGGTTGCCTGCTCCCTGTGTGCATTCACTAATTCATTGTAGGCATCTGTGAAATCAGATCTCCACTTTATCAGTGTGATCCCCCAAATCATCTACCTGCGTTTGGATATGGGAGATTGACCCATTTAGATCTTTTTGTATGCATTTTTTCAGGGTCATGAGCATCAACTTCAATGTGTGCTCTGAGACTGCATTGTCAGATGCAGGCAAATCTGCCAGAGAATCCCCTCTATCATCATCATCATCTCCTTCATCCTTAGCTGTATGAAACTGTAAGGATTTCTTGCTTACCGGTGCTGTGTGGCTTGGTGAAGTGAAAGGCAATGAGCCTTTTTGTTCCCATCTTTGCATCCAAAACTTTTAGGGCTGCTGCAATCCATGTGGCAGGAGTCCTTTTGAGCAGAGCGGGGCAGGGAAGCATGTGAGGCAGCACTGCCTCTGTGTCCGGCGCCATTTTGGGAGCTGTGTGGCCGTGAGCCGCCGAAGTACCCAGTAAGCTGACGAGGCTCCAGCAGCTTATTATTCCTCTTGCGTGACATCCTTGCTTGTTCCTTTGTAAGAAGGGAGCAGTATTGTGCTGTGTGCGGGGGTGAGTGCTGGTGGTAATCATTGCTTTTTCTCCTCGTGCAGTGGACTGAGTGGATCTTTGGTGTCAGTTGGGGGAATAGTGTCCCATCTTTGGTGCTAGTGGGAGGAATAGTGTCCCATCTTTGTTGTCAGTAGGAGGGATAGTGTCCCATCACTGGTGTCAGTGGGATGAATAACGTCCCATCTTTGGTATCAGTGGGGGGAATAGTGCCCCATCATTGGTGTCAGTGGCAGGAATAGTGCCCCATCATTGGTACCAGTAGAAGGAATAGTGCCCCATCATTGGTGTCAGTGGGAGGAATCATGCCCCATCATTGGTATCAGTGGAAGGAATAGTGCCGCATCATTAGTATCAGTGGGAGGAATAGTGCCACATCATTGGTATCAGTGGGAGGAATAGTGCCCCATCATTGGTATCAGTGGGAAGAATAGTGTCCCATCATTGGTATCATTAAGAGGAATAGTGCCCCATCATTGGTATCAGTGGGGGGATTAGTGCCCCATCACTGGTGTCAGTGGAAGGAATAGTGCCGCAATGTTGGTGTCAGTAGGAGAAAAGGTGCCCTGTTATTGGTGTTACCACAAGCAATTATTCCTCACTGTTGTTGTCAGTGGAAGGAATAGGGTCTTGAATCAATGGGAGGAAAAATATCCCAAGTCCCATATAGAGGCAAGCAAAGGGCCGCATCTGGCCCCTGAGCTGCAGTTTGGAGTCCACTGCTCTAGATCATTACCTGGAAAACTTGGAATGGACTTGTAACCAAAAAGGCATTTGATTTCTGTATTTAATGTTTAACTAAGAGAGTACAATCAAGTCTTCTGCACCATTGAATTTATGTTAATATAATAATAAGAAAAGATTGAAATTTGGGCTTATCAAAAACTCTTACTGATTGGTAAGTCGTTTACTTGAGATTCCATTTGAAACCATCAGTATGCCATTTTATATTTAATTTACATCAGTTAAATAATAATCATTTTAGTGTAAGGGACTGAGTCTATAGTTTCCTTTTAAAAGGGTAGAATTATGTCATCAGCATGTTTAAAGTGCAATCAAGACCATACAGTCTTCTGGCACTTAACTTGTGGTAGATTTGATTACCTCATTTTAATCAGAAATAACATACTGAATAGAATAGAGTGAGCTATCCTAGTATCCAAATCAGAATGGGTTCTGAAGCATCACATTTACACCTTTTGGGAAAGTTCTATAAAAAAAATCTAAAGTAATAATATAATAAAAGGTTCATGTCTCCTATTGACTATTATGGCCATGTGAACCACAAACAAACATAGCACCATGCTTGAGCCAAATAAGCAAAAAACCAAGCAACCACAAGTATGTCCAAATATTTCTAAAATTACAAATTCCAAAATGTCATCCTAAATGCTATACATACTGCACAACCACTAGCCTTTGCCTATAGCTCTACTTTAAAGTCTCTTTAAAAAAAAAATAATAACAAACATGCTTACCTGCTCTGTGCAGCTCTTTTGCACATAGCAGCCCTGACCCTCCTCTACTCAGGTAGGGACCTCCTGACCTCTCCCTACTGCTCAGTGGCCCCAGAACAAGCAGCTTGCAAAAGGGACACCGAGGCAGGTTCACTCCAATGCTGGGTGCTGTGTGTCCATTCACACACAGAGCCATGACTCGGCCCTGCCCTTTCACTCTCCTGATTGGCTCAGTGACTGTGATTGACAGCAATGGGAGCAGAGTCCCCGGAGAGCTAAGGCACCCATGGGCATTGCTGGATCGTGATGGGGCTCAGGTAAGTATTAGGGGAACTGGGGGGGATGCTGTACAGAGAGTCCAAAGAGAGTCCTGTCAGAAGATGGCATAGAGTCAGCGACCACCACCCCCCCTTCCCCCAACACATCTGTATCTAGAGCAAGAGAATATTTTTGTTTGTTTTTTTAAGAACTTGATGGACAGGGTATTTTTTTTTTTTCAAAATGATTCGGTAACTACATGAAAGTTATGTCCAAACATCCTTTACCAAAAAAACTTTAAAATATGACAAAAATGTACATATTTTTTAGTATTTTTCATATCATTCCGTATATTGGGAATTTTGTCTCATTGTACATGGCTGGGATTGTAAAGCTAGGCTTTTTTTTTGTTATGAAAATAACAAGCCTGCCATAGTTATCTGCTCTGTGCAATTGTGTTGCACAGAGCAGCCCCAAGCCTCCTCTTTTCGGGTTCCACACCAGCAGTCCTGGCTCCACCCCCCAATGCCTCCATAGCTCATGCATGTTTGCTCCCAAGTCCTGCTCTGCCAAAGAACAAGAAACATAAGATACACAGAATGGGGCTCAGCCCCGCCCCCTGCTCTGATTGAAAGCAACAGGAGCCAATGGCTTTTGCTTCTGTATCTGAGCCAATGAGGAGCCGAGAGAGCTTCAGCTCTTGTGCACGTCACTGGATTGAGAATGGCTCAGTTATATATTTAGGGGGGTCTATGGAGGTAGCTGCATGTAGAAGGTTTTTTTTTTTTTACCTTAATACATAAAATGCAGTAAGATAAAAAAACTTCTCCATTTATAACCATTTTAAGTAATTTAGGCACAATGCCAAACATACAGAAACATCCGATATACAGTTGTGTTCAAAATGATTCAACCCCCAATGCTGTAAATGGTTTTAGGGAATTTAGTGTACATTTGTAATTGTATTCTGAATGAAATCCTACAAGGCCTTCTTAAAGAACCATATGCAACTAAAATGACATCAATTAGTTTTGTAATACAGTAGTAAATGTTTCTTTTGTGAATTCTTCATTGACATAATTATTCAACCCCTTAAAGATCAGTTACTTCTTAAGTGTTTTCTTTGTGAATGATGACATAATGTTTTGATTAACTACAGTAAAATCAACGTATACCAAGAAATTCTTCCGGAACATCCTAAAGTAAGTCTTATGTTAATGTTTACATGTGATTTAAGGGATTTTGGTAAATGTCGTAACCCCCAACTTAGTAAAACTTGTGTTGACATATAGCCTACAAAGACATACAAACCGTAACACGGATTTAATGAATTTTACCAATATTTACCTCTTCAAAAAAATAGAATGACGTAAAATACATAATTCCATTTTTTTTTTTTTGGAAGATGTACGT
>BLSH010187565.1:198146-214944 GCA_018402905.1 Glandirana rugosa | reverse complement strand
TGCCCTTCCTGTGAAGAGTAATCACCTGTTCTCTTGTCTTCCTGGACCATTCTCTTGACCTCACCATGTTTGTAACCACACCAGTAAATGTCTAGGAGGAGCTGAGTATCACAGTCATTTTAAAGCTGCCTAATTGGTGCTTATTAGGCTTTATTGCTGCTCCCTGATATCCACAGGTGTTTTCAATGCCTGATTGAAAACACTTCATTGAACCTCTGTTCTTCAGAGTGGTAGTCTTTAAGGGGTTGAATAATTATGTCAATGAAGAATTCACAAAAGAAACATTTACTACTGTATTACAAAACTAATTGATGTCATTTTAGTTGCATATGGTTCTTTAAGAAGTCCTTGTAGGATTTCATTCAGAATACAATTACAAATGTACACTAAATTCCCTAAAACCATTTACAGCATTGGGGGTTGAATCATTTTGAACACAACTGTATAAAGAGGCTGGAAGAGCCCAGGGAGAGTATTTTTTACCCCAGACTTGGGCTTTCATTAAAAAAAAAATCAGACTTTTATGCAAGGTTCACACATATGCGCTTTTGCGGGCTGCATGTGTGCGGACACAGCAGTCCATTCAAATGAATGGGCTGCTGGGCCTGTGTTTCCACAAAGAAAAGGTGCATGCATCTTTTTAAAAACACTGCCGCAGGGAAATTGCATGTTCTTTTTGACCATGCGATTTCCCTGCAGGTCCCGCACACGCACTGATTTTACATGCGTGGGGGTGCCTTTCAGAATGAATGGCAGCCCTGCATGTTTTCACAGAGCAGTGTATTTTTACTACAGGTGGTTGCGTGTGTGGGAATCCCTGCAATTCCTGCAGCTGCAGCCACACGCAGAAGTGTGAACCTAGCCAAAATGTTGTGCGCTAAATAAACTTCCATTGCATCTTAAGGATTGTAGACTGGCAACACCTTGCCCTGTAAAAAGATGTCTGTTTCTTCACATAACATCTGACAGGAGAGGATCCCTATGTTGCTAGCTAGCAAGGCTATGCGGGACTGGGACCTGCTGAGGTACTTGCCTGATGGTGACAACTACACATATACTGCACCTTAATTCTTGGACAATGTTCCAAGGAAAGGAAAAGTTCCTTTGGCTGCCTAAGATGCTTGTTAATATCTTTCAAGAATTAGATCACCTATGGTCACTGTATGCTATGAATAAAATCAAATAAACAAGGCAACTTCTATAACTTTACTTTGTCTAATCAACTAATCTTTTAGCTTGTGAAGGTAATTGCTATTGCACGCACTGTATGCTTCTTGAGTACACTTGATAGGGGGCATTAATAGACTTTTGCCACATGCATATCATCTGCTAATACATTCAGAATCCAAAATCACTTTTTATTTGGATAGCTAGTGCAGCTGAAAGACCGCTTCTTCTCTACCTCCCGCTAGCATTCAGCTGCTGCAAGAGGAAAATACAGGGATCGGAATCTGTAAAAGCCGACCCAGCTGTCTCTCCTGTTCCTGCCCTTTCTTCAGCTGACGCCCCCTCCGCCCCCCTTCTCTGGTCTCCCTGCAGCGCTCACCTTCTCTTCCTGGCTAGCTGTGCAGTGTGGGCTGAATAATGACAATATCTTCAGCACAGAGAAGCTCATCGTACAATTCGGAAGACAGCCACACAGAGTTGTAACATAACCTTCCCCGGATTCCCCACAGCAGCAGACAGGATGGAGAGCAGGGGAGGAAAAGACCAGGAGAATGAGTGTCGGGGAAGTTTGTGTTACAACTCTGTGGGGCTGTCTTCTGGATCATACAATGAACTTCTCCTTGCTGAGGATATTGTCATTATTCAGCCCGCACTGCACAGCTAGCCAGGGAGAGGAGATGAGCACTGTGGGGAGACTCTCTTGAATCTCTCCACTGATCCCTGCTGAGCAGGTGGGTGACAGGTCTGTGTCCACACCACCTATGCAGAACAGACACAGCCCGTTTTCCTCTATGGGATGTGGGATGTAAACGGACTGCCTATCCGTTTACATCCAACTGTCATCCAAACCACCGGACAGATGGGGAACAGATCGTCCCTGTATATTTTTACCGGATATGATCAGTTTGGATGTCAGCGGGTATCAACGGACACAAGTCCATTTACATGCGCCAGTTCATAGAGGGCAGTGGAGGATCCTTCTAAAAAACTGACAGGCAGACCTGATCGGTCCACCCATGTGAAAGGGGCCTTACACTGCCAAATTGCTGAATCCTGGAGAAGCCACTATCCATGGGCGTAGCATCAGGGGTCGCAATGGTAACCCCACTTACGCTCCCGTGGTGCCTCCCTGCAGCACTAGACAGGAGACTTTGCATTACACCACCCCACATGGCTTCATCTGGAGGAATAAAACATGAATATGGGTGTAACATGTAACATGTTATGAAAGGTGAACTTATCCTTTAACTTCTGACTGTGAATTGGCTCCTGATTTATTACCACACATGGTAGTCTGACCAAATAATATCAACCTTGACCTGTTTTTGGATCTGACTTTATTTTATAATTTGAAACCTCAAATATTATAATGTCTTCCTGTTCCATACATCACCTTTTTTTTTTTTTCCTGCTCTCTTGCCAATACATTGTGGTCTCCAGGGGACTGTGACTTGCGAATCACTACATAGGCCAACCCATTCCTCTTGCAGGAGGCTCTTACAAGCACTAGATGCCTAAGGCTTTATGTACACTACAGCTCTTAAACTTGAGTTTAGGAGCTTTTGTTGTTTTTTGCCAAAGCTCCTAAACTCAACTCCATAAAAACCTATGTGTGCATATACACATAGGCTTTTAGGATTGTTTAGGAGCTTCTGCAGTTAGAGGAGGTTCAACCACCCTCTCCTGAATGCAGAATAATCGTGTTCTGGATAGGAACAATTTAACTGTCGGCTACAAATCACTGTAAAATCGTGGCATGATGTTCCACAATTTTGCCGCATTTTGTGTTTTCCTGCGGCCGGCGGTCCTAATAGGATATGTGTGCGTGAAGCCTTAGACTTTCGCCCCAGAAAAGCCCTTGCACAATCCTGATGGTGCCTGATCCATGCTTATCTTAGCCTGGACGACTTATTGTTTTATTCCGTACCAAGTACTGCCAGACATGGTATACTTCTGGAAATCATGTAGTGTGTTTTCTCAACCCTGAACTGAGCTGTTATTTTTGTTCATTTTCACATTAAAAATAAATTATCTTTAATGAAATGTGCCCCGTCTTTGGCTGCTGTAGTGTTTGTTACATACCCTACTTTTACTCAAGCAGCAGTCATTACTAATGGTATTACTTTCACTTTTTACATGACAGTTTCATTTTGTCAATGGTTGTTAATGACACCAGTGAGTGCAAGCACCTTCGAGTCCTTAACAATCATTGATGTCACTGACCCCCCCAAATTTGTCCCAGTTATGTCATCGACCGTATATGGTCATGTCCATATATATAGTCATTGATGTCATCCAGGAGACCTGCCCCTTTGTATATGTCAGCTGTCATCATTCACACCTGCCATTTGGCACATGGGAAGAGTTTGAAAAAGATGTGTGTTGGAGGGTGGCTTTTGTTTTTCTCTTATGGTGAGATCCAGACTGACATAAACGTTGTGATACAATTTTTGAGAGTTTTTTTTTATAAAAGTACTACTTAGTGTTTACAATTTTTGGTGTATGAGTAGGGGTATTATGTATATATCAAATGGAGGGGCCAGTATCTGGGAGGCCCCTTATTGTTAAAGGGTGCTTCCGGATTCAGATAAGTCCCCCTCCCAGTTTTGCTCATCACTAATTATTACCTTGAATCCACTTAACTGTCTGCATCAGTATGTCTCTAATACTGAGCTGGCAAAGATTAATCCCTGCACAATTTTGCATGTCGTTGGTGCTGAAGACAGTCATATTTCATTAACATACAAGTTTACTCTACAGTGCAATTATAGAAATCGTCATGTACTTGCAGGAACGGGGTAATAAACAAGCATGAAAATATCACATTTCAGTCAGATTACATGTCACTTATTATGTCGTTCAAACTGATATGAGTTAAAATGTTCACAGTATAATAAGCCTCATACAAAAATGCAATGAAAAATCATAGCTCTGACACATCTGTGTCTTAAGCTACAGACTTGCTATCTGACAAGAGAAAACATGCTTTTCCACTGATGGGAGCTCTGAGATGAGTATTCTCTGAACTCACCCCTATCCAAACTCATAACTAGCACTATTTTTTTCCAGCTTTACATATGTTTCTATGTTATCTAACAATGCTCTTTTGGTCAGTTTTCACTTTGCATCAGTTTAGAGCTGATCTGTGTAAATCACCTTTTAGCCCAAATAGCTTTACAAGGTGTAATATGGTCTGCCAAGTAATATATGTCCAACCACACTACTTTTTAGTAACATATTCTCATATGTAATTAAAGGTTCCAGACCACAGTCAGCACAGTCCAGCTGGAATCTCATTGTTTTCTCCCATCACAGTCTCTTCACAAATTTTGGCGTAATAATGTGGGTGTAACGCGGTGCCCATTTACTCATCATGCTAAGATGCAGGTGCAGGCCCCTTTAACTCCATTTCTTACAGCCCAATGGACATGATAAAGCAGTATGAATTACTCAGCTTCCCTCCCTTAAAAATACCACACTTGATAAGGCAATGGTAGCTGCCTGGGTAAGTGATCTGCTGTCAAGTGAGGGATAATACCTCCCAGCTTTTCCAGAAGACCCAACTACTGTGGGAAACACCTTCCTGACTGCTACCAGAATGGGGTGGCCCCTCCTTTTGGCCCTTGGATTCTCCCAACTGTTCACCTGTATTACCATCTACCCTAGATTTTACTATAGGAATGTAGTTTATGAAGATAATTGCAAGTAGCTACAGTATCGCACAAAAGTGAGCACACCACTCAAATTTTTGTGAATATTTTATTATACCTTTTCATGTGACAACACTAAAGAAATTACAGTTTGTTACAATGTAAAGTAGTGAGTGTACAGCTTGTATAACAGTGTAAATGTGCTGTCCCCTCAAAATAACCTAACACACAGCCATTAATGTCTAAACTGCTGGAAACAAAAGTGAGTACACCCTTAAGTGAAAATGTCCAAATTGGGCCCAAAGTGTCAATATTTTGTGTGGCCACTATAATTTTCCAGCACTGCCTTAACTCTCTTGGGCATGGAGTTTACCAGAGCTTCACAGGTTGCCACTGGAGTCCTCTTCCCCTCCTCCATGATGACATCACGGAGCTGGTGGATGTTAGAGACCTTGCGCTCCTCCACCTTACATAGTTATGCATTACGTAGTGAGTGCATGCACCTTCTGTTTGAGGATGTCCCACAAATGCTCAATAGGGTTTAGATCTGGAGACATGCTTGGCCAGTCCATCATCTTTACCCTCAGCTTCTTTATCAAGGCAGTGGTCATCTTGAAGGTGTTTTTGGGGTCGTTATCATGTTGGAATATTGCCCTCTCTGAAGGGAGGGCATCATGCTCTTTTTCAGTATGTCACAGTACATTTTGGCATTCATGGTTCCCTCAATGAACTGTAGCTCCCCAGTGATGGCAGCACTCATGCAGCCCCAGACCATGACACTCCCACCACCATGCTTGACTGTAGTTAAGACACACATGTCTTTGTACTCCTCACCTGGTTGCCGCCACAAATGCTTAACACCATCTGAACCAAATAAGTTTATCTTGGTCTCATCAGACCAAAGGACATGTGTCACACACCTGGTGGTGGAGTCTGACTTGTGCAGGAAACAACCACTCTTGCGCACCTGATTCGGGGACCCCTGGTAGAGCAGACAGTAGGTCGGGGAGTGCAGGATGGCACGAGGGCTGGATGGCCACTGATGATGCTGTGAGATCTCAAGCAGTTGTGCAGGTCAGAAGAGTGGTGGTACAGGCAGGGTTGGCAACTGGCTGGCGGTGCGGTATAAGGGATCAGGCAAAAAAGTGGTCAAGTTCAAGCAAAGTTCATAACCGGGCTGGCAGCAGAGGTGCAGTGGGATCAGACAATCGGATGGTCGAGGCTAGCCGAGGTCGGTGCAGGCAGATAGCAGCAGGTCAGGTCAAGCTGGGTCTAAACAGGAAACAGGAAGTAACGCAGGAACTGGAAAACAGGAACAGAGCTGGGGCTCACAGGTACTCAGACACTGTAGAACAGACAGCACCGGCTACAGGGATCAAGTAGCTTAAATAGGCCATTTGGCACCAATGCCGGCACACACGCATGCGCGCATGGGTGCGCACGCACACGCTATGTGCGCCCATGCACAGGCTTTCCAGGGGCCACGACAGCTTCCTTACATTGCCCCCCCAAGGGGCAGCCTCTGGATGCCCAATCTGGCAACTTTGGCAGGATTGCCATCCTTGAATGCTTGGATACATTCATCTGCATGAAGGTTGGCTTCGGGCTCCCAGGAGCTCTCCTCAGGGCTGTACCCCTCCATTTCACCAGATACTGGATCCCGCCACCCCTCCTCCTGCTTTCCAGCATTGATTCGACTTCGAACTCCTCCTCCCCATCAATCACAATCGGAGAAATAATAGCTCTACATGGAAAGGGACCACCGGCTTCAACAATATGACGTGGAATACTGGATGTATCCGCAGGGATGATGGAAACTCAAGTTCGTATGAGACCTGATTGATCCACCTTTTGACTGGAAACCTTGGACCCAGTTTCTTGGATGGGCAGGCTAGTCTTAATTTTTTTGTTGACAGCCAGACTTAGTTACCCGGCTGGAGATCCAGTTCACCACACTTTGTCCTGTCATGCATGGCTTTGCTCTGTTCTTGAGTTTTTGCCAGTGTTTCCTGTAGTAATTTCCGGTTGGTTTGGAAGAACACGGTAGTTTCATGTACTGCTGGTGCCACACATACCACTGACAAGCTGGGAAGTACTGTAGGGTAAAAGCCCCGTAGTTAGCCCAGAATGGCAACTGTTTGGTCGTGGAGTGGATGGAGTTGTTATAAGCAAATTCCGCCAGCGGCAGCAGTGTGACCCAGTCGTTCTGTGAAAATGATGAGAAGCAATGGAGGTATTGTTCCAGGGTTTGATTTGTCCTCTCGGTCTGGCCATTGGTTTGTGGGTGATAGGCTAAGGAAAATGAAAGATCGATTTCTAGCGCAGAACAGAGGGCTCTCCAAAACCGTGACATAAACTGGACTCCTCAATCTGACACTATGTTATCCGTGATTCCATGCAACCTGACAACAAAGATTTCGGCAGTTTCTGTAGCAGTAGGAGCGCCCTTCATCAGGAGAAAGTGTGCCGTTTTAGTTAGTCGGTCAACAACTACGAAGATCGTGGTATGCCTTTTGGCTGGGGGCAACTCCACTATGAAGTCCATAGATATCTTGAACCAAGGCCATTCAGGTATAGGGAGAGGTTTCAACAACCCTCATGCCTTTGTTTTATCTGTCTTGTTCCTGGCACAGACAGAACAAGAACTGATGTATGCCCGGCAGTCCTCACTGATTAAAGACCACCAAAATGAGCGGAGCACACTTTCGGTGGTTTTTCGTGTGCCAAAGTGTCCGGCAAGCTTGTGATCATGATACAGTTTTAGAACAGCAGGGCGCTGTTCTTTTGGCATGAAGACTAGGTTATTGTGCCACCATAGACTATACTTTCAAGTTAGTCCCAGAATAGACAATCCAGAAGAGCCAGTGGAACTTATATGAATCTGTGAGAGCAGGTCATCTTGGGTTAGCAGGATGTTTCTGGACTGGAGAATAGTGTCCGGAGAGGCAGATGTTCCGGGTTCAGAGAACATTCGGGATAAGGCGTCAGGCTTGACATTCTTTGACCCTGGCCTGTATGTAAGATGAAATTGAAACCTGGAGAAGAAGAGGGCCCAGCGGGCCTGACGGGGCTTAAGTCTCTTGGCTGTCCTGAGATATTCCAGGTTTTTATGATCTGTATAGATCAGGATGGGGTGCTGGGCTCCTTCGAGCAGATAGCGCCACTCCTCAAGTGCCGACTTGATGGCAAGCAGCTCCCTGTCCCCTACATCATAGTTCTTCTCTGGGGCCGAAAGTTTGCTGGAGTTGCTGGAGGCAACAGGATGGAGTAGCACCTTTGCCCCTTGTCTCTGGGAGAGCACAACTCCAACAGCAGTCTCGGAGGCGTCTACCTCCAGAACGTAGGGTAGGGTGTTTGAGGATAGGTGTGGAAGCGAAAAGTACTTTTGGAGCCTGAAAGGCCTTTTGTGCCTCAGGTGTCCAGCGGTAGCGCTGGCTTTGCTTTGTGAGCTGGGTAATGGGGGCGATAATAGCAGAAAACCCCCTGATGAATCTTCAATAAAAATTAGAGAATCCCACGAAGCGTCGGACCCCTTTTTTATCCACTGGCGCTGGCCAATCCAGGATCGCTGAGACTTTTTCCTTTTTGCGGGTCCATGGTGACGCCTTTAACAGAGAGAATCAGCCCTAGGAAGGGGATACTGGAACGCTCAAAAGCGCATTTCTCCGCCTTGGCATAAAGTCTGTGTTGCCGCAAACGGCTCAGCACATTGCAGACCTTTTTGCGGTGCTCTTTCAGAGATGAAGAAAAGATCAGAATGTCGTTTAGATAAATGATGACAAAGGGATCCAGGTAGTCTCGGAAGATATCATTGACGAGGTGTTGAAATGTGGCCGGGGCATTGCAGAGTCCAAAGGGCATAATGAGGTACTCATAATGTCCAAAGTGGGTTCGGAAAGCTGTTTTGCACTCATCACCCTCTCGGATGCGGATCAGATTATAGGCCCCTCAGAGGTCCAGCTTGGTGAACACAGTGGCCGACCCCAGTCTCTGGAAGAGCTCAGGAACTGGCGGAAGCGGATAGCGGTTCTTGACGGTAATTTAGTTTAAGTCCCTATAGACGATACAGGGGCGAAGCGTATGGTCTTTCTTCACAACGAAGAATATGCCCTCCTCGATGGGATGTAGAGGGCCTGATAAATCACTTGGCTAGGTTTTCATCCAAGAAAGCCTTGAGGGTAGATAGCTCAAGTTCAGACAAAGGATAGATGCGGCCAAAGGGGACCTCATTCCTAGAAAGGAGTTTGATAGGACAGTCATAAGACCGATGTGGAGGTAACTGGTCCACTCCTTTTTTGCTGAATACATCGAAATAGTCGTGATAAGCTAAAGGGACTGCTTGGCGGGTTTCCGGATCAGGGTCTAAACTGAGGAGTGCAGGGCCAACGTCCCGGGACAGAAGTAGACAGTGCTGGGTAGAGTATGCCGAAGGGAACTGAATGTGCCCAGAAGTCCAATTGATGGAGGTGCTATGCGCCCTAAGCCACGGAAGACCCAAGATAATAGGGAACAGCGGGGACGTGATGGCGTCGAGGACCAGTAACTCCTGGTGACCGCCAACTGTGGAGGCCGGGATAGGAAGGGTCTCGTGAGTCACCTGGCCAGACTTGATGGCTGTTCCTTCAGCCAAGCGGATGGCCATGTTGTGCGTCTTGGGATGCAGGGGCATCTGGTGTAGTGCTGCAAAATCTTGGTCCACGAAGCAACTACATGCTCCTGAGTCAATAATGGCCAGTACCTGGATGTTCCCTTCGGGCAGCTGCAATGAGATCAAGAGAGTTAAGTGTGAGACATTACTGGTGATAGGCGTTTCATCCTCGTTGCTCTTACGGTGCCACTTACAGGATTTGGCGGGGCAGGACCTTACCATGTGTCTGGGTTCCCCGCAGTACAAGCACAAATTGAGGGCACTGCATCGCTGTGTCTCCTCTGACATGAGCGATGGTAGGAGAAGGCCAATCTGCATTGGCTTCAGTCGATCAGGTGGTACAGGGCTGGAGGGAACCACAGCTGGGTAACTGGGTACACGGGGCATCATCCATGTGGGACGTGGGGCCCCAGATGTTCTGGAAGCCCTTTCTGCCTGGCATTCTCTGAGCCACTGGTCTATCTGGATTGCCAGATGTATGAGGGCATCCAGGGTGGGGGGGACCCCAACGCAGACAAGCTCATCCTTTAAGGGCTCCGATAATCCCAGGCGGAACTGGTAGCAGAGCGATGCGTCGCTCCATGCCGTATCAGCGCTCCAGCGCCTGAACTCAGTGACATAGTCCTCAGCAGTGTGTCAGCCCTGTTGTAGGGCATGCAAGGAGGCTTCCGCCGAGGCCGCAAGGTGGGGGTCTTGGTATAGTCTGGCCATAGCATCAAAGAACGCATTAAGGGTGGCAACTTCAAGTGCTCTCTGTTCCCAAAGCCAATGAGCCCAGGACTGGGGTTCTCTATGTAATAGCACGATCACAAGCCCCACCTTCGTAGTTTCCAAGGAAAAGGTACGGGACTGCAGGCCAAAGTAGAGCTCACAGGAATTGCGGAATGGTCTGAATTTCCTTCAATCCCCAGCAAACTTGTCAGGAAGGGTGACCTTAGGCTCTGATGGCAGGGCCATAATGGTGCGAGTGGAAGCAGCTCCCCCTCCAGGTGCGGCAGGGACAGAGAGCTCACGCACTTGTTCCTCCAACCGTGTATAGCCTTCTTGCAAGTTTTTCACTGCCTGCGTGAGCCCGGAAAAGTGAGCACACAATTCTTCCATAGCAGAGGGTATTCCCTGCGCAGACTCGGACATGGCTGTCTGTTACTGTCACGCACCTGGTGGTGGAGTCTGGCTTGTGCAGGGAACAACTAATCTTGCGCACCTGATTCGGGGACCCCTGATAGAGCAGACAGGAGGTCCTGGAGTGCAGGATGGCAGGAGGGCTGGCTGGCCACTGATGATGGTGTGAGATCTCAAGCAGTTGTGCAGGTCAGAAGAGTGGTGGTACAGGCAGGGTCAGCAACTGGCTGGCGGTGTGGTACAAGGGATCAGGCAAAAGAGTGGTCAAGTCCAAGCAAAGTTCGTAACCGGGCTGGCAGCAGAGGTACAGAGGGATCAGACAATCAGATGGTCGAGGCTAGCCGAGGTCGGTGCAGTCAGATAGCAGCAGGTCAAGGCAAGTCGGGTCTAAACAAGAAACAGGAGTCACACACGAACTGAAAAACAGGAACAGAGCTGGGGCTCACAGGTACTCAGATGCTGTAGAACAGACAGCACCGGCTACAGGGATCAGGTAGCTCAAATAGGCCGTTTGGCACCAATGCCTGCGCATGCGCATGGGTGCATCCACGCACAGGCTTTCCAGGGGCCACGACAGCTTTCTTACAACATGGTTCCAGTAACCCATGTCCTTAGTGTGCTTGTCTTTAGCAAATTGTTTGTGGGCATTCTTGTGCATCTTTATAGAGGTTTCCTTCTGGGATGACAGGCATGCAGACCAATATGATGCAGTGTGCGTCATATAATCTGTGCACTGACAGGCTGACCCTCCACCCCTTCAACCTCTACAGCAATGCTGGCAGCACTCATAGAAAACAAAGACAACCTCTGGATATGACGCTGGGCACGTGAACTCAACTACTTTGGTTGATCAGGCCTGTTCTGAGTGGCACCTGTCTTGGTAAACCGCTCTATGGTCTTGGCCACCGTGCTGCAACTCAGTTTCAGGATCTTAGCAAACTTCTAGTCTAGATAGCCTAGGCAATCTTTATGTAGAGCAACAATTCTTTTTTTCAGATCCTCAGAGAGTTCTTTGCCATGAGGTGCCATGCTGAACTTCCAGTGACCAGTATGAGAGAGTGAGAGCAATAACACCAAATTTAACACATCTGCTCTCCATTCACACCTGAGACCTTGTAACACTAATGAGTCACATGCCATCTGGGAGGGAAAATTGGGCCCAATTTGGACATTTTCACTTAGGGGTGTATTCACTTTTGTTGCCAGTGGTTTACACATTAATGGCTGTGTATTGAGTTATTTTAAGGGGGCAGCAAATTGACACAGTTATACAAGCTGTATACTCAATACTCTACATTGTAGCAAAGTGTAATTTCTTCAGTGTTGTCACATAAAAATGTATAATAAAATATTTACAAAAATGTGAGGGGTTTACTCACTTTTGTGAGATACTGTATGTTTTGAACTGTTTTACTGAAATGGTAATTCTCAGCTAAACTCTCTGCTGTGCAGCCACATGTTAGCCAGATTGATCCACAGAGCCATCTCTCTAAAGAATCCATGTTTGTGCAGCTTTCATATGTTTGTGCAGTTTTTATTATGCTGCAATGTATGCAAGCTCTTTGCCTTCCTGAACCTATTTTGCCTCATTGCTTCTAACTTTACACTGTTTAGTAAACTGCACGTTACAGTCACTCTCTGTCACTCTGTCAGATAATTCGGCCAATTACCTAATAACCTGCTCTGGGTCCATACACCTTAAACCCAACTTTTGGTGGACAGCAATGTTCCATACTCTCCTGTATTTGGTTCTAGGTATACTGCTCATGTACATTCATAAACTGTGTTCACAAGAAAGGTTTTGTTAAAACGGTAGTAAAAGCTACCATCTTGGCCTCTGTTTAATCCACAACTGCCATGATGCTGCTCATGTGATCAGCTATGACAACAGCCATTGGATGGTATGACAGTTTGGTTTAGAGCACAACCAATGGGAGTGTTACATTTCCGGCACGTGCCGGAAATGTAACTGGTTTTTAAACTATTAAATGGATGGGTTTACTACCGCTTTAAGGCTGGCTCCATTCCTTTGCACTTTCAGTAACAGCTGGTCAATGCATATGTGCATTGTGCTGCACTGCAATTCACTCTAATTAACACCCTAATGCACATATACAGTAAAAACAAATACACCTACACTATAGTGCACCACAACATACAGGTGTAAATGTGCATTGCAGTGCCCTACATTGCCGAAAATAATGCAGGTGTGTTTTTGGGGCGTGTTGAGAGTCCATTTAAACTGAATGAGCTAACTTAACTCAATGCATCTTGACAGACAAAATACATGCACTTGAGCAAAGGTGAAGGGGTCGTTAGGGCTTAGTGTTGTACAGACACATATTATTGTGGTCCGCATGATCCACCTCTAAGAAATGCTGTTATGGTATTGCTTGCATTTACTATTCTGTGAATTTGTACTGCGAGTCCCTTCATTCCTGAAGTGGCAATAAACTGCAAGAAATTGTCCTTGGTATTGTGTAAGCCAGGTCGACCACTATTCAAGTAAAAATTCAATCCAGTTTTTGTTCATTTATATAACATATAATGCAACCACAATCACTATAACCCAATAAGATTTGAGATTTTGAGTAGCACTGGATATAGGTTGGAATAAGCTCAAAAAAATATTACAACTTTGGCTTTATATGCTCATCTTCTGTGTGAATAGAAGCTGAAATGACAGTTAGCAGCTTTTTATTTATTTTCTGCAAGCA
The DNA here is from genome assembly GCA_018402905.1 of Glandirana rugosa. Taxonomy (NCBI): domain Eukaryota; kingdom Metazoa; phylum Chordata; class Amphibia; order Anura; family Ranidae; genus Glandirana; species Glandirana rugosa. The sequence goes on along the minus strand of BLSH010187565.1, from coordinate 201,640 downwards.
AATATATAAACATAATATTTTCATTGAAATATTTGCTCATTATTTACTAGGTAGCATAATGCTTAATGATGCATAATGTGGTTGTACGTACTAGAGCAATTTGTAGTCTAAGCAATTACAAAGGCACACCAGTACTGAAATTATTTTAAAGGTAAAATAGCTGGTGTTTTAGGGCAATGCATTACTAAATTTCACACCTCATTTGTAGGAAGTGACTAACTGAATATATTCACTTAAATGCTCAGCTCCTCTGCTTTATAATGGCTACCTTATCATCAGCTTTTGGGCCATTGCTAGCTGTAAGACAGCGTGGTAAAATATACACAATGTTATGACAGTATTTAAATGTATTGATGAACAAACTATTAAAAATTTGCTCTGGACTTCTGTTTTAGTAGATTGGTAGCCAGGACACAAAAAATATGTTTTGATGCACTTTTAATTCATTTGGGGATGGAGATTCTGTATAAGGCCCTTTTCTATTTATCAGCATTCTGTATCCTTTCTGGGATTTCCAATATGCCTTAAAACATAATGATAATGAAAATACTAAGACAAGAAAAGTTACATATAGTTACATAGTTAGTCTGGTTGAAAAGTGCATCCAGTTCAACCCACAAAGAAAAATAAAGTATATTACATTTTAACTAACTGGGGAAACTAAAAATGTTTTCTTTTGTTGCTTTAGCCCATCTTTGCTTTGAGATACCACTGTTTAGGTGAGAAAGCAATACATTGTGCTTATTTTCAGGGTGATTGGGAGGATTGCAGTAGAAGCAGCTAAAAAAAGAAGTTTATCAGCTTGTTTACATCATGGGATCACCCTTTACTCTGGTCTGTGATCAGCCGAGTCCTGACGACCCTGTGATCACAGATAGGGATGGCCGAACGGTTCAGCCCGAGCATAAGTTTGGGCCAAACTTTCACTGTCATTCGGCGAACATCCGAACAAATGGGAAGTTTGACTGTTTGTTCGGCACCAAAAAGCAATGCGGCACTGAACAAAGCATTGCAAGCCCTGATTGGCTGAAGCAGTGAAAGCTTCAGCCAATCAGGGCACAGAGCACTGTCAGAGTCATGATTGGACACTGTTATCATGACTTTATCCAATCATGGCTCATTCCTGCCCCACAGTATAAAAGTATTCTTTCAACGGCAGCCATTTTCAGTGGGATTTTGGCTAGAGAGAGATAGAACAGGGCTCTGTTTAGTGCTATTAGCTAGCTAGTGTGCTAAACTGTGCTATTTTGCTTTAATTGTCAGTGTAGAATATTAGTTTAGTGTCAGTCTAGGTATAGTGTGAGTGTAGTGAGGAGGATTATCATTCAGCTTTGCATAGTGTGCAGCTAGAGTAGGGACAGCCCAGCTAGTTTCACTGTAGTGTAGTGAGACCGTGTCATTCATAGATACATTAGTGTATATGTAGAGTAGGGACAGCTCAGATAGTTTCAGTGTAGTGAGACCGTGTCAGTAATCTTCACATTAGTGTATGGCTAGAGTAGGGACAGCTCTGATAGTTTCAGTCTAGTGTAGTGAGAACGTGTCAGTAATCTTTTCATTAGTATATAGCTACAGTAGCGACAGTTCAAATAGCATCAGTGTAGTGATGGTTGAACACCGTCTATTTGATTGTGTTACTGCAAATGAATGCCATTTACTTCTGTGTGCGTTACTGCCAGTTTAATGCTATTTACTTTTGTGTGCATTACTGCCAGTTTAACACCATATAGTTCTGTGTGCATTACTGCCAGTTTAACATCATATGGTTCTGTGTGTGTTACTGCAAGTTTAATGCTATTTACTTCTGTGTGTGTTACTGCCAATTTAACCCATATACTCACAAACAGAGCTGATTATAGAGCTTAAAAGAAAGGACCACATCCAATGGATTAAACGAACAGAGCCTCAGCAGAGGGACTGGATGGTGTCCGTGAGGCAAGGCTGATGCGTTTCCAGGGTGAACCCTCTTCTTCAGAGCCTAGTCAAGAGCTGAGGCTCTGTTCGTTTAATCCATTGGATGTGGTCCTTTCTTTTAAGCTCTATAATCAGCTCTGTTTGTGAGTATATGGATTTTATCTTTACGATTTTAATAAACTTTTTAATGGTATTGCACAAGGTCGGTGCGCCCTTCTTGTTTGTATTTCCTTTCTAGTTATCTGGATTCCCATGATCCTGAAGAGGGCAGCAAGACCTTTGTGTGCGGGCTGGTACCATCTGTACGGTGATTTGTACTGACTTAAGTGCCCCTGAAATACTGTGTACCACCAGATAGAGGTTCTCTGAGCGCAGGAGATCATTGGATTTGACTGCCAATTTAACACCATTTACTTCTGTGTGCGTTACTGCCAGTTTAACGCCATATAGTTCTGTGTGCATTACTGACAGTTTAACACCATTTACTTCTGTGTGTGTTACTTCCAGTTTAACGCCATATAGTTCTGTGTGCATTACTGCCAGTTTAACACCATATAGTCCTGTGTGCGTTACTGCCAGTTTAACTCCATTTACTTCTGTGTGCGTTACTGCCAGTTTAACTCCATTTACTTCTGTGTGCGTTACTGGCAGTTTAATACCATATAGTTCTGTGTGCGTTACTGCCAATTTAACGCCATATAGTTCTGTGTGCGTTACTGCCAGTTTAACGCCATATAGTTCTGTGTGCGTTACTGCCAGTTTAACGCCATTTACTACTGTGTGCGTTAATGCCAGTTTAACGCCATATAGTTCTGTGTGCGTTACTGCCGGTTCAATGCCATTTACTTCTGTGTGCGTTACTGCTTGTTTAAAGCCATTTACTTCTGTAAGCATTACTGCCAGTTTAACGCCATATCATTTTGAGCTTTACTGCAAGTTTAACACCATATAGTTTTGTACGTCACTGTACGTTTGGTGCATTATATTGCAACTCTATTTACCAGTGTTCTCCCCTCTCTCTAGGCTCATGTTCCTATGATCCTCAACCTCAAATCCAACATTTGAATCCAGTAATGGCTGGGTATCATCAAGGAGCAAGTGGCTGATGCTGCGGTCAATTAATTCAGCTGACTCCTCCTCCATGGCTGATGTTGTGGCTTTGGCAGGAATAGATGTGGACAAAGAGGCAGGTTTATCCACTCTGGCAACTGCAGGGGACTGCATATGTGTCTCTGCTTGTGTGACAGAGGATGATGAGGATGAGAAAGATTTAGTAAGCCAGTCTACCACCCCCTCTGCATGCTGTGGCTGGATAGCAGGGCAAACTCACTAAGCAGAGGAAATGATGCCCTGCCTGAGGACTGACCACCACGTCCCCCTTTGCCTGTGGACACGTTTGTTGCTAGCCCCGTTACAGTGCCAATGGAACGTCTACCTCACCTTCTTGTCCTCCCAGACATTATTGTTCTATATAGTTCTGTGTGCGTTACTGCCAGTTTAACGCCATTTACTACTGTGTGCGTTAATGCCAGTTTAACGCCATATAGTTCTGTGTGCGTTACTGCCGGTTCAATGCCATT
>BLSH010187565.1:150501-177865 GCA_018402905.1 Glandirana rugosa | reverse complement strand
AGAAGTTCTATTCTATTTCCAGATGTATGAAGAAAAGATGTAATGTGTGAAGAACATCTGTTCTGGTGCAGAACACATGTGTGTGAATAGCAGATGTGCAAGCATTAGCGGCAATAAGAAAAGCAACAGACTAAAAAGTAGTGTTCTTCATCTTCACACTTCTTTTTAGTCTGTCGCTTTTCATATTGCCGCTAATGCTTGCACATCTGCTATTCACACACAACATCTTTTCTTTGCCTAGAAAAGATGTTCTTCACACATTACATCTTTTCTTCATACATCTGGAAATAGAATAGAACACTTTACCTAAAACCGGGGAGAAACCATACACATGCACTTCAAACATCTGGATAGTGTGTTTGAAAATGCAGCATAGAGAAGAGCATGCATATGGTTTCGCTCTTCACACACAGTTTGCAGATGTTTTCAGAACAGTGATATCATATCAGTCATATCGCCGGCAGCGGCGGAGATGATCAGGTCCATTCCCCCCCAGTCTCCGCTCAAGCCGTTCACCCGGCTCCATAACATGGCAGGGTGTAAGCCATGTCACAAGTCACTTCCGCCCAATGGTCTTAAAGGGCCCATTTTTTTTTTTTTTGCACTGTCATTTTTTTCAAATATATATATATATATATTTTTTTTTGCATTTTACTGTAAATATGAGATTTGAGGTCTTTTTGACCCCAGATCTCATATTTAAGAGGTCCTGTCATGCTTTTTTCTATTACAAGGAATATTTACATTTCTTGTAATAGGACTAAAAGTGATCAATTTTTTTTCAAAAAAAGAACAGTGTAAAAATAAAAATTAAAAAGTAAAATAAATAATTGAAAAGAAAAAAAAATTTAAAGCGCACCCCAGCGAGCTCGCGCGCAGAAGCAAACGCATACGTAAGTCCCGCCCACATATGAAAACGGTGTGCAAATCACACATGTGAGATATCGCCACGATCGTTAGAGCGAGAGCAATAATTTTAGCACTAGACCTCCTCTGTAACTCAAAATTGCTAACCTGTAGAATTTTTTAAACGTCGCCAATGGAGATTTTTATGTTGCAAATTCTGTCGCCATTCCGCAAGCAGATGCAATTTTGAAGCATGACATGTTGGGTATAATTTTACTTGGCATAACATTATCTTTCACAAGCCTAACTTTACTGTTGTCTTATTTTTTAACTCAAAAAAATGATTTTTTTTTTTAAATCGCTTTTGTAAGACCACTGCGCAAATACGGTATGACATAAAGTTTTGCAACAGCCGCCATTTTATTCTCTATGATGTTAGAAAAAATATATATAATGTTTGGGGGTTCTAAGTAATTTTATAGCAAAAAACAATGGTTTTAACTCGTAAGCACCGAACTCCAAAAAGAGGCTCGGTCTTAAAGTGGTTAAAAATAAAAAAATCACTGCTCATTTAAAAATGACGTTTTTCAAAAACTATTTTTTTCATTGATACATGTCCTCAGGGCAGGATCCAGACCCCTATAACCTATTACAATTACTTACATATAAGCCTTCAAAATGGGCACTTTTGATTTTTGAAGTTCGGGTCCCATTGACATTAATGGGGTTCATTATTCAGGTCCGGTGTTTGGATGTTCTGATGCGAACCAAACAGGGGTCCGTTCAGCCCATCACTAATCACAGAGCGCGACACCCATGCCCAACACAATAGAGATTGATTAAAAAGCCAAAAACATACTCACAAGCATAAGGTAGTTACAAACATATAAAAACACAACTCCAACATGGTGGACGACCAAAACATATAAAAACACAACTCCAACATGGTGGACGACCAAAGCAATGTAGATGGACACTAACTACAGTGATTTGGTCATCTGCCATGCTGGAGTTGTGCTTTTGTAAGTCATTTTCACAGACAGATGTTATTCTTGTGAAACTGCACTGCGACTATTTTCGGTGGGCAGTTTAGATGCAAATAGTGAAGCTCATTATGAGTGTGCTCTTAACAAAGATTTTACTTTCAGCTTAATAATCTGCATTAGAATGATGGTTTATCTAATTGGCAGAAATGGAACCTTTTACCATCGTATAAAAAAGCCTCTCCAGCAACCTCAAAGCTATATACAATCACCATTTCAAAATAAATAATGATAGTCCATATTGAAAGGAACATGAATAAATGGTTTCCCATAAATGACTTTCTGCACTTAATCAACTAATCAATTTAAATGGTGTGAATAAATGTTAATGATAAAAGTTAAATGGTAGTGCATAATAAATAAAACAAAATATCACTGGCATAAAATTTGATACATCAAAAGCATAATAGCAGTCTGGAAACAGCATGAGAGAAGTTATGTTCTGCTAGCAGTGACATTTTATATTTAGCATAAACTTATTTATTTCCTTAAAAGGTTAAATAACTTTTCTCATGCAATCAGAAATGTGTTGAAGTTATAGTATGAAAACAAGTAATATCCACATTGTTAGAAAAGCAAAAAATTACATTTTTTCAAGGGACAATTGATTTCACTGAAATTCCGATCACAAGACTTTGAGCATTGTTCACGGGGAACATATGCAAATAAGTTACTCCAAAACCAGGCAGGGCTTCTGAGTAGATTCCATTTTTATAGGGTAGGCCCATGGAAAGAACCAAAGAGCTGAAAGTGTCACTTACTGTAGTTTCAACTGACTGAAAGATGTGTTTCATTTTAAGTGTATATCCAGACATTTTTTGTCTTTTTTGATAGAGTGGAGAATGACTAGAACCTTTGTAAGGCATTGCAGCCATTTGGGATTCTTTTAGAGAGATCTCATTAAATACTGTCACAGTGACAACCATTTTACCAAACAGGAAATGATGGTCACTTTGCAACAAGGAAACAGAGAGCAATAAATAAGCTGACTGGTTGGGCATGGTCTGGCAATGGCTCAGAGTGGACGTGTGTGCTGAGTGCTCTGGAAACCTGGGCCAAGATTTAGACCAGGACCTTTCTTTTTACTACAGCACTCCTATATGGACTGCAGCAGCAAGCCAAGTTTAAACTCACAATGCTCTAAAGTGTCTTTGACTGCTAAGTGAGAAATTCAGACCTTTTTTCTAAGGTCTGGGGAATACTATGGATCTAAGACTGCATGCAAGATAATGCCTGAACATGGGGCTCATGCCTCTGCTTGTCCATCCTTGCTAACTGAGCCTACATCCCCATTTGCTCTGGAAAAGATAGAGACACTTTGGAGCACAGTGAGGAGGACAATGATGAGTGCATTCAGACAGGGTCTTTTTTCAGATATTTTGCTTTGTTACCCACTACACAGGACACTCTTTTCCAACAATATTAGACTGCTCCTAAAAAAGATATGGTGAACCTGCTTAATAGCCTCCAAATTTTTCATCAGAAACTTGACTCAATATCACCTAAAATGACTGAAGTGACTGATCTTCTGCAAATGCCTCGGCAGCAATATTCTTATATTCAAGCACTTTGGACACAGATTTACAATCTGGAGGACCTGAACCACAAACAACATACATGTCAGGGGAATCCCCAAAGTGACCAGTCCAGACAATCTCAAACCCACTGTGTGTATCTTTAAAACCCATCTGCAATGGCCAGTGACTGGCCACATTTAAATCAACGGGGTTCATAGCATGGCAATCATGGCAACAATCCAAGTACACTGGATTTTGATGGCGCAAAGATCACTATTTTTCCTGACCTCTCCAGGTGAACTCTAGCTAAGCAAAGCTGGGATGTCTTATCACTTGGGGTATCTTTGATAAGAAATCCTAGGGATTGGAAAAACCTCTCCCTGATGGATCTGGGAGAATTCACTGCTTTGCTTGGTGTTTCTTCAGCTGACCTGGAACCCTGGCCAGATGAGCCAATGGTGCCACTAACCCATTTATCCAATCAAAATCTATGGTCTCACCAAAACCTTAACTGGAATGCCATGCTTTATCCTGACTGACTTAAGCTTGATCTGTAACTTGACATTTCTGAGTATGTTCCAGTTCACATAGATTTAAGAACTATTCTCTTTCACGTGTGCTTCACCCCAATGTTTCCGATACCTAATTATCATGGGGTGATTTTTAATTTAAATAATCCACATATGTGAGACTTCACTATTCTATTGTGATTTTACTGTTGGATCTGCGTCCTGCTATGTGTTGGAGTTTTATGATACCTCACTCATAACCTGCCTCAACCATTGCTCTTCATCACTCTCACATTGCCCATGAGAGTATCTGAATGCTTAGGGGTTTATTTACTAAAGCTAGAGAGGGTAAAATTAGTCACAATTCTTTAGAGAAACCAATCAGCTTCTAACCGCAGCTTGTTTAATTAAGCTATAGCAAAAAACCTGGAAGCTGATTGGTTTCTCTGCAGAATTGTGACTAATTTTGCCCTCTCTAAATTTAGTTAATAAACCTGTTAGTGACATACTCTACAAACTGAATATAGTTGCTATGGGTTACTATGGTTACTGATTTTACATATTCTTCATACTCCTCCCTGGAGATGCACGGAGGTTATGCTTGATTTAAATAGCACTACTGCCTGACATATACATTTGGAAAAATTACTTGTCATTGCCTGCATTTTTTTTGCATTACTGTGCACATGTTTTTTTTTTGTCATGTAGTTCTGCAGTATTTATAGATCTTTGGCAGGGACAGTGAAGCTGATACCGACAGACTCTTGCACTTCCTCTTTAATTAGAGCTACAACGTATCACATGCATGTCAGAGATTTAACTGCACTGACCACTGACTGCCAAATGTGTCCATTAGCTGGTATCCTTTGCCATCGATCTCACTTTGATGTGGTGGAATAACCTGAAGTGATTCTAGAGTGAAGTTATTCTATGAAAATGATTCCGTTGCACTTAGTCCATAACCTTGACATGTTTCCTCTTCTGCCAATTATAATTGCCTATATCTTCTACTTCACTAACCTACTTTCCCAGAGATATATTTTCCTAGGTGCCCCCTACAACCTGAGCCCCTTTCTTGCTCTCTCAGTGTAATTGTCTTGTATTAGTATAAAAATTCCTTTGGTCATGCCTGTGTCATTGGTTTTCCCTTGTTGAGTTTTGATTCTCTTCCCTCAGGTGTACATATTTCTCTTGCTCTAACATAACTCATTGTTCACTGTGCTTATTACATTGTAATAGTTATATATTGGCCCAACCCAGGACATCCCTATTCTTGTTCCCCCATAGGGAGCACACCCTTGATGCCCTCTTTTGCACCTGGGGAAGGCTTAATAGGATTTGTCCCACACTATTATCTCTTTATTGCAGTTCCCAGACTCCTGGCCTCTGACGCCTTTCTTACTGCTCTATATTTTATTTTCTCCTCTCTGTCATCTTTCATTCCTTCTCTCCATCCCTACCCATTCTCCATCTTTCTTTAGGGGACATTCACCCTACTGTAATTTCTCTACCTAATACCACTTCCATGTTTGTGACATCATGACAACTGTAGTTTTCAGCTCCTTGAATGTCCAGGGTTTTAAAAATCCAAAAAAGAGATATCAATTGCTCTACCATATGCATAAGCAAAAGGCTCAGATATAGTTCTTTCAGGAAACTAATTTTCAAGCCCAGAAAATTCCAGCTGATCATCAATATATTATAGGCAGTGGTACACTAGTGACAAAAACTCTAAGGAAGTGGCAATAGGCTTCTACACTTCTCTCTCACCCAAATTACTCATAGGTTCAAAGATCCTAACCAAGGCTAGAAACTGAAGTGAATTGGTGTGACTGAAACTGGTGGTAAGTTAAGTGTTTGTAAAGGTACTATATCAAATGCCTGCGGAGCTCCAGGCTCTGTCAGAAAAAAATAAAACCCAGCAGCTACAAATACTGTAGCTGCTGACTTTTTATATTAGGACACAAATCCAGCGGTGTCTTCACCTGAGTGAATTTTTCATTTAGCTCTCAGGTGCTGCAGCCACCATCTCAGGTAAGGGAAACCAGCAGTGATGCTTTGCGGCTTCACAGCCAGTTACCTACTGCGCATGAGTGAAGCGTGCTGTGCTTTGTGAATGACCCAGCGTCGGGGGAAGGAGGAGGTGGGCCAAATTTCCGCATGAGTTTGCTGTGGAAAAGTCAGTTGGAAGTGCGAGTGGGTACCTGTTGAAATCAGGCACCCGCTCCCCCAGAAAGGTGCCAAATGTCTCAGTGGAGGGGTGGAGCTCTACTTTAAGTTTTTCTAGTCTTTTTTGAACACTGGTCTCTGTCAGCCATAAGTGTACATTCAATATATTGTTATTAGAATTACTGTCTTGTTTATTAAACCCCTACTTTTAATTTATATAAACTGAGGAGAAGAATGTTATTATTACAGTTGCCTTTTCCTCGTCACTAGTGTCCAGTAGGTATTTAGTAAAAAAGTAAAAAAGTAAAAGTAAAAAGTAAAAAAGTAAAAGGATTTATTGGACCCTATACTAACTAAATTATACTTGATCTCCATGTAATATTTTGACAATTAGCTTTACTTTATTGTGCTTTTAAAATAACAGAAGCTGAAGGGGGATGGGATTTTGGGTTAGGATCTCTTGTTCCTGTGCTTTATAATACTCAACACTAGAGTTGAGCGAACCTGAACTGTAAAGTTCGGGTCCGTACCGAACTTTTGGGTGTCCGGGACCCGAACCCGGACTTTTCAAAAAAAGTCCGGGTTCGGGTCCGGGGTTCTGGTATTTTATTCCACGTGTTGAAAAGCTGCCAAGGGCAGCCAATCAACAAGCGTTTCACTGGCTTTCCCTAGAATCACAGCCATGCCTACTAATGGCATGGCTGTGATTGGCCAGTGCACCATGTGACTCAGCCTCTATATTGTGCATGTCATATGCTCTCAGGATAGTTTAGGGAGAGGATGCTGCTGGCTCTGTGAGGGACAGATTGCAGAAAATCTCATCCTGCTGCACACAACGATCTGATTGTGGACTAGGGAGAGATACTAGTACTGCTGCTTTGAGGAACAGATTGCACACCTCATCCTGCTGCACAGAATGATCTGACTGGGACAGGTAGAGTCTGTTGCTTTAAGGGAAATATTATTCTTCTAAAATCATCATCAAGTTGTACAGGGAAAGGTTCCAGCTGTTTCTTTAAGGGAAAGATTAGTGTTCATAAATCATCATCAAGTTGTACAGGGAAAGGTTCCAGCTGTTGCTTTAAGGGAAAGATTAGTGTTCTAAAATCATCATCAAGTTGTACAGGGAAAGGTTCCAGCTGTTGCTTTAAGGGAAAGATTATTGTTCTAAAATCATCTTCAAAGTTTGTGGGAAAAGCCTATTGCAGGGGCATAGAGCCATATTACTGTTCTAAAATCATCTTCAAAGTGTGTGGGAAAAGCCTGTTTCAGCCGCATGAAGCCATATTAGTGTTCTAAAATGATCTTCAAAGTGTATGGGAAAACCCTGTTTCAGCCACATGAAGCCATATTAGTGTTCTAAAATCATCTTCAAAGCGTGTGGGAAAACCGTTTCAACCGCATGAAGCCATATTAGTGTTCTAAAATCATCTTCAGTGAAATATGTCACAATTGAATACGCTATATTATTTTTTCTTTCTTTGCTATTTTTTTCCCCCACAAAAGTAGAGTTGCCCTTTAAATGTTTGTTATTTTTTAACTAATTTTATATATTTTTTTCTAAATCAGCATTTGATGGATGAAAAAGGATGCCCAGAGTGCTAATGAAAAAAAAACAACACAGCAGACATTGTCTGTTTTGCTTTCCTGATTGAAACCTCAGACGAATGCAACCTATTAGAGTCACTGTGATGAGTCATTTCTCTGATTCACTAATATGTGTGTACAAATTTTAGCTTGAGCCACTTAGTACTCTAAACAGGCTTCTTTTTTTTACAGCAAACAAAAAATAGACAAAGAAAATGTTAAAATAAAGCTAAACCGCCTGCTGGATCAGTTGGAGAATACAAAATAATAATATGCAATATTCCATATTTACTTTACTAAAACAAGATTTTCAATGTTTATTTTAGTATGTATATCTGAAATAATATTTAATCTATTTCTATTTGATCTATTCTTTATTTTAAATGTTTCATTGCTGGGCTGAGTTTGCCTTCTGTACATTGTACTTAAATAGATATTGTTTCAACAGCTTTTCATGTTCCTACCTCTCCATGGGTTTTTATCACTTATCATTGTTCTGAAAACAATAGATCACTGTTATGGCTTATTAATTAATAGAGTAACGTATATCATTGATAGCCTGCAGCCTCCTGTAGTGAATTGAACATGAGTTATCAACAGCAAAGGCCTGTTCTGCTTATAAGATCAGTGTCTCTCTCATAGAAACTGTAAATCGATAAAACTGAGCAAAACATTAACTTGACATTTTATTTTTATAATATCACAGAACACTGCTGCTATGCCAGTCATACACAGTATTTTCGTTAATGCATTGACAGGCTAGCTGTTTCTTTTTAAACTTGGCACTGATATGTAATGCATGATACAAGCTGTACCTATTGAATATTGAATAATTTAAATTAGTTCTATGGCCACAGCATACACTTTCACAGCATACACAAACAATAGTTATGCTTTACAATTCAATATAAGCTAGTGTAAAAAAAATCCCTTTGATGTTGTGAGGGTTGTCTGTCTGTTGGCCATCTCCTTCCATGACTTCCTGGATTTGCAGCATGCTTTGCAATTTCACCTTCACTATTTAATTTTAATTGATTACATATCCAATGGTACATTGCTGCCTGCAAACAGTGATTCCTGCACTGACTCCACCTACTGAAACTCTTCCTGTCAGCACCTCTGTAGTTCAGAATGCTCTGTGAAATGTGTGACAGTGCTCACTCACAGGCATTGTGACTATGTGTCAAGATCATTCAAGATTAATATCTTCAAGATCATTCAGAGTGATAGGAGTAGGCTGGAAATTATTGAAGTACAATGTGGAAATGAGTATATGATTTACATATTGACCATAGATATGCTTTAAATTATTGCAAGCTTGCTGCAGCACCTGAAATTTATTTTTCATTTATAGGCATAAGCAGGAAGTACAGTTTTAATTTATAATGTATTTCATAAGTTCTGCACAGGCAGAACATGGAAAACTTATAATCTATGGGCTTAATGAATTTAGTCTGTAAATGGATAAAAAGCTCAACTAAAGGCTGCTTTAAGAAAGATATGAATAATGCCCAGCTCCAGGAAATTACAATAGCACTACTCTCTATATCAGGGTTTCTCAACCAGGGTTCCGTGGAACCCTAGGGTTCCTCCAGAGGTTGCAAGGGGTTCCTTGAGCAATGAGAAATGTCTGGCCCTCAGATAAATTCCTACTGACACCATTGATCTATTTAGATATCTGTAAGGGGGGTAATTCTTCTCAATGACCAAAAGTGTAAGGGGCATTCTTCCCATTGACCATCACACTAATGTATCATGAGTTGTGCATATATAGTCATTTTTTAGCAGAAACTTAGAGATTTGAGATTGGAAACTTATTTCAAGGGTTCCTCTGTGTTGAAAAGTTTTAGAAAGTCTGCTCTATATCATTGAGGACCATCCACCTCCCTAAGGCTGGGTTCACACTGAAGTACAGCGTGGCTCACAGCAGGGGTCTCGTGCATCCCCGTGCACCATTTTGGGTTCGATTTCAGCCCAAATTTTTGGCTGAATTGGGACATGAAATGGACCAGAAGACACACAGGACTCCTGTGCAATTTGCACCGGAGCCGCTCCGGTGATGCGTTAACCGGCTCCATAGAGAGCCAGTCACAACCTCCTGACATATGAATTGGATGCAGGGAAACCCGCATCCAATTCGCAATAGTGTAAACCCAGTGATAGGTTACTACAACCTGACTTTACAACAAGTTAATAATACCTTTCTATCCTTAAGGATGTATTCCCTATATATTACTCCTATACTAACCTGTGGCGGCACTCTCTGTTCCTCACACCCAGACACACACACACAGAGCTCTGTGGGGAGCAATGCAGACCAAAGTCGACGCATGGACACAGAATAATACATCACTCGCTCTTTATTTCCTGGTTCAGTATCTTAAATACAATATATTATCAAAATATGACCAAGCTATATTTACAACATTACACCAATAGAAACCAATACAAGAAAATGTCCACCTATTGCTTGTCATCATTAAAGACAAGCCCACTTTCATAGAATTATTAATATACATATGTTTGTCACCCCTAATAACACCTTAAAGTGATTAATACACATATTCCTAAAGGAATATATGTGTGTACATTTTTACAATCTTCTTACTAGTTCCCAGACATATTTATCAGTATTTATGATTATATTTTGGTAAACATTTTCTGGGCTTTTCGCCAAACCACCTAAAGTTATCTTTCTCACTTCAGTATCATCTTTTCTATAATAATAATCATAACAATGTTGCCACATATTAAAACTTGTCAGCTAAAGAGCCAATGTTTAAGAAGCACTGTAAATTAAGTTATAGCACAGGCCAAACTAAGTACATAATTAAGGGAGGTATTTAGACCCTTACAATCCTCCCCTTTGATCCTCCAATAGGATCACTAATATAGGTTTAACATATAGTCCTGCTAATCCTCTTTATCCATTTTAAATCTTCTAGATTTTAGCTTTGAAATCATACACATAACACATTTCATTGCATATGGCAAGATAATAATACATACATAAGGGCCATTTCAATTGCCATCTCAACAAGCAAATGAGGAAACAAGGAGAAAATGACAGTACTTAAGTTCATAAAGTAATCGTAAGCAAAATAGAACAGAACAGAAAGGTCTCTCTTGTATTGAGCCTTGCAAATGTCCAGGTTGTACAAAGTCCACATTATTTCAGTCCTCAAGTTCATTTCTTAAACACCTTTGAGGATTTTGTAGCTTCTCATATAACCAGGAGAAATCTACCACCCCATAAGAGCTTACCTCTTGGTAAGGACAGAACTTGACATCCACGGACAAACTGGAACTGATGCTGCAAAGAAACAAAGAAGTCATCCTTCAAGCTAGGTCACTCGGGTCTTCAGGCTGGCACCTCAGATTGCTCTCCCTTTTGTCCACTGGAATTTTCAGGTCTTGGGTTGGCATCTCTTTCGCTAGGCATCCCAGGAACTTTCGCAGGAGTCTCTTTCAACCTTCAGCATTTCGAAGAGTACAGAAGGGTCATACTGAAATGATGGCTTGACAAGGCCTTTTCAGGACCTTCTGTGCTTTTAACAACAACAAGGATCCCTATGCAAGGATCCAGTAATTTCTTCAAGTAGAATATCCGGATAGAGGCATAAAAAAGGCTTAAAAATAGGGGGCAGATACTCTCCAGTCACCATGAATAACCACAGAATCAAACTACTAGATAAAGTTTTTTTCAAGTTTCTTTCCCACCGGAGGTGTTAACAATAAGATGCTACCCATTTAAAAATTCAAACATAAGTCCATAAGCATACGAAAATAAAAATGTTTCATAGCCGGTTTTTATTACTAGACATGTATAGAAAGGGCAAAAAGGAAGACGACCCACTGTGTCACATGACCAAAAGACAGATCAAAAAGGTAATTATAAAAATGCATAAAATACATGCTGTGGAGGCACTGGGAGTGGTCAAAACTGGGTCTCATTAATGATTCATACCTTGAATGGTCTAGAGAAGGATATCCTAGTAAATTGAATAACTGCAAAAAGTAAATGACATAATCTTGTCCTTATTCAAACCAAAAGTATGGCCACATTTCAAATAGTAGTTAGTTTTGGACACCAGTTTACAAAAAGAATGAGAAACATATCTATGAGGATTCATATTTCCATGGCAGGTGTGAATCTGAAAGACTGCTTTGAAAAAACTTTTGACTAACGACATTGATAAATCAAGCTTTTGGTGCAAGGGAAAATAATGAGGCTACAGCTGGTGTTTTTGGAAATATCTTTCCCGCATTACCTACTTACCTGCCTGTTGTGGTCACATGGTGAAGCTCTGAGGTTTTAAAATGCTACAGAAATGCTTTTTTACCTCTAAGAATACTCAGCAGCATGTTTCCTAATGTTTCAGCCCGGAATAAATTATGTTGGATTTCATTCTGAGTCTTCTTAGAAAGTTGACACTCCCTGTGGATGATGTTTGTCAGCACGCTGCCTTACTGTCTCTACAGACTGGTATTCAGGAGGTGGCTTTTACATAAAGAAATATTTGAAATATATATTACTTTGTGTTATTTAAATCTGCCTACATTTCTGCTTAAAATATACAGATTTGTAAAAGAACCACTAAATGAAGCTATACTATGTATATGAATCAGTAATTCAGAACACCTGCAACACAGATGTTCTTATAGTCTTCAGGGTGTTTTCGCAATGATCCCTGGCTCATTACTTTAAGGGCCTGTTTACACTTGTGCATTGTGGCAATGCAGGGTAAAATGTTACTGAGCATTCTTGCAATGCTTTTGCTCTATGTGTGATACATTGTAATGGCACCACAATGCACATACCACGTGTTGTGGTGTACTGCATTCTTAAAAAAATAGGTTATGTGCATTTTGCATCTCTTGTGGTATAGTGGCTGCCTTTTCATGAAGAACACACATTACTGCAGATTATTAATGAACCACAACAAAGCACTTAAAGCTGAACTCCAGTTTTTCATGTACTTGGCCCAAACAAACTATATCCCTCACTAACATATGACACAGTGCAAATTCCCATCGCACACATTCCTGGAATAAGCTCATAAGGTACTGGGTGCTGTAGCGACCGCCAGCTAGACAATGGAATCTATACGATATGTAGATATTTGCCAGCACACCACAGATCATCAATTTCGCCCAAGCGGTTTTTCATTCAAGAAAGATCACATCACAAAACAGTGTAGTGCAACGTTTCGGAGCAACGCAGGACTCCTTTGTCAGGTATGTTATGTCACGCCATCACATGCCTGACAAAGAGATCCCGCATGGCTCCAAAACATTGCAATACACTGTTTTGTGATTTAACCTTTCTTGCATGAAAAACCACTTGGGCGGAATTGATGACCGTGGTGTGCTGGCGAATATCTGCACATCACTAACATTTGAGGATGCTGGATGTGCGGTATAAACTGTATGTAGCTGAGGCTACATACAACATACCACACTGAGTTTCTGGCTTGAACTGAGACCTTCCTGTCTCACACCTGGAACACAGTAGTGTCTATCTGATCAGCGCTCAGCCATTCAGAGAAAGCAATATATTCTAGCAATGAATACCAAGCCTCCTCTGACTGGAGTCAGAGTGTTGGGCTGATGATGTCACGACCCAATCAAAGGAAGCGTTGTATTGATTACTAGAATGTGCAATGCGGCATGATGATTTTTTTTTTTTTTACCTTGTATAAAGAAGCCATGAAAGCCCCTTAGAATTTTCAGAATTAAATTGAGCAGGGTATTTTAATGTCCCAATGTTGTTACCTTCAAGCTATGCCTCAGTGCATTCTATGACCTAAGTATGTGGTTTTAGATTTCCAAGTGTTTATCATTTATCAAAGACATATAAACATTTTATAGTTTTTATTGTCATGCTAGGCTTAAATCCCAGTAATGTCCTTCCAGTTATCAGAACCACAGTGTACTTAGCTCTGCAACTGAACAAAAGCATAATTCCACAAAGATAAAACTTAAGGTTCAGACCAAATGTTTTGTATATCAGTTATTCTATTAAACATGTACAGACACAAGGTAAAAAAAAAAGAAAAAAAAAATCAACTGCAGCTGTATGAGTAAGGACAGCATTTCTACAGATCACAGAAAAACCGCAGTTTATTTCAGATCTGTTCCTTAAAAATAGAAAAACAGTGACATCCAGTGTCGAGATTTGTTAATAGAAGCAACAATGAATAAGACAACTATAACTCCCTTAACGGGTTATATTTATTATGCAGCCTTTCAGACTAAATGGTGTTGCTGAAATGAATTCTATAAATAAACATGCATTTTTACAATGTTTGTACAAAAATAAAATGTTAGGGGAACGTATTAGACCAAAAGATATTTCAGATAAAGAAGTGACTGCAGGGAGAGATAAACGTTTTAGTAAGAAATTTGGAGAACACTGCAGTTACCTTAGGGTCTAATTTATAAAACTCGGGTGAACCAAGGCAGATTTACTATGATGGAATCACTGACATTCACTACACATTCACCAGCAACATTTATGACACTTATATTATTATGAATAGGATTTTTGGACTATACATAGATTTTTTATAGTACAGTAGGAACATTTCAGATGAATGCTCTGTGACTGTTGAATTAATCTTTATAAAGCAAAGGATATCAAACTTCCCAGTCTCATTGCCTGTCTTAGGCAAGAAGGTCAATTCACAAAGTGTTCTGGTGTGTTTTTTACTGTGCAGTATTTCTATCATCTGTAATAAAGCAATAGCTAACTCACAGAGCAGATGCCTTATGTTATCTATAAAAACACAATGAAGTTGTATTTAAAAGTCAGTTCATAAAGATTATCATACAGACTCTCCGTAAAATGTCACTATCACTCCAAAAATTGCAAGGTGTCCACTGAAAAATGCAGAAAATGGAGCCTTCTTGCAAAAGAAAAGAAAGAGAAAATGGAGTCAACTAAGGTGGAGATAAAAGACCAGTTCATGAGGAATGCAAACTATTACGCAAAGTTTAGACATGCATCTAAACTGTCAAGCATCTAAAAAGCGTTTTTTTCAGATGTGTTTGACAAGCTGTGAGAAGCTAATTTGTTGCCTTCTCACCGCCTGTTTAACCCCATAATGTTAATACAATTTTAAAAAATGCTTTTAATATTTTTAAACCTGAAGCATTCATTATACCTTGTGATCCTGTTTGAAGGTTCATGTTGAGGCAGCTCTTGTTATTAGCTGACAATCATCTCTTGGTTGATCTACTTTGTTATCTCCTTGTCACATGAACCCCTGGCAGAGTGCAAGTGGCTGTGCTGGCACGCATTGTGCATGCATGGTCCACCATAATCACTGTCAGGAAGCTCGTCCTGACCAATGATGTGCAGCCCCTGCTGGAGTGCATGCATGTAGACAGGAAGTGGCCAACTTGGGTTGCAGGAAAACAGCAACACTGAAATGCAAAGAAAGATGGGTGAAGGTATAAGAATTGAAAACATTACTCACAGCGCTACCCCTTTACATTGTTATGTCTAGCTTATATCAATCCATGTGTTATCTTGTGCCTTAGTAAGGCTGCTTTCACACTGGGGCGTGGGCCATGGTAAAGCGCTGCTTGTTTTAGCAGTGCTTTACTGCTGTTTAAGTGGCACTTTACTGCCGCTAGCGGGGCACTTTTAAGCCCCAAGAAAGGGTTAACAAGGTGTTAAAAGCGTCTGTGTTGCAGCGCTTCCGAAGTGCTATCCATTTATTCCAATGGGCAGGGGTGGGTTGGGAGCGGTGTATACCAAACCGCCCCAAAGATGCTGCTTGCAGGACTTTTTCTAACGTCCTGCAAGAACATTGCCCCTGTGTGAAAGCACCCGGGCTTTCACACTGGGGTGGCATTAGAGGCAGTTTTCAGGTGCTTTACAGGCACTATTTCTAGCACTAAAACACCTGAAAACTGCCTCAGTGTGAAAGGAGTCTAAATATCAATGATTATCTGATAGCCATTAGGTTTTTCAGCATTGGAAGGACTATAAGAACTGCCTAATACTGTAGACTATACTGTATATGCCACTACATCTATATGATATATGCATGTTTGCAGGAGTAATAGTATTGGATGCAGCATTTAAAGTAGTATTGCGATAACACATGAATTGATATAAGCTAGACATAACAACTTAAAGGGGTAGCACTATGAGTAGTGTTTTCATTAGTTTGAAGTTTAGGCCTTAGTAACAGCAGCAAGCCCATCTTCGGATGAATAGTATATATGCACATAAGCTACTATTGGGGGTTTCATTTTTCACAGTTTTTTGGGATTTTTAATAATTAAAGTGATAGTAAACCGCTCCAAAAAAAAAGAAAAACCTTGCAAGACAATAGCATAATGTGCTAGTATGCAGCACTTTAAGAAATATTTACCTTAGAAGCTCCCGTAGGCACTGTGGGTGGCCGGAGCCGCAAATACGTCACTCCCACATATGTGTGCGGGAGTCCTCTGTTCTGATTAGTTCTGGCACAATCCGCCAGATCTTCAGATGTAAACGTTTCCATGCAGGGTGAATATCTCCTAAACCATACAGGTTTAGGAGATTTTCATTTTACCTACAGATAAGCCTTATTATAGGCCTACTTGTAAGTAAAAATGTCCAAGCGGGGAACACAACCGCTTTAATGAAAGATATAATTTTAGGTTTACACATTGAAATAAAGGAGTTGCGCTGTAACCATTTGGATAGAGGATATGAATATGTTTTTATAAAAATGGCATCCGTTTGGCGTTTAGATCAGCTTTATAATAACAAATACAGTTAAAATAACACTGTATACATAATCCTTATTGTGATTTCTTTCAAAATATAATTGAAAGAGCACCCCTCACATTTTTGTAAATATTTTATTATATCTTTTCATGTGACAACACTGAAGAAATGAAACTTCTAAAGATGATGCACAAGAAAGCTTGCAAACAGTTTGCTGAAGACAAGCAGACTAAGGACATGGATTACTGGAACCATGTCCTGTGGTGTGTTGAGACCAAGATAAATTTATTTGGGTCAGATGGTGTCAAGCGTGTGTGGTAGCAACCAGGTGAGGAGTACAAAGACAAGTGTGTCTTGTCTACAATCAAGCATGGTGGAGGGAGTGTCATGGTCTGGGGCTGCATGAGTGCTGCCGGCACTGGGGAGCTATAGTTCATTGAGGGAACCATGAATGCCAACATGCACTGTGACATACTGGAGCAGAGCATGATCCCCTACCTTTGGAGACTGGGCCGCAGGGCAGTATTCCAACATGATAATGACCGCAAACACACCTCCGAGACGACCACTGCCTAGCTAAAGAAGCTGAGTGTAAAGGTGATGTACTGGTAAAGCATGTCTCCAGACCTAAACCCTATTGAGCATCTGTGGGGCATCCTCAAACGAAAGGTGGAGGAGAGGAAGATCTCTAACATCCACCAGCTCCGTGATGTCGTCATGGAGGACTCCAGTGGCAACCTGTGAATCTCTGGTGAACTACATGCCCTAGAGCAGTGTTTCTCAACTCCTGTCCTCAGGACCCACCAACAGGCCAGATTTTAATTATTACCTTGGGGAGATGAAGACTAGAATACCGCAATCACCGAGCAGCAAATGATATCACCTGTGATGTATTTCAGTTATCTTGCAAACCTGGCCTGTTAGTGGGTCCCGAGGAAAGGAGTTGAGAACCACTGCCCTAGAGGGTTAAGGCAGTGCTTGAAAGTAATGGTGGCCACACAAAATGTTGACACTATGGGCCCAATTTGGACATTTTCATATAGGGATGTACTCACTTTTGTTGCCAGTGGTTTAGACATTAATGGCTGTATGTTGAGTTTTTTTGAGGGGACAGCAAATTTACACTGTTATACAAGCTGTACACTCACTACTTTACCTTGTAGCAAAGTGTCATTTTTTCAGTGTTGTCACATGAAAATATATAATAAAATATTTACAAAACGGTGAGGGGTGTGCTCACTTTCATGAGATACTGTATATATTAATTTACAATCTTTATTTCTGATATAATAATAATAATAATAATCAATTCATTATAACTTTGACTCAGATTTGTTCATATCAATTTGTGAACAGCTTATTGTCATGTTAACCACTTTAGCCCCAGAAGGATTTACCCCCTTCCTGACCAGAGCATTTTTTGCGATTCAGCACTTCGTCTCTTTAACTGACAATTTTGCGGTTGTGTAATGTTGTACCCAAACTAAATTGACTTCCTTTTTTCCCACAAATAGAGCTTTCTTTTGGTGGTATTTGATCACCTCTGCGGTTTTTATTTTTTGCGCTATAACAAAAAAAGAGCGTCAATTTTGAAAAAAAATTTTTTTTTACTTTTTGCTATAATAAATATCCAAAAAAAATGTAAAAAGACGAACTTCTTCCTCAGTTTAGGCCAATATGTATTCTTCTACATATTCTTGGTAAAAAAAATTGCGAGCGACGTACTATGGTGGTGTTTTGTGGGTACGAGCCGACCTGCTGCCATAAAACAATGTAGGCTGGACAGCAAGTGGTTAACTGGGTAATATGAATGATTAGTTTTTTTTACTGTATAACAGA
The DNA here is from genome assembly GCA_018402905.1 of Glandirana rugosa. NCBI lineage: Eukaryota > Metazoa > Chordata > Amphibia > Anura > Ranidae > Glandirana > Glandirana rugosa. The sequence continues at coordinate 159,627 of BLSH010187565.1, read as the reverse complement.
TGATGATAATGTTATTCCATCTGATAACATGCACAGGTAAATAAAATGTATTGCATAAATATATTGAATGATTCATCAGTGAGTGTGCAGTGAATGTATAGCAAATGTCACTGCTTTAAAAATTCACCTTAGCCCTTTCCTCGAATAAAATCAATTACAACATAAAACTACTATGTTCATGCATTTAAAAGGAAGGTGGCTATGTTGCTGACCTACTTTCTGAAAATACTAGCTGGTATACTGCCTCTTGCCCTAGTATGTTTTGAGTCGCTGATACACAAGCATGCAGCCACTAAAGAACTAGAACTCTTCATCTGTGAACTTATCCATGGGTTTTTTTTACTAAAGGCAAATAGACTGTTTACTTTGCAGTGGATTCCCCAAAAGCATAATATTTATATATACACCAAACATTCACTACATGTGTATCTTTCTGGTGTGTGAGTTCTATATTGCAGTGAGAGTTTAGTGAATGTCACATTCACTGCTTTTTAAATATATCCCATAGTTAATTTAAACTTTACTCTGGGGTGGGTGGGGACTAGTAGGTCATTTTTGTGTACTCTTGTGTACTCTTATAACAGGTAACCAGGTGGTGCATATTCCCTTTTTAATCCCCCAAGTTTTAATTTTACTAAACTGCTTTAATACATTCCAGGAATGTCACAATATATACCAAAAAATACCAAAAACCTCTATAACTTTATTTAAACTACAGTTTATTATATTTAAAAAAAATCCTAGGCTCCAGTCAAGTGCTTTTATCTAGTCTGAGATGATGCCAGCAATCCGTTTCAATTAGGAGGAAGTATTCCCAGGTCTCCTCTCCCCCAGTGCGACTTTTTAGCAATGCTCAAGGTTAAAGGCTGCAATGAGGGCTAATATGTGTCTGACATATGTGAAAAACCAAAAAAACTGCACTGGCACCAGGATTTACATGTCTGTGCTATCTCTGATCCATCATCTTAGTCCAGGAAGTAGATGGTGACCCTGGGTGATGCCTGAACAAAGCTGTACCTTACCCTGCAGAGAAAAGCAGGCAAAGGCAATATCAGGGTGAGTTTTAGGATCACTGTGAGAGATAAGAGATACCTATAATTGTTATACTTGCACATTTTTAGTATGTATGTACTTTGGTGAAAAAAATATATCTGATGCTAGGTCAGAGCAGCAACCCATTGCTGTGTTCATCCTTCTGCTCTAATTCTTCTCCTCCCAGTTTGAATGTTCCTTTGCATGAGATTACAGTGAGCTAATATCAGGTACTTAGGTTAGTGCAGTGTACAATACTGTGCATTTATTTTATTTTTTTATTGAATGCATAGCTGGATTCCAATGTGTATTGCTACCTTCCGGGATTTCGGTCTTAACTTATTAAAATATTTGTTTATATACAAATATAATTAAATATATTGTTATAGTTTGTTGTATACATTGTGGTAATAACAATTATTTTATTTGACATATTAAAAAATATGTACAAATTACTTCTCAAATATCTTTTTTATATAACTATTTTGAAACAAATAATAGAAGCCCACAGACTCTTTTCTTTTCTCCTGTAATTTAGACCCACATTTCATTTTATTGCTTAGGGTTTTACATTGCTTTAGAGCTTTCAACTCCTCTTAAGAAAAGTTTCACCTTCCCTGACTCTGATTTACCATTTTATCTACAAGGTAGAATTTAATTTCAAAACACATTAATTCCGCTAAGCAAACTAGAAACCTAAGGAGCTAAAATCCAGTTGTCTTGACTTATAGATAAAGGACATAACGTTTCAGAATTATGCAGTATTATCAGTGACCCTTATTGCCTTCCTTTACCTAGAAAGTGTAAAGTAGGAATTATTCTGGCACGTTTGTAGAATGGTTGATTTTCTATATTTCCTAACTTACACATACAGTTGGGTATATCCAAGGATTAATTTGGTTAAAGTTATCATCAAATTTATTTCAGTATAAAAGCAGCACTTTATTAATATGTTTATTTCATCTCCTAGTCAAATCAAATAGCAAGTGTAACCTGCAGAAGAGTATTGTCTAACAATACAAGTCAAGCTTGTCTTTCTCTTCGCAGGTGCACTTTATTGAGTTATACTGAGTCTCTTAGTGCTAAGACAGTATCTACAAGAATGTACACAACTCATGATGGGACACCAGATAAAGCTGCGACATCCAAACTTTAGTAAAATATTCCCTCTCCTTTGCCACATCTCTTCATTCAAACATCATCACATCTGCCATCATGTGAACTACATAGAATATTTTATATTCCTGATAAAATAGTTCTTGTAGCTTTATATATCCACCTCTAGTAATCATAGTCAAACTGCACAACAAGGTAGTTTTGCTAACAAAAAAGGAGGGAGTTATGAGTTTTTTATCCTGCCCCTGGCCACTAATAATATAGTTTTCTCTCTTTCACAGGCTGTAAAGTACAGGCACTGTGCATGGCTGATGCACCTAGTTATCATTTCAGCTCACTTCTGATTTGTTTGTCTTGCCATGGGTGATGACTCCTCCACGGACAGCAATCTCCAAGCACTGTGCCCTATTGATTACACCAAATGTACCCAAATTATTCCTTATCCATATATTTTCAGTTTCATACTGGTAAATGTTGGCAGTCTTTAGCAGTTAAAAAGCCATGCCATTCCTGGGACATCTGGTCCTCCAATGCCTGCAATGACATACATAGTTCCTGCCCCTTCTCCAGGTTCACTTTGCTCCTAGGCTTATCACCAGTTCTCTTTTTCTTAACAGTATTACTTCAAGGTTTCAAACATCGCTGTGTGGGGCAGTGATGAATTCAGCAGCATTTCTACCCACAGTAAGTGGGTTTTACCATCCTTTTAAGAAAAGAGTAACCAGTGCAAAGCAAGTATTAACAAAGCAGTCTCCTGACTTGAAATTAACCAACTCATCCATGGTCGCCACTGGTTAGATACACCCAATTACTATTGAAAACCATTGTTCAGTTGGGGGTGACAACAGTACACAATTTACTTTAAATCGTTTAAAATGAACCCTTTCCTGACCATGAATTAATTAACCCCTGCTTTACCAGATATCTTCCTTAAAGCAGAACTCTGGGAAAAAAACTGTTTTCCATGTTCTTGTTGCTGATCTTCTACCTTCCAACCATGTCAACTATGCCATCCATCTTCTGCTGAGCTCTGTAGTTCCTCTGTAGTAGCCTGCTGAACTTGCTGAAAAATTGTAATTCCCAAGTGATTTCCTGTTTGCAAGACTGCTGGCCATTCTCTGTCCTGTATCTTCAGCCAGTGGTCTTGTACCTGCCTTCCTGTAGTTTTCTAACAGCCAGCAGGCATTTCTATTTCTGCCTGCTGGGCTGTAGTGGGCGGAGGGGGTCTAACAGCCCTCAGTCTGTGCCACGCATAGAGGTAGTTTCCTCCTCCGCTCCCTCCTCCTATCTGCTAGCATCACAAACCCCTGCAGCCACCAGGAGTATGTGTAAAACCCCAAATGTCAGGTCCGTACGACATACAGACCTGGCAGTGAAAGGTTTAAAGACAACAGTGTTTGACTCCTAAACAGCAGCGAAAAATTGTGGGTGTAAGGTACCTTTCTGAAATTGAGACTGCAGCAGTGATCATTAGGAATGTGAATCAGAGCAATCAATTCTTTCACAGAAATTAAGTGATCCAGCAGGAATTTAATAGAAAAGGTAATCTGCAAGATGTGGAATCCTTAGTGGTGCCTATCAGCTGTCTTACTAACCACTGCTTTGTTAGTAGCCTGACAGCTGCACACCCAAACAGGGACCTGGAACATGTGTATGTAATTGCAGGGGAATCAATATCTCATCCATTCATCAATGGGTTTTGGAGAGCCACAGTCTTCTTTCTCAAGATGTATCCTGCTGTTGTTCCTGGTCTCCTCTTTATGCCTTTGCCATTAACCATTTGTGAACTGGTTGAGTTCCATAACTGTAAAGTACTTTATCTTAAAGTGTTTGTTAACCCCCCCCCCCTCCAAAAATAGAGATCCTGGTCCCTTAAAGCAGATTAAACAGCACAGTGCTTGTGCTGTGCAATCTTCCCCCCTCTAAACTGTAAAAAAACCTCCCTGATCCCTCCACTTCCTGTGCCCCCCTTTCTGCTTTGACCATAAAAATCAGGGCTGCTGAACCATGACCATCGTTGTCAGAGTCATTTGCAGCTGTCCTCTCTGCTCTCATTTTTCCTCCTCACCTCCTCCTCCCTGCATGTCAGCTCTGTGATGGGTCTCTGTCTCCACACTCCCATTCCTGCTGCTATTAGTACAAATAAAAAATTCCCTGCCAGCCCCTCTATTATAGCCTGGCATAGCACACTGTCTTTTATAAAAAATGGGGCTTAAAAATACTGATTTAACATGATCTTCAGGCCTGACATGTGACTCTCGGCCAGTTTCCAGTGCTACTGCAGGAGGGGCTGAGAAGCCATGTGATCTCCCCAGTTGACGTCAGAGGGATATCTTGGCCCCTCCTGCAGAAGCCATCCATTGGAGGTATACAGCAGCCACAGGTCACGTGACTGGCCTGAAGATCGTAATAAATCAGTATTTACAGGTCTTGTTTTTTTAAAAGACTGCAGTGTGCTATGCCAGGCTCTAACATATATCCTGAAGTAAATTAAAAGCAATTTAATAAATTGTAAATTTCAAAAATCTGTATAATACAACTATAATGAAATATAATAGAGATATATAATCAGTGCTTGTATGATAAGTAACTAGGGTTGTCCCTATACCACAAGTACCAATACTTTTTTCAAGTATTCGCCGATACCGATACTTTTTTTAATGCCATGTGACAGTGGCACTAATATGCAGCACTGATGGGCATTGATAGGTGGCACTGATGAGGCGTGGACTGTCAGTAGTTTTTAATTTTCATTTTTTTTGACAATTTTATTTTTTACAATCAATTTTTTAAATTATTTTTTACAATGTATATTTTTTTACAATGCTTTCTTTTTTTGGGGGGTGGGGGGGGGGGTAGTGGACAATGCCATTGTTTTTTATTTTATTTTTAATTATTTTTAAAATTTTACTTTAAAATTTATTTTTTTTTACAAAGTTTTTTTTCTAAACAACCCTGTTGGAGGACTTTGGTGAGATGTCAGGGGTCTAAACAGACCCCCGACATCTCCCCTTTGAGACAGGGAGAAAGGGGCTGAGGATAGAGATTCCCCAGTCCCTTCCTCAGCACCCTCAGCTGCACTGAAGATGAATGAAGAGGAGACAGCGGCTTCTCTCCATTCATATACTGAGACATCGTAAACACAGTTTACAATGCTCAGTTATGAATGGACAGAGTTACTGACTCTGTCCATTCAGAAAAGGAAGGAGCCAGTAAATTACAGATTTACTGGCTCATTCCTCCGCTCTCCATCCTGAACAATCCCAGGTCAAAGGGAGAATCAGGGGAGGACAGAGGGGATCGGAGGGGAGGGGAGGACCGGAGGAGGACAGTGGGATCAGAGGGGAGGAGGGGAGCATGGGAGGAGGACACATCGGGACTGGAGGGGGGGGACTGGAGGAGAACACGGAGTTGGACACGGGGGACCGGAGGAGGAGGTGGGGGGCCCGGAGTAGCACAGAGGAGGTCACAGAGGAGGATAATACTGGGACACTCTCCCTGTGTGGCTTTCAATAAAGGAGCTTAATGCTGCTGTTAGAAGAAGACGGTTCAGCTCTGATCCCTGTGATCCATCCCTGTGTTGTTCCTGCCCTTCTGATCCTACCCAGCTTGATCTGTCCTGCTGACTATCTGCCTGCACCGACCCCGGCTATTCACGACCATCCGTTTGCCGGATTCCTCTGCTGCCAGCTTGTTATTGACCCCTGCTTGGACTTGACCACTCTTGCTTGATCCTTTGTACCGCACAGCCCGCCAGTTGCCGACCCTGCCTGCACAACCACCTGTCTGCACGACTACCTGGAGCTTCACACCACCACCAGTGACAATCCAGCCCTAGTGCCATCCCGCACTCCGGGGCTTCCTGTCTACACTACCAGGGGTCCCGGAATCGGGTGTGTAAGAGTGGTTGTTCCCTGCATAAGACAGACTCCACCACCAGGACCATGACAGTAACGGACAGCCATGTCCGAGTCTGCGCAGGGAACACCCTCCGCCATGGATCAATTGTGTGTACATTTGGCCGGGCTCACGCAAGCCGTGAAGGACCTGCAGGAAGGCTATACCCGGCTGCAGGGAGAAGTGCAGGAAATGCGTGACCTTTCCGCTCGCTCCACATCTGGAGGTGGAGCCGCCACCGCTCGCACCATTGTGGCATTACCTTCAGAGCCCAAGATCCCTTTACCTGACAAGTTTGCGGGAGACCACAGCAAGTTCCGTACCTTCCGCAGTGCATGCAAATTATACTTGGGACTGCAGCCCCGCACTTTCTCTCTCAAAGCCACCCACCAAAGTGGGCTTGGTCATTTCATTGCTGCAGGGTGACCCTCTAATCTGGGCTCATCGCCTCTGGGAACAGAGAGCACCTGAAGTCAGAACCCTGGACGCCTTCTTCAATGCCATGGCCCAGCTCTACCAGGATCCCCACCTAACAGCCACAGCCGAGGCTGCCTTGCACACCCTACAGCAGGGTTGGCGCTTCGCTGAGGACTACGTAGCAGAGTTCCGGCGATGGAGTGCAGACACAGCGCTCTCTGCTACCAATTCAGGTTGGGCCTGGCCGAGCCACTGAAGGATGAGCTTGCCCGCGTTGGGGTGCCTGCGGCCCTGGATGCCTTAATTAACTTGACATGAAAAAAGAAGGGTGAGACCACCGAAAGCACTCATACTGGGTCACGGAGCCAAATTATAACCTGATTTATTGGTAACTGACATGAAAATTTAGCTCAAAAATAAATAAACAAAAAATAATAAACACCACCACAGTTGGAAAAATAAAAAGAGACAACGTTGTCTGTGATTTAAAACAAACAACCTCCCACACACAAGCCGGCCATATACATTCGTACTAGTGCCACCTCAATGTGTATCAGACCTTGGGTGAGTTGGTTAGGTTTGACTGAATTTGGCACAAAGGGCCATTTGTTTGTCAGGATCCTAATTATTCAGTCACAAGGTCGATATACATTGACACATTGGGTTAATAGGGAAATGAACGGGATTCATAAAGCAAAGATCCTGTGAACATGAAAATGTCCCAAAGATGGTAAAGTCCGAAATGGACAGTTGTCCTTGTGCTATAATGCAGTTTTTTCACCTTGTCGTGAGTCAGGACTATGTAAGGACATATAATGCTTTATAAGTAGGACTAGTCATATGCAATGCTGTGCAGTGTGTTGATTAAATGCTGGTACGCAGGCAAATGAAAGGTAGTCAGGAAAAATATTGAATGATCTCACCCAGCTTCATCCGAGCGGTCCGACTGGATATAGGACTGTTCCTGATTGGTAAACAGTGTAGCAGTGTCCCGTGATTGTCACCGCGTTTGTGCGACCAAATCAGTCGATGCGGGTGTCCATGACTACCACCGTAGTGGTTAAATGGTGGGGACTAAGCTAGTGTCCATCCTTGTTGTTGTAGGGTAGGTCCGCTCAGGATAGCAGATAAACTGCCGATGTGCCAAAAGTGCTGAGTGCGTAGCAGAGTGAGTGGGTATGATCCAAAGGATCAGCTGGTGACTTCCACGTGGAGCTGCTGGCGTACACCGGGAATCCCGCACTTCCGTGTGTAAGGTGGAGACGGACGGACAAGTGGTGGGAGGAGACTGGTGACGCGTATGCTGACGCGTTTCGTCCGGGCCAATCCGGACTTTTTCAAAGCTATGGTCATCTGTCTCTGGGGGCCTTATATAGCAACTAAATAAACAGTAAAGGGAGTGGCTGTAATTGTTACTAAGGGCCACCAGATGGCACTGCTGCGAATAACCATTTATGCTGTCATCCAGATATAATTGTCTGAAGAAAAGAAAGCATGTGGGAAGATTTGGCCAAGAAGCTTAGTTCACATCGATCAAGAGTAAATGTATCAAAGTACAGATATATACATCGGGAAAGAGACATTCATAAGTATTCAGATAGTTATTATCTTACTATTAATTCTTTTAGTATGAAAAATGAATATGAATGAAAATAGTGAACAGTATATATTGATAGTTAATATATATCCCTTTAGAAGATATGTAACATCAACGGAGAATAACATGATCGAGATCAAAACATTCCGGAAACCCACAGCAGCTAACACACTGCTTCAGGCAACTAGTTGCCATCCCCGCTCCCTAATTGCAGGGATCCCTGTAGGCCAATTCCTCAGATCATGTCGAAATTGCTCCAATAACGCAGAATATAGATTTGAATCCCAAGAGGTTTATCGGAGATTCCGTGAACGTGGCTATTCACATAAAATCTTGAGAAAAGCACGATCAAAAGCCTCAAAACGTAGTCGATCTGATCTACTGGCTGGAGCCTGTGTCTCGCTCCCCGAAAATACACCGGGCAGTAGTGAAACATCGGCCCCTCGTATGATCACTCGATACGGGGCTCAATGGGATGAAACCAGAAAGATTCTGACAAAACATTGGCCGTTGCTAACCAAAAATCCCATATTGCGAGAGATTGTGGGCCCCCGACCTTTATTGGTCGCCAAAAGGGCCCCCAACCTCTCCGACCTACTAGTACACTCTGAATATCGACGTTCCCCCTCCCAGCCCTCTATTTCTAACTGGCTAACTGATCTCCGGGTCAAACCCGGAATGTACCCGTGCGGTCACTGTGGAGTGTGCCGATATGTTGATCGCACCGACACCTTCCACAGTGCCAACCAAAAAAGATCATTCAAAATAAGGAGATTTATTAATTCTATAAGTCTCACATGATCATCCAGCCTCTCCAACCCCCGGGAAAACCGCTGGTTATTTCCAGCCCCCGGGTGTTAGAGAGCGTTATACCCTAAAAACCAATCGTTGCCGGTTACAAAACAGTCTTAGAAAGACCAAAGTAGGGTAACTCGGGGCATAGCTCACTAGTATGCTCCCCGGCTACAAAGTGATGACGGGCCACATAAAAGCCCCTCGCTCTGTGTCCGAGGTCGGTCATCTAGTCTAGCTGATGCAAAACTCCGAAAACTAGCACGAAAAGAGTT
>BLSH010187565.1:119371-130231 GCA_018402905.1 Glandirana rugosa | reverse complement strand
AAAAATGAATTCTCATCATCCGTAAACGCGACCACTTTTGCGCAAACCAATCAATAAACGCCGATTGCGATTTTTTTTATCACAAATATGAGGAAGAATATAAATCGGCCAAAACCGATGAAAAAAAATGTTTTTTTATATTTTTATTTTGGATTTGTATTTTAGCAAAAAGTAAGAAATTTGGGTTTTTTTGCAAAATTGTCGCTCTTCTTTTGTTTATAGCGGCAATCAGAAATGACGCAGCGGTGATCAAATACCACCAAAAGAAAGCTCTATTTGTGGGAAAAAAGGACGCAAATTTCGTTTGGGTACAACGTCGCACGACCGCGCAATTTTCAGTTAAAGCGACGCAGTGCCGAATCGCAAAAAGGGCTCCGGTCCTAAAGCTGGAAATCCTTCCGGGGCTGAAGTGGTTAAACTGGCCATTGCTAGTCCATTTCCAGGAACAGAAGAACTGCCTCCTCCTCCAGTCATAGTAGGAAATGAAACAGAGTTTGAAGTGAAATCCATTCTCGACTGTTGGAAAAGAGGTAGGACAATCCAATTCCTGATCAAATGTAAAAGATACTCTGCAGAAGAAAATTCATGGGAACCTGCAAGTAATATACAAGCCCCAAAACTCTTGCAAAGATTTCGCAACAGCCACCCCAAAAAAGGGGCACGTTTGGACATCTGGAGGCTGCCCCTTGGGGGGCACTGTCAGGGAAATAGATGCCCTCTCATGCACACTGGCACACGAATTGCAAATCGGCATGGGCAGATGCACTAGAAGGCACAATTGCACATTTGCGCATTCGTGCATGCGCGACGGAACGAGCATAGTGCGGCAGGTCCTGGCGCCAAACGGCCTATTTAAGCCTGCTGCTAAGAATAATTCCTGTAACCTTGCGATCTTGTATTCTGCTATCTGCTTACCCATTACTGACCCGGCTTGCCTTGACCTGCTCTTCTGTGTATCCTGATCTTCTGGCTTGACCCTTTGCACTTTTATCCTGACTCTGCTTCTGCCTGCTTTCCAGTATATGTCCACGTTTACTCCTCCTGAACCTGTTACGGACAGCCTTCCTGTGTTTGACCCCCCTGGCTCCTGGTGATAGCCATGCTCTCCAGCTTCACAGCTTATCCAGCCTGCTCCAGCTGCTTCTGGTTACCAGTCTCCAGCATCCAGATGAACCCTGCTTCTGTGAGCACTGCATTCCCTGCACCACCTTCAGGGGTTGTGCTGCATTCAGCCACAAGCGAAGCCCTTCCAGCATCTTGGCCTCCTACCCGGTACGTGACATCTATAGTCTGTATTTACTCCCCCTACCAATTTAATTGTCATATCCTAAAAGTTGCCCTAATTGGTACTGCATGTGTTTCCACTTGGGTCTATCCAAGGTATCTCTAAATCTTTTCAGAGTTTCCTCAGAAACACACCACACAAATAGGAAGTTATCAACATACCTCATCATCATTATTAATTTCACTACTTTCCTGGTTGCTACATAAAAGGTTATGTAGGGAGGTGAGAGTACAGTAGCTATGCCAGGGTATAAAGCAATAACAAATCCCATAAGTGAAGTGCCATTTGACCTTCAAAACCATGCAAATGACAGTCTATGCAATTAAAACTAGATAGGGAAAAGCCTAAGCTGGAATTCTGTCAGTTTATCCCATTGAATCTGAACTAGCACGAGTGGTAGAGTTAATTGGTGATAAGCATAAAGAAAACCATTGCTATAATTTAGAATCTAAATTCAGGGAATTAAATATTTAACAAATACAGTACATAGCGGGGCTGAGTCATGGTTTGTGTGTCTTAAGGAGGCCAGGGCAGGAGTGAGCATGCACGAGTGCCCCCATAGCAAGTAGCTTGCTATGGGGGCACTTGTCAGAGAAGAGGGGCCAGGAGCACCGATGGGGGACTTCAGAAGAGGAGGATCCTCAAAACCACCAAGCAGCTAAGTATAGTAAGTATATTATTTTGAAAAAATAAAAAGTTTGCCTTTAGAATTAAAGTGTTTCTAAAGGCAGAATTTTTTTTTTTTATCTTAATGCATTCTTTTATGCAGCGTAATTGTATTCTGAAGGCTGATTGGTTTCTATTGTATTGCACTGTATTGTATTGAGTAATTATATTCTGAAGGCTGGCTGGCTACTATAAGCATCAAGCATCAAACATCAGTAAATTATGACTCCCATGTGCAAGAACCTTACTTTGCTTAGTCAACAGCCTCTACCCCTTCATTAAATTAAACCTACAATCACAATGCTCTCTCAGTTATAACCCTATAAATTTTACTTGACTTACATTGTCACTATCGAGTGTGTGATGGCAAAAAACTGGGCACCTGCACTGAGTGTCTTTTGGAAGCATGCTCAAAAGGTCATGCTATATACCAGGTGTCACTAAATGGCGGACCATGGTCCAGAACCAGACCCAATGACAGTCTTATCTGGACTGCTGCTCTTCCACTAGGCCACCTATATATGTATATATATATATATATATATATATATATATATAGTATCTCACAAAAGTGAGTACACCCCTCACATTTTTGTAAATATTTTCTTATATATTTTCATGTGACAACACTGAAGAAATGACACTTTGCTAGAACGTAAAGTAGTCAGTGTACAGCTTGCATAACAATGTAAATTTGCTGTCCCCTCAAAATAACTCAACACACAGCCATTATTGTCTAAACCGCAGGCAACAAAAGTGAGTACACCCCTAAGGGTCCTTTCACACACACGGACCGTTCATCAGTTCATCAGTTTATCAGTTCATCAGTTCATCCATTTTTCATCAGTTTTTTCATTTGTTTTTTCTCATCCGTTTTTTCATCAGTGGTCATCAGTTTTTCATCAGTTTTTTTTTACATTCACTACCAATGCAAAAACGGATGAAAAACTGACCGTTCGTCAGTTTACATCCGTTTTCCGTCCGATCCGTTTTTTTGACGGATGAAAAATAGGACTTTCACCCGTTCAATAAAACGGATGCTGATGGAAGCGGATGAAAACGGATGCAAATACATGATCATCAGTTGTCATCCGTTTTTCCATAGAGATGCATTGATGTCCGTTTTTCATCCATCAACGGATGGATGAAAAACGGACAAACGGTCCGTGTGTGTGAAAGGGGCCTTAGGGAAAATATTTTGTGTGGCCATTATTTTCCAGCACTGCCTTAACCCTCTTGGGCATGCAGTTCACCAGAGCTTCACAGGTTATCACTGGAGTCATCTTCAACTCCTCCATGATGACATCACAAAGCCGGTGGAAGTTAGAGACCTTACGCTCCTCCACCTTCCTTTTGAGGATGCTCCACAGATGCTCAATAGGGTTTAGATCTGGAGGCATGCTTGGCCAGTCTAACACCTTTACCCTCGACTTCTTTAGCAAGGCAGTGGTCGCCTTGGAGGTGTGTTTGGGAGTGTTGGAATACTGCCCTGCGGCTCAGTCTCCTAAGTGAGGGGATCATGCTCTGCTTCAGTATGTCACAGTACATGTTGGCAGTCATTGTTCCCTCAATGAGCTGTAGCTCCCCAGTGCCAGGAGCACTCATGCAGTCCCAGACCATGACACTCCCACCACCAGGCTTGACTGTAGGCAAGACACACTTGTCTTTATAATCCTCACCTGGTTTCCACCACACATGCTTGACACCATCTGAACCAAATAAGTTTATCTTGGTCTCATCAGACCACAGGACATGGTTCCAGTAATCCATGTCCTTAGTCTGCTTGTCTTCAGCAAACTGTTTGCAGGCTTTCTTATGCATCATTTTTAGAAGAGGCTTCCTTCTGGGACGACAGCCATGCAGACCAATTTGATGCAGTGGGTGGTGGGTGTCATGTGACCTGAGCACTGATAGGCTGACCCCCCACCCCTTCAACTTCTGCAGCAATGCTGGCAGCACTCATATGTCTATTTCCCAAAGAAAACCTCTGGATATGACACTGAGCATGTGCATTCAACTTCTTTGGTTGACCATGGTGAGGCCTGTTCTGAGTGGATCCTGTCCTGTTAATCCGCTGTATGGTCTCAGGTGTGAATGGGGCGTAGGTGTGTTAAATTTGGTGTTATCGCTCTCATACCGGTCAGTGGAAGTTCAACATGGCTCATCATGGCAAAGGACTCTCTGAGGATCTGAAAAAAAGATTTATTGCTCTAGATAAAGATGGCCTATGCTATAAAAAGATAGCCAAGACCCTGAAACTGAGCTGCAGCATGGTGGCCAAGACCATACAGTGGTTTAACAGGACAGGTTCCACCCAGGACAGGCCTCCCCATGATCGACCAAAGAAGTTGAGTGCACATGTTCAACGTCATATCCAGAGGTTGTCTTTGGGAAACAAACATATGAGTTCTGCCAGCATTGCTGCAGAGGTTGAAGGGGTGGGGGGTTAGCCTGTCAGTGCTCAGACCATACGCCGCACACTGCATCAAATTGGTCTCCACGTCATTTGTCCCAGAATGAAGCCTCTTCTTTTTTTTTGCAATAGAATTTATTGAGTTATAACAATACAGAAATTGTATGGCAACATGGCAAGTACACACATCGCCTGGTTTGTATAAATTTTGTTTAGAAGATGATTGCAAAGATAATACAAAACATGAGCAGTATAAGAAACAACATCTCAGATAGAACAGAGGCAGTTTTGGGAGGCAAACAACTGGATGGATATAATTTGCTCAGAAGCTCAATTATGAGAAAGACAAAAAGAAGGAAAAGAAGGGGAATTAAAGAAGAAAAGGGGGGGATGCACCTACTACCAAAAGACGAACATTTCAGTAAATTGAGGCGTTAGAATAAGTCCTTAGATGATGTAGTCCAGGTTGTTCATGTTGTAGAAGGAGAGGAATTTGTGAAGTTTTTTAGGCCCTAGGTCTGTCAAGAAGGAGTAGTGCTCAGGAGATATCATCCTCATTAAAATGTGTTGCCAGTAATTTATAATACAAAAAGAAACTCTTGAAGGTATCAGGAAGCCTCTTCTAAAGATGGTGCACAAGAAAGCCTGCAAACAGTTTGCTAGAGACAAGCATAATAAGACCAAGATAAACTTATTTGGTTCAGATGGTGTCAAGCATGTGTGGCGGCAACTAGGTGAGGATTACAAAGACAAGTGTGTCTTGCCTACTGTCAGGCATGGTGGTGGGAGTGTCATGGGGCTGTATGAGTGTTGCTGGGGAGCTACAATTCATTGAGGGAACCATGAATGCCAACATGTAGTGTGACATACTGAAGCAGAGCATGATCCAGTCCCTTGAGAGACTGGACCACAGGGCAGTATTCCAACACGATGATGACCCCAAACACACATCCGAGATGACCATTGCCTTGCTAAAGAAGCTGAAGGTAAAGGTGATGGGCTGGCCAAGTATGTCTCCAGACCTAAAGCCTATTGAGCATCTGCGGGGGCATCCTCAAATGGAAAGTGGAGGAACGCAAGGTCTCTAATATCCATGAGCTCCATGGTGTCGTCATGGAGGAGTGGAAGAGGACTCCAGTGGCAACCTGTGAAGCTCTGGTGAACTCCATGCCTTAGAGAGTTAAGGCAGTGCTGGAAAATAATGGTGGCCACACAAAATATTGACACTTTGGGCAGTGGCATAGCTAGAACCTTTAGGGCCCCAGTGCAAGAAACCATGAAGGGCCCCCCTGCCCCACAACTTTGGCTCTTTCCTCCGAGCCCAGTGGTGAAACTCCAAGGAACGGTCGGTCCCAATTATGACCTTTGTGACCCCTGTAGTTCTGTCACTGGTATCAGTCCTTTGTTTATTTTTGTTATTTTATTTTTGTCATTTTATTTATTATTTTTCTTTACAATGTTATTTTTAGGAGCCTAAACAGACCTCTGATGTTCCACCTTTGAGACAGAGAAGGAGACTGAGGACACAGCCCCCAATCTCCTCCTCTGCAGCCTCAGCTACACAGAATAAATGGACAAGAAAAGCTCATTCATAAACTAAAGCATAGTAAACACAGTTTACTATGCAACAGTTATGAATGGACAGAGTTGGTGACCTGTATGGATCACTGACTCCCCATTCAGAAAAAGACACATTTACTGGCCCCTTCCCCACTGTCCATCTTGACAGATCCCCCATAGCAGCTGGGGAGAAAGAGGATGGGGAGGCCAGCAGAGCTACAGAGGACGAGGGGGGGTCCAGGAAAGAGTACAGGGAAGCTGGACAGCATACAGGGGGCAGTGGAAAAAATCTAGATAGGAGGAGGGACTGGTACTACTAGAGCCCCACTGACCTCCAGCCACCCCACACTGGTACTGCTAGACCCCCCTCCACCACCCACCCCATGCTGATACTTTTGTACCCCTCAGCCTCCAGCCACCCTGCTGATACTGTTGTTTCCTTTCCCACCTTCTTCAGTAACCCTGCACTGGTACTGTTGGACCCCCATCCTTCAGCCAAACAGCTACTAGACCCCTCTCTGTCCTCCAGCCATCCCAAGCTGGTACTGCTGTACCCCCCAGCATCCAGTGACCCCCGCTGGTAAAGCCCCAAATTCCTAAGTGGGGGATGGGGGTCCTGTCCCCAGGGTAGATAGGGTCCCTGTCCCCAGGAGAGATGGGGTCCTTGTCCCTAAGCGAGATGGGGTCCCTGTCCCCAGGGCTGATAGGAACCCCCCTTCCCCAGGGAAGGTGGGAGCCCTGTTCCCAAGACAGATGGAGTGGGGTATGAGTTATTTCACTCACCGTAACTAAGCTGCAGGGTCAGGTTGATGGAGCGCATGCACTAATAGGATGCATACTGTGCTGTGGCCGGCTGCCCTCCAAGCATGTATCCATGGTGCGCTGGGCTCCCGCCAGCAGCACAGACAGGGATGACCAGCATGGGAGGCCACATCACTCTCCGAGGGAGATCTGTGTATGATGGGTAGAGGAAGGGGGCGGGGCTGAGAGACAAGCTTGCAGCTTCCTCCGGGGAGCCAGATCTCATAGGGCTGCACAATGCCTCTGTGTGCTGAATGTTTAGGAGAAGCGTGCATCGGAGGGCTGTGCCTGGGCTCTGTTACAAAGGAGTGGATGGAGTGACTCTTGGGGGGGGCAGGACTCTGGCTGGATGGACATTGACCGAACATCGCTGTATGGGGGAGGAGAGAGGGACCGGAGAAGCCGGCCGAAGAGACTCGGGTATGGGATTGTGAGATTAGCAACCAGTGTGGAAGAGCAGGGAGCTCTGCTACCCACACTGTCCTCCAGCCACTCGTGCACTCTTACTAAAACCCACCCAGCTGCCTATGCTGGCTCAAGCTGGCACAAGCCCTATGTACAAGGGAGCCGCACGGGCCCCCTGCAGCATGGGGCCGGGTAGCAATTGCAATCCCTGCACCCTCTGTAGCTAAGTCCCAGCTTTGGGGCCAATTTGAACATTTTCAATCAGGGGTGTACTCAATTTTGTTGCCAGCGGTTTAGACATCAATGGCTGTGTGTTGAGTTATTTTGAGGGGACAGCAAATTTACACTGTTATGCAAGCTGTCCACCCACTACTTTACATTGTAGCAGTGTCATTTCTTCAGTGTCACAAAAATGTGAGGCATGCACTCACTTTTGTGAGATACTATATATATATATATATATATATATATATACAGTATACAGTACACCCCTCATATTTTTGTAAATATTTTAATATATCTTTTCATGTGACAACACTGAAGAAATTACACTTTGCTACAATGTAATGTAGTGAGTGTACAGCTTGTATAACAGTGTGACTTTGCTGTCCCCTCAAAATAACTCAACACACAGCCATAATGTCTAAACTGCTGGCAACAAAAGTGAGTACACCACTAAGTGAAAATGTTCAAATTGGGACAAAGGTGTCAATATTTTGTGTGGCCACCATTATTTTCCAGCACTTAACCCTCTTGGGCATGGAGTTCACCAGAGCTCAACAGGTTGCCATTGGAGTCCTCTTCAACTCCTCCATGACGACATCACGGAGCTGGTGGGTGTTAGAGACCTTGCACTCCTGCACCTTCCGTTTGAGGATGCCCCACAGATGCTCAATAGAGTTTAGGTCTGGAGACATGCTTGGCCAGTCTAACACCTTTACCCTCAGCTTCTTTAGCAAGGCAGTGGGCGTCTTGGAGGTGTGCTTGGGGTCGTTAGCATGTTGGAATACTGCCCTGCGGCCCAGCCTCCGAAGGGAGGGGATCATGCTCTGCTTCAGTATGTCACAGTACATGTTGGCATTCATGGTTCCCTCAATGAACTGTAGCTCCCCAGTGCCGGCAGCACTCATGCAGCCCCAGACCATGATACTCCCACCACCATGCTTGACTGTAGGCAAGACACACTTGTCTTTGTACTCCTCACCTGGTTGCTGCCACACACGCTTGACACCATCTAAATCAAATAATTTAATGTTGGTCTCATCAGACTACAGGACATGGTTCCAGTAATCCATGTCCTTAGTCTTCTTGTCTTCAGCAAACTGTTTGTAGGCTTTCTTGTGCATCATCTTTAGAAGTGGCTTCCTTCTGGGGTGACAGCCATGCAGACCAATTTGATGCAGTGTGCAGCATATGGTCTGAGCACTGACAGGCTGACCCCTCACCCCTTCAACCTCTGCAGCAATGCTGGCAGCACATATACATCTATTTCCCATTATTCACTCATAATTCATTTGCTCCACAGTACCTCTTGGAGTCATTACCTTGTGTCACCAATTAAATTAATATTGAGATCTTCTTCTTTGTGGGTTGCACCCTATGCATTGTCTCGTTACCTCAGACAAGATCCCAGGGCCTCTACGTTACAGGACCACACATTGTTGAACTCTAGCTCTATGTGAGTAAAAATAGGATTAGACACCTTTTTCCTTTTTTATTCCATCTTTTTCATTACATATTTTTATATTTCAAATTTTTGTTTGAGCAAAAAACATATTTTATGGGTGTTTGTATTCTCTTGCAGATATATGGATTCATCCACTCCTGAAGAAGTGGTTGTTACCACGAAGCGCATAGAGCATTGTAGGATGTAACCATGCTTTCATACATTACCATTTTTTGCATATTATATATGCAGTATCTCACAAAAGTGAGTACACCCCTCACATTTTTGTAAATGTTTTATTATATCTTTTCATGTGACAACACTGAAGAAATGACACTTTGCTACAATGTAAGTGAGTGTACAGCTTGTATAACAATGCAAATTTGCTGTCCCCTCAAAATAACTCAACACACAGCCATTAATGTCTAAACCGCTGTCAACAAAAGTGAGTACACCCCTGAGTGAAAATGTTCAAATTGGGCCCAATTGACTTGTTAGTGTTACAAGGTCTCAGGTATGAAGGGGGAGCAGGTGTGTTAAATTGGTGTTTTCGCTCTCTCTCTCTCTCTCTCATACTGGTCACAGTTCAACATGACACCTCATGGCAAAGAACTCTCTGAAGATCTGAAAAAAATAATTTTTGCTCTACATAAAGATGGCCTAGGCTATAAGAAGATTGCCAGGACCCTGAAACTGAGCTGCAGCATGGTGGCCAAGACCATGCAGCGATTTAACAGAACAAGTTCCACACAGAACATGGCCCCGCCATGGTCAACCAAAGAAGTTGAGTGCACATGCTCAGCGTCATATCCATAGCTTGTCTTTGGGAAATAGACATATGAGTACTGCCAGCACTGCTGCAGAGGTTGAAGGGGTGAGGGGTCAGCCTTTCAGTGCTCAGACCATACGCCGCACACTGCATCAAGTTGGCCTGCATGGCTTTCATCCCAGAAGGAAGCCTCTTCTAAAGATGATGCAGAAGAAAGCTCGCAGTTTGCTGAAGACAAGCAGACTAAGGACATGGATTACTGGAACCATGTCCTGTGGTCTGAAGAAACCAAAATAAAATTATATGGTTCAGATGGTGTCAGGTGTGTGTGGTGGCAACCAGGTGAGGAGTACAAAGACAAGTGTGTTTTGCCTACAGTCAAGCATGGTGGTGGGAGTGTCATGGTCTGGGGCTGCACGAGTGCTGCCAACACTGGGGAGCTACAGTTCATTGAGGAAACCATGAATGCCAACATGTAATATGACATACTGAAGCAGAGCATGATCCCCTCCCTTCGGAGGCTGGGCCGCAGGGTAGTATTCCAACAAGATAACGACTGCAAACACATCACCAAGATGACCACTGCCTTGCTAAAGAAGCTAAGGGTAAAGGTGATGGACTCGCCAAGCATGTCTCCAGACCTAAACCCTATTGAGCATCTGTGAGGCATCCTCAAACAGAAGGTGGAGGAGTGCAAGGTCTCTAGCAACCACCAGCTACGTGATGTCATCATGGAGGAGTTGAAGAGGACTCCAGTGGCAAGCTGTGAAGCTCTGGTGATCTCCATGCCCTAGAGGGCTAATGCAGTGCTGGGAAATAATGGTGGACACACAAAATATTGACACTTTGGGCCCAATTCGGACATTTTCACTTAGGGGTGTACTCACTTTTGTTGCCAGTGGTTTAGACATTAATGGCTGTGTGTTAAGTTACTTTGAGAGGACAGCAAATTTACACCGTTATACAATCTGTGCACTCACTACTTTACTTTGTAGCAAAGTGTCATTTCTTCAGTGTTGTCAAATGAAAAGATATAATAAAATATTTACAAAAATGTGAGTGGTGTACTCAGTTTTGTGAGATACTGTATATATATATATAGTTTTCACTCATGTGGGGATTCACTTTTACAGGCTTAACCCGGGTTTCACAGTTATAAAACACACAGGTGGTAATAAAGGGTCGTGACGTAATCGGGAGATCCCGTACCTCTAGTGGTCTCGAAGTGTCGAACGGTGACCTCAGGAGAAGTTGAGGAGGTACTACTGTAGTGCATCGACCACCAACGATCTCTG